>CM043119.1:46836716-47425709 GCA_023701765.1 Hylyphantes graminicola
AAATAACCTCAAGTGGGTACTCTTATTTCCACAGCTGTACTTTCGCGGAAATTGGGATTTCAAAATTAATGCATTGGCTGTAACCATACAGTTGCTGTAACTCTATGAAACTGACTATTACACTTTAACTACTTAGTACCCCATTCAAGTAATTGTAAAAAGTCATATGAAGTAGAAACAAAATGTGATTTCTAACACTTAAAAAAATAACCAAGAGCTAATTTTTTTTTAATATTGACGAAACAGAAAGGTTATTTCAATTTTTTTTAATATTGACCAATTTCTATTCATATATTTGGTCTCACTCCACATAAATCAATACACCCTTCCCTTCTGTAACAAAAGTCATTGCAAGTATTTTTTGCATTTTATTACATTCATGAGCCGTAATGATAAAAAACGTAGTTGTTACTTAAACTATACTAAGCTCAATGAAAGCTGTATTATTTTATAATGTAATGGTTATCTTAAAGCAACTCGAATAATGTTGATATTCGAGACAAGATTTACTGCAATAATTTATTATGCTTTTATTTTTACAGAATCACGGCAGGAAAAAAAATACAATTTAAACATACAATTTTATCATCCATAAAAAAAAAACTAATTTTGTAGCAAACTAAGAAAGAAATCACTTGAAAACCCAGACTTTACGCTATAAACATTAAAGATGAATGAAACAACACATTTTTTTTCAAATTAAGTATTTAATACATGCTTATAAACAATGGTAAGTGATGCAATGACACAGGCCGATTCCCTTCATATACTGCTCTACTCTTGTCAAGTAGGTATTGCTACGAGGATCTCTTATAAGTCCGATGCTAGGAATTTGACCATGACATCCTGCACAGGTCAACAGAAGGTGATTGACATTGTGTAACCCGTTACCCCACTTCCAAATATACAGTAACCTTCTTCTGTGGATAGTCTTCATGTGTCTTGTCTGCCTGTGGTATCAAATTTCGGTTTGGCAGAGGTGGTAAAAAAACGCAACCACGCCAAAAGATGCTATGTGTGGCAGGGTTCGCCCCATTCGATGGTGAACACTACTCCGTGTGCCATTGAGTTAACAGAGACTCTTCTGCCACCTATAGATGTGTTCAAGGCACTGCTGAGGAGGAAGATACTACTTTTTTTTTTGTTTAACTATTTTGAGTAATGACAGGTCAATGGAAGAACTTTATATACTAACGGTTTGAGGAATATGGTTATGCCCCAGAGGTAATTTTATGACATTACACCATCATCGGTCCCCATCTAGAAATGAGTCTACAAATCACGGGAAAGTCTCCCCAGCCGGGATCGATTAAAGCATATATTTTAAAGAATTTATAGAAAAGAGTATGCATTGCATAATTTAGAAGTAAATTACCTGTTTTGATTTTTAAACGAATCGATTCATACATTTTTTTTAGATTTCATTAAATAATTAATTGGTACATTTATATTACAGTAAAGGAAACAACAAGGATAATTTATCATAATTTGTAGCAGAATAAAACTTTGTCCAATTTTGAGTGACAATTTTTTTACAGGTAAGACAAAAACATTGGGATGACACTAAACAACACATCACTAAAATCAACTTTTCTTAATGTGACACAATGACCATTATGCAATGAAATCACATTCTAGACACAGACATGACAAACACATGCACCTGGCTAGAGGCAGATAATTTTTCATTGATGCTAAAACAATTTGATTAGTTCGATTTTATAACTTCCAGGTATCATCTTTGCCGACAACAACTGTTCTAAATTAGAGAGCAATACATTTGTCATTGCCAGTATTTTAAATGCTACCATGAACAAAGATAAATTGTAATTTCAATCTAATATCTACAGACTTTGACTGCACGGCCGGAAAATAAAAATTGCCTGAGTTGTTTTTCAAAAGAATGGAGATGATAATGATGTAATTCTTGGTCTACATCCTCCTTGTATTAAAATAAATAAGCTGCCCGTCTGAAAATAGTTAGTATATACACAAGGCTTGCATTACTAACAGTAATATTACTGCTTTTAATTTATGCTAAATTACCAGCCATAAATATGACATGCTAATGATTTCTATAGTTTTAAGTACAGATGAACACCATATGTCATGTAGGAATGTTGTTTCTACTGAAAGCAGCAACATATGAAATAAGGAGGAAATAAATTTTAAAATCTGTAATTTATAAGTCAGAGATTAGATTTTACAAATAAGTCTTTCTCTAAATTTACATTTTGTAATGGATATGAAATTCGCTTGGGTAAAAACAGCATTGAGAAGAAACCCGAACTAAACAAGACACAACAAGAATACACGAACACACAATTAAGAGAAGGATTCATTTCGTCCCCCAATCGAAAGAGAAATGATTTCAATAAATAAAAACTTTTACCTCCTTCACACAAGCGTGGATGTAAATTACTAATGCAATAATTCACAACTCTGATTTACCATTCATTCCTAGCCACAATCATAATCACAATGGAAGGAAATGTTTACAAAATTAAATAATATACAGCTGCATCACAGTGTCCAAAGTTTCATGCTCCGTTTCACTAAGAATGTTTACTTTCAGTGTCTGTACTATCTGAGGTAGGATCATCGTGCATTCCTCTAGATTTATTGGTTAACTCTAAACCAGCACTCTCACTGCTGCTGGGCTTCGCTATCGACGCACTCTCACTGTTGTTGCTCTGCGGCGTCTTAGAAACGGGGGCACTGCCAGTGGAGGAGGCCGGGCTCTTCCGCCCGGAAACGTCCCTGAACCCCTCCTTATCACTGTCGGGATTGTCGTAGATCTCCATCTTGCCGTCATCCATGTCGTCGTCGTCATCTTCGTGGTTGCCCATCAGCGACTTCAAGCTCTCGTCGTCCGTCTCCTGGCCCCCTCCTCCTCCTCCCCCTAGGTCGGCAACAGAGAAGTGGCTGCTCGGGGTGGTCGACGACAGAAGCTTGCTCGGGGAAATGTGGGGCAGAGTCTTAGTGGAGGGTGTGGTGGACAAAATACTGTGGATGGAGGGGGAAGTCATGGTGGCCGACGTCAGGGCCGAGCTCAGTGCCAAAGAGCTCGTGGTGAAGTGGGGGTTGCTGAGCCCGAGTCCGTTGACGAGCCCACTCTGGCTGAAGGAACTAAAGGATGACGGAAGGTTGGGAGGGAGGGTGAAGCCACCCAGGCTCAGTGGGTTGTAAAGCAGTCCAGGGGGGTACAGGAAGGGCAGGGAAGATGAGGGTAGGCTGGTGGTGGAACTCATGCTGACAGGGGTGGCACAAGAAGAGGCAGGGGTGTCTTTGCGAGAAGAGCCACTGGATTCCTTGTCGCCCCGGCCTTTGTCCCGTTCCTTGTGCTCCTTTGCGGAGGGCAGGTTGGGGGCCCCCATGGGGGAAGAGCCCTGCATGCCGGGGAAGTTGAATCCGGGGAATCCGAACAGGGGATTCGTCAACCCCATTCCGGCTAGACCGCCGAAGGGCAAAAATATAGGAGGATTCGTTGATGAGGTGGATGAGGCAGAACTTGTTGTTGTGGATGTTGTGCTTGACTTGGGAGGGTCCATGAAGAACTTCATATTGGGAAAGCCACTCAGCATTCCAGCGTTTGCAAAACTGAGTGGATTCAGACCCGCTGTTGAAGGGAATGACATGGTTGTGACAGGTGGAACTAGATTCTGGTGGGCACTTGCCAACAGGGAAGCCGCTGTCCGACGTCCTCTTTTCTCCGAGGGTGTAACTATTCTCTTGGACATATTATTGGGAAGATTGCCCTGCAAATAATGGAAGAGAAAATAGAATCTAGCATATACATTTTTTCTAGTGTCATGCAAAACTGTATTTTTTTTAACAATGCAACTAAATCTACATGATATCACAACTTAGCTACTTTTAACCATTTACAATGCTTGGAAATAAACTGCTCAAAACATTTTTTATACTGTACTATTTTCATAAAATTACACACATCAAGAAACCACTATTCAGAAGAAATCCAAAAACATCGTGAAATAAAAAAACATTAGCATGTTGGTTCTTCATACATATTTTCTAGTAATTGGCACAAACATCAACATTATAAGACTACTGTCTTAAACTGCCCTTTAAACTAAAGTATAAAACATTACCAGCTTAAACCCATTTTTATTTAATAAGGTAAAAAAGGGACTTATTTACAAAACTGAAATAAGTACAAACTATTTATTTTCAATCAAATTGGGAACAAACTACTACAAAGTAGGCTTACTAAATGAATGCTTAAACCAGGCAATACTTTTTAACATCTTAATTGGAATCTTAGATTATGAATGCATAAATGATAAACCAAAAATAAAAAAAAATATTACAAAGCTAATAAAAGTGGGATTTTTTTTAATTGGTATCTATCACAGGCAAATCTATTTTATACCAAAGTCATTTGATTCAAATATAAAACATTAAAATAATTTATGAATTCGGGGGAAAGGAACTTTTTGAAAGCAGGGTGGCTACCGAAATTGAAATGTAAAATTCCCAGAGATTTCCCTGATTTCCAGAATATTTTCAAAAATTTTCCCTGAGATTTCAAATTTTGTTTAAAAACTAATTTTTGAAGTAATACATATAAAAATAACAAAAACACAAAAATAAAATGACTAACTTTGCATTTATTTTTTCCCATAGCAAAAAAGGAGGTGTGATTTTCATATTTTTATCCCAAAACAAAATATATAATTAACGATTGCTACAGTGGTTCTTGACATTTTCAAAAAGTAAACATTTCAAACATTCCGCATTTATAACTTCACTATCGTTTTCAACAGAACTAAAAAATTTCCCAATTTTGGATTTTTTTTTCAACACTTTCACAGTGTTTCTTCTTTAAAATAATACACAAACATAAAAGAAAGCTAAATTCACTAGCATTTTTATAGCATGCCAACAAACGAAACCATAGAGAACGAAACAAAACAATAAAGAAATTCATTCCAATCCGAGCGAGCTACCGCTAAAAGAGGGGGTCGGTCCGGAGTGAACGGGTCCAAAAGAACGGATCCACAAAGGGAACGATTATCCGGATCCTCTACATCGCGTTCTGAGCACGCTGGTAATGGGTCGGTCCAGAGTGAACAAGTTCAAATGAACGGATCCACAAGCGGAATCGGGTCCTCTACATCGAAAAAAAATCCATTATTTTAGAAATTTAAAAATTGGGGGTTTAATAGGTAAATTTCCCTGAGATTTCCCTGATATTCTAAGGATTGCAAATTTCCCTGATATTCTAAGGATTGCAAATTTCCCTGAGAATTCCCAGATTTCCCAGTCTTGTCGCCCCCCTGAATTTTTTAACCTTTAAAACGGTGTTAAACTATTGGTTTAAATCCAGACATGCAGCAAATTTACAATGTAAAAAGTGATTTCGTTCCATTCCATTCAGTTTAATCCAACACTAATCCACCATTCATTTAAACACTGAACAGAGACTACTGTAATAAAATTGCACAAAATACGAGCAGTTTATTTCAAAAAGAATATTACAAATATACTAATACTAACTACCACATACACACACAAACACATAATTAGTGAAGCAGTGAACCGCAAACAAAGTTCTCTGTAAATGATAAGGGATAAAAGTGGCATGCAAAGCAAAAAAGCACCTTTTCGCGGACTAATGGTCCCCATTTCGGATCAACGTCGAACATTGGATTTTTGTCCAACCATTCTGCAAGGTACTTCAAAGGTGGAGCTTTGCTTCCAGTTATCTGCATCAGATGGTGGGGGGAAAAAATTAGCAAAAGGTGAAAATTTTCAGCATGATTGTTTTTATAAGCAAAAGAAGAAAACACAAACCACCAGAATATTATTGTGCAAGAAAGTAACCAATGCACCTTTACCATTAAAAAAAAAAGCGTGTTAAGAAATAAGCAGGGGTAAAAACAAATTAAGCCAAGTTAAAGACATCAAAAAAGCATTAATATAAAAAAAAATGAGACCAAAACCTAAGGAATCTTAAGGTACATAAAAGAGTGCAAAAATTAATTATTTGGGTTCCTTTTTATAACTGATGACTACATCTGTTTCTTTTCCAGTAAAACCTAAAAAAACAAAACAAGCATATTGCAACAAAAATACTAAATCAAGAGCTAACCTTTTTTCCAGTAAGCCTGTTGATAACAGATACATTTTCTTCGCCAGTAACCTTATCATAGTCGATTTTCGTAGGGTCCAATCGTGGACGCCTTCCCCTTCTCCTACCTTCTGGTAATTCCAACAACTCGGTCTAAAGAAACATTGAATTAGGAATTAAAGTACGTAAAATATTTTATTAAATAATAAATTTTTGCCCAGAAATTACAGAGGTCCCACCAAGAAACCACAGTAAAAAAATGAAAATAGCAACCATTTAAAAAGCGACTAAAATAAAAAAAAAACGGCAAAATATTTAATCTTAATCCATATACTATTAAAAACTATATTCATAGAATATGCATTAACAACTAAGTGTTTGCAGGTAATTAAGTTGACAGGGTATAGAGTTATAAAAAAATAGTTAGCGATTAGTTTAATACTTTCCAAACCATAACTAATTTTACCAACCATACAAATTATTGTCCACAAAAAATTTCACAAATTTAATTTATCTTTAAAACTTTATTCATCTTTTAAAATTTAGTTATCTAAAAATCAGGTATCCTCATCAAAGACACTGTGTGGACTAGTAAAACTAGTGACTTTAGTAAGCAGTTTTGGCAAATAGTGACTTTTAGTGAGAACAGTGACTTGGTAAGTGGTAGAGCCTGAAGTTATCAACCAAAACAAAAACAATTGTGAAATTAATGACAACGCCTCAGAAATCTATTCCAAAATACAATTTTTTTCAGATAAGTTTTCTAATGTTTTAAGTACTATTCTGCACTTATTCCAATTACAAAGACACAACTGTTGAAGAAATAAGTTTCTTACATGAGAAGGAAAAGACGATACAGGACTGAAAGCCATGGCTGCCGCAGCAGCAGCAACTAAGTTAGGATTAGCAGCTACTAGTTCAGGATGGTCGTCTATCCACTTTTTGAAATCATGGTGCATTAGGGCAGATGGGTCTAGCATGGGGTTATTGACTGAAGGATGGTCGTCCGATTTGCTCGAACCTACAATACCAATTGACACGGCTTCAGAAAATGTTGGATATGCAATTAATAAAATAAGAAAAGCATTTGAAATATATTGCAGCAAAATTAAAGATAGCAGGAGTAATATATTTTACCCATATTCAGTCGGTTGGAACCAGATGCCATGTTTGGATTGAGAAATGAAGAATGTGCCGGAGCAGGTGTCATGTCAAAACCTCGACTTGCTTTCCTCACAGATTCTTCACTATACTGCAACTGGGGGAAAAAGATCTTTGTTATACATACATGTTAAAATAAGCATTTTATGTTTATATTTAATACATAAGCAAAATAATTTTTCTTGAATTGAGGTCCCCTAGACCAAGTCAATTTTAGCCCTATTTATAGTTCTTTAGCCTTATCAATTTAAGTATGGGATACTTTAGGTAAACCATAAATCTCCAACAATTAACTTTCTACTTCACTAACTTTGGGAAGACAATATTGCCACTGCACTGATTAAATTTTTCAAAACCAATGCATTTAGTGAGCTAGGGCTAGGTTGCCTGCAGTTATGAATAAGTAGAATTTAAATCAACAAATCATCATCAATCTACAATCGATCAATCCTACTAAAAAAAAATCTAAGCAAATTTTAGAGTAGCTTCCAGGGCAACTTAATTAATAAAAATTTAATTTTCAAGGTTTGTCAGAAAAGGGTGGAATTAGTGCAGTTTTGGTGCTTTTTAAGGTGCCCAAGAGCCCTGCCAAATATTTTTACTTTATTTCATTACTTGTTAAGTCAGACCCGAATAAGAATCACTCCAGGGTTCCCACTCTTATTTCAAAATAAAAGTCAAGGAGTTTTTAAAGACTTCCAAATATTTTTTCAAGGACCCTTGATCAAAATGTGTTGATTACTATACCTATTAAAATAGGCCAAACATTAAAACAAAATAGCGTTCGAAATACCGCCAACGCCAGGTGTTATGGCAGCTATATCATCAGAGGAAAACACAGAAGCATTTGGCAAAAATATAAGTGTTTATATAAAAGCAATGTTTTGTACGGATATCGAAGTTCTATGTGGGTCATTTAAAGCCAACTTTAGCAATGTTTTAAGAAATGACTTCTTGCAATTCGAAGGTAGAAGAACTAAGAAAATCAAGGACTTTTCAACAATTGTTTATCAAAATCAAGGAGTATTAAGGGGTACTTTTTATAAAAAATCAAAATCAAGGACTCTTCAACAATTTTTGGTAAAAATCAAGGAGTATTAAAGGGTCCTTGAAATTGAAAATAAAAATCAACGACATCATAAGGACTTTCAAGGACCAGTGGGAACCCTGCACTCACCCTCTTCTTCCTGAGTTTGGTCTCCTCTTCTTCCATCCTCCTGTCCATGTGGTGGTGGGCATGGTGGCGGGACAAGGATGGTGGAGCAGGCTCACCCAAGTCACTGCCCCTTCGATCCTTGCTGCTCTTCTCAGAGGCACGCTCCAGCATGGATCCCATGTCTGCAAGTGGGTGGTGCTGCTCCTAGGTAAAAAAAATGGCTTGGTAAGTTCAGAGGTTAGAAATGAAAGGACATCAGCAATATGGTTGATGTAATAGATTATAGTTCAAATACAGTAACAGTTCTTTGTTGGAAGAGATTATTCTAAGCATGCTGCAGTGAATTAATTTACAATTGTGACAGTGTAAAACAAAGAAAGATCACAATTAACTGTTGCAACACAGAGGGACAAAATGCATTAAGATTTAAAAAAAAAAAATTGCACATAGAACCCACATGGAATGCTTATCTAGATGTTTTATTTTTCAGTATAAATGCAATAACATGAAGTTCAACGGTTTCTAGAAATAAATTACATGTTATTGCATTTATACTGAAGAAACGATGATAAGCACTCCATTTCGAATATAACGAAAAATCTTTATTAATTTCAATTTTTTAGGTCGCTAAAAATTCTTTTGACTTCTAGTCATATTCAAACTGACCACTTAAAAAAGATATAGTATTTAAGATGAAATATCTAAAATGCTAGTATCATACAAAAATCAAATTCTCACCTCTTGCATCAACTGCTGCTGCTTTCTCGCCTGCAAGTTGAGTGCAAGAGCATCAATGCGACTCCCACCCAACTTGCCACGCTTTTCCTTCTTCTTCGGGGGCGGGGCACTAGACCCTCCTCCCCCGCTACCCCCTGCACTCAGGTCGATAGGCGACGATGGAGACCCACCGCCAGATGGTGCTGGAGGTGGCTCGGGCTTTACCTGTTAGGAAATGCACTTATTAGTCAAATTGCCAACCCGGCAGCACAACGGTTAAGGAGCTAGTTTTTGGAGCTTCTGGGTTCAGGTTCGAATCCCGGTAAGGCATGGATGTTTGTATTTGTCAATAAATGTTGTTATTTGTCTATGTGTTTGCGTCGTCCTTTCTATGTGTGTCTCTTGTGCTTGTGACACTTCTGGCAAGTGTAACGGGCTATAAAGCCTATGCTCCTTTATTAGGCAAATTAAATGCCTAATAGCATTTGTTACTTTATTTGACGGTTTTGTATTCAGCTAATCAGATTTCGTTTGTTGACATTTTCAACTTGTGCATGCGTGAATTTCAAATTCCTCCTCCATAAACAATGCGTGCATACACTTCCCAATGCAAGCATTCAGTGAACAGCACTATTAAGTTGCGTTTGGTTTGTTTGATAAAGGATATGTATTAGTAGTTCTTGTAGAACGAATTTCACGGCAGTTAAGTTGCAGTAGTATACTAGGTTATTTTTCTACCAGATTATTTGTTGCTTAAAAGTGACTTTTGCTAATCACTCTTTGATTTTGCTATCTGTATTCATGCATAGCGGGCACTGTAACCACGCCTGTGGATGACTGTATAAATACAGTGTGCCTCGATTACGTTGTACTTCTACTTAGGCGAGTTAGCCTAAGTTGCGTGCCGAGGTGTAAGGCAAGTTGTTAGTTATGTTTTAATAATACAATTTGAATTAATTGTTTAATAAATTTCAGACCCTTTTTAAAACCTGTCTCCATTATAACTTAAGATTTTTCACTTACATTTTTCCCCACCATGAATTATTAGTTTATATTAACACTTTTGGTTAGTTTAGGAACATTTTCGCAATGCCCTAGTTAACCTATAACATTACCTTGGGCGGTGGAGGCAGCGGTGTGAACGGGGTCGGTGGAGAAATGGCCGCCTTCACGCTCAGGTCCAGAGAACCAAGGTTGGTGGCAAGGCGGGGGGACGAGTTCTGGTGGGCGGGGGGAGGGATGGTGGGGGAGGCAGTGGGCACCGGAGGTGCGGGGGAAGGGACGGTGGGAAGGGGCGGCGGGGCTTTGTTGTTGTCTTCGATGGTGTGCTCGTCCCAGATTTTGTTGCGGAGAGATCCGGAGGAGGCCAGGAATTGCTGGACGTGCTGTAGTTGTTGTTGGTGGTGCTGCTGTTGTTGCTGCATGTTGTGGGAGAGCAGCTGCCGCAGTTTGGCTGTAATAATGCATGTGAATACATCAGACCATTTAATCTTAACAAATACAAATGATTAAACTGCATTTAGATAAATAAGGATAAGTCCTTTGTTACACACCAACACATAAGAACAATGAAATACTTTATTTATACGATCAAAATAAAAACTAATTTTTTAAAATTTCAAAGGGCTTTCGTGGACGCACACACAAAAAAAATATTCTATGAATAATACTACGACAATTAACTGTTTACATCATAAACTATCAATCTCTGAGGCACAAGACATTAATAACAATTAAAACTTCAACGACATACCTCGTTCTGCTTCAATTTCAAATCTCCTACGCCTCCGTCTTCTGCGATGTTTGGTCGTGTCTGTGACAGGCTGAAATTGCAATTTAAGAAATTAATTTACACACCAAATAAACCAATCATCAAATCACCAAATAAACCAATAATAAATCAATCATTAGGGATAGACCGATGCATCGGCCTGGCGCCGATTGTTTGAAAATTTTACCATCGGCCTTGCCATCGGCGGCCGATGGTAATTTAGTGAAAAAAATCGGCCAACCGATGTAAGCCGATGGTTTTTGTTTCTTTTTTAAATCCATATCGCCGTAGTTTCGCGACTTGATCGCCGTAGTTTCTCGACTCGATCGCCGTAGTTTCGAGACTTTCGGATCCCCGTAGTTTCGAGACTTTCGGATCCCCGTAGTTTCGAGACTTTCGGATCCCCGTAGTTTCGAGACTTTCGGATCCCCGTAGTTTCGAGACTTTCGGATCCCCGTAGTTTCACGATTTTCGAAACCCCGGAGTTCCGCGACTTGTTCGCCGTAGTTTCGCGACTTGATCGCCGTAGTTTCGCGACTTTCGGATCCCTGGAGTTCCGCGACTTTCGGATCCCCGGAGTTCCGCGACTTTCGGATCGCCGTAGTTTCTCAACTTTCGGATCCCCGTAGTTTCACGATTTTCGAAACCCCGGAGTTCCGCGACTTGTTCGCCGTAGTTTCGCGACTTGATCGCCGTAGTTTCGCGACTTTCGGATCCCTGGAGTTCCGCGACTTTCGGATCCCCGGAGTTCCGCGACTTTCGGATCGCCGTAGTTTCTCAACTTTCGGATCCCCGTAGTTTCGCGACTTTCGGATCCCCGTAGTTTCGCGACTTTCGGATCACTGTAGTTCCGCGACTTTCGTATCCCCGGAATTTCGAGACTTTCGTATCCTCAGAGTTTCGTGACTTTCGGATCTCCGGAGTTCCGCGACTTTCGGATCCCGAAATTTCGCATTTTGTTTTTTTCCCATCGGCCATGGTGGAAAACATCGGCCCATCGGCCGATGTAACTTTTGAACAATCGGTAAACAATCGGCATCAGTCCATCGGCCGAAATTCGCCATCGGTCTATCCCTATCAATCATATAACCAATAAAAATTTGTAAGAAATGTTTACTTTATAAGTGAGAGATTCAGAACTCACCGGTGGCGGAGGAATGTGCTGAATAGGGCTCTTGCGCATGACATTGAAATCCGGTGGCGTTGGAGTCGAAATCTCCGGCAGGATGGCCTCCCTGTGGGGCGTGTGCTCAGGAGTGGCCTGGGGGGTAATTTCACCGCTATGATGACTCGAGACACTGGGAACCGGGGAAGCACGGTGGGACACTGGACTGGCAATCACAGGCGGGTGTGTCAGGGGGGTGCTTGAAGAGGGTACTGTCGGGAAAGTTGGCAGGAAGGTATGGCGGATGATAGGCCACTCATTCTTCTCCACAGCATGGACAATGTGCTCCAGGCGAATTTGCAGTACTTTGTCCTGAAAGAAGGATAATAGATTTAGAAATGCAGTTTCAGATGACGATTTGATGGATTAGCTTAGGAATATAGTTGATTACATTTATTGGTAAGAATTCATTTTCACATCACAAAATTTCTCCAATCTATTTTTATGGTAACAAAGTTGATCAAGAATATTTGCCTTCATTTTTTGTTTTAGTGTTTCTGCTTAGATGATAGGTTAAAAGATCCTTAGGGCAAAATAGTTTCTAAACTTATGCAAACAATTTACCTTTGGCCACCTTACAGCAGTTCCGTTTGTGAAAGCAAGTAACTGTGCCACAGTAGGTTCTCCCATTTCAGTTTCCAGATTGAAGCTGGCTTGGCTCATTACATCATCATTTTGAGACATACATCCCTGCAAAAGTGCAAGAAGCTTAAAAAGAAATATTTTTGTTCATTAAAAATTTAGTTAACCTAAACCTCGTTTTAAAAAAAATCTTTTTTAAATGGAAGAATAGCTGCCGAGTAAAAGTTCTTTAAAACTCCAATGTTTGCCATTCAAAATAAGCAATTTATAGCTTAATCAAACTTTTTCCAGAAATTGATTGCATGTTATTACATTTATTTTATACCACTTGTAATAGCAATAAATTTGAAAGATATCTAACAACCTGAATGAAATGTTATTATTTCATATCTTTTAGGTCACTTAAATTTTTTTGAATTCTACTCATATTTTTATTTTAAGAATATATCTTTCTAAAGGGCTAGACAAGCAAATTATCATTAAGTCTTTAAAAAAATTAAAAGATTTTTACCGGTGAATCCTCAACGTGAGAATGCATAAGCTCATCTTTAGCAAACATTTTTCTAATGTTGTACTTCTCCCGTAACGAATCCTCAAACGTCCCTTCTTCCTGCTTCACTTTTGAGAACATCTTTTCCGACATTCCACCATCTCCAATCTCAGACTTGATGACTCTCTCCATCTTAACCAGGGGAGACTCTTCGCTATCCGGAAACGGAACTGGCTCAATGTTGCTCTTGGACTCTGTGTCTGTGTCTAAATCCTCCTTTTGGTCTTCCTTCTCCTTTTCTTCCGCAGCTTCAGTTGGTGGTACATCTGGGATAGTTGGTTTCTCCGAGGCTTCCTTTTCTGATGGTTCAACATCATCAGTGGGCTTCTCCTCTGACTTCTCGTCTTCATCTTCTTTACGGACGTCCATCTCGATATCCGTTTCCTCGTCTTCTGCCTTTGCATCTTCATCAATCTTCAGTTCACCACTAGTGTCAGCAGCAGAATCGACGTCCATTGGTTCTTCGGCCAGAGGCACTGTTTCTTTTTCGGCCATTGTTTCTTCTTCTTTGATTGAAACTTCTGTGTCTTCTGCGTTTTCAGAAACCTCCATAGATTTGTTATCTTCATCAGTATTCGTTTCGGTAGGTGCAACCTGGTCAGAGACTTCAGATTCCTCTTTGATTTCTTCCGACACTGGATCCGCCTCGTCTGTTTTGGACGGACTTTCAGCTTCTTTAGTTTTTTCAGTATCTTCGTTAACATCTTCTTCACTTTTGATTGTTTTGGTATCTTTAGCATCCTCAGAAACATCAACTACATCTTTAGCTTCAGCTGCTTCCCCTGCATCCTCTTTACACTTCTCTTTGTCATCAGTAGAATCTTTTTCAGCTTCTGATAACTCTGCAGTTGATAATTTTTGCTGAATAGGTTCTTCCTTTACATTTGATTCATCAGCAGAGGTAAGCAATTCCTCTTTTACTTTCTTACTAATTTCCTCTTTAAATGTAACATCATTATCAATGTGATATATATCTAATGGACTAGGGCAACCTAAAACATACATTAAAAAAATTAATATTTATACAGTAGTGTCTTATTAGATACTTTAAGACATGCAAAAATACATGGAATAGTACATTCGATTAAGCAAAAATGCAATGCATTAAACAACAAATAAACAATAATTTGAAAACTAGAATATTTATCAACTGCAATAATTTATATGCATATTACTTACCAAGAGGTGTTGATGTCATACTGCCTATTTGAATGGTTTTAGCATTTGGATAATTTTTTAACACATCTTTAAAACATAGATTGGGGTCGTGCAGTAGATGGTAATCCATTCGACTCAATCCATGTCTAAAATAAAAGCAGACAATGTAACATGATCAGCAGTTACACAAGTGAAACTTTAAATTTACTTTAAGAAATAGAAAAATTAAAAAGAACATATAAATAGTTGAAAAAACACTCAACAAAATCACCACAACATCAAGCAATCTTTTTGGTACCATTAGCAAAAATAACAAATAATAGTAATAAAATTCACACATTATTAAATGTCTGAATTATTAACTAATCACAATGATTAAATGTCTGAAGAAGAATCCATTGGAACCAATTATCTCCAATAGCATAACACAATCCAGAATAATAATTACTTAAGCTTAATTAAGTCAGCATAAGCTAAGAAAGTATATAAACCTCTAACAAGGATACTTACTTAGCAGCACCAATGAGTAGGTCTTTATCATGCTTCCCACAAACCCACCAATCAGGAAGATCCATGGAAGGCTGACAAAGTTTCAATCTCTCATCAAGTTCCGGATGACCCAAGATTTCCTCCCTTATTTTATTTAACAAATCTACTCTCTGCAAACATCGACTAGCACGCTCTTCAGATATTGGTTCAACATTCATAGCTAGTTGTTCTGGAAAATAGATATTTTTAACAAAGATTATTTACTGGTACATCACTAAACTAAGGAATGTGAAAAATGTATTATCAACTAACAATTGAAGAGCTTAGTGGACGAACACGCTAAGTGACAAAAAGATCAAAACAAGAAAATGGGCTTTCTAGTTTATCATTTGCACTCAGATCTGTTGAAACTGGTACTTGTAAAGCTTGAAAATTATACTAAATTTAAATTTTATGAAAAAAAAAGAAAGCTTGTTATCATTAAAAGAAGTTAGTAATATGTCCATTAGCAAAAAAAATCTCAATTTTTAAAAATTGTCACTTAGCATGTTCATCCACTAAGCACTTCAATTAAGATTAAAATTTTGTTATGTCTTTTACAGTACTAGAAATAGCGAGTTCATCAAACTAGTACTATATTAAAATTGTCATTAGGTGGTAGTTTATTAAAATTTTATTCCTCAACATAAGGCAGAAAATTAACATTGAGTTATGCAATGTCCATGGCTGTTCCAGATAATTAGACACTCAGTAACTGAATAAAACTCAATGGGAACTTTATAAGAAATAGGGTTACCAGGCGGCAGTATTTAGCAGGACACATCTGTATTTAGAGGCTATGTCTTGAAGTCCGTATTTATTTTTTAAAACTCCCTAAATGTCCGTATTTTTGAAAATTTACTTAATTTTGAAGATCTTTAAGGAAGTTTGTATACATTTCAAAGTGTGATAGCTTACTTTTTTAGTTTATTCCAAAACGCGTTTTATGCATTGCTTTAAATTACTCAAATAGACTACAGATTGATTCAGTTAGAATGTTGACTGCAATCAAAGTTAACCTAACAGTGAAATATATCGAGTTTTATGACTATATATCTAAAGCCAAGGATTTATTTTTGAAAAAAAAAATTAGTTCTGTAGAAAACCATACTGATAATAATGTTTAAATAATAATGCAACAATGTTTAATGTGGTAATAATAAGGTATTGTCTCAATTTTAAATATGTCCAGCTTTTTAAGAGTAAGTGTCCTGTTTTTTTTACTTTTTTGACCTGGTCACAATAAGAAACAAATAAAAATTTAAAACAAAGAAATATAACTAAGAAAGAAACATAGAAAAAATATGATTATTAAAACAACAAAACACTAAAGAAAAAGGAAAGGTGAATGAATACTCATGCATCTCGACTCATACAAGTCCTGTCACACTTATTAGAATTTTTTTGTTTTTGCAGAAGTGTAAATACATACTCTTCATGAGAATCAATACCAAATTCAATCAACGTCAGTCACCTACCTTCTTCTTCAGTCAGCTCTCTTCCACACACCCTTTTGCACATGGCATAAAAACATTTGTAATACTCAGCAAGAGTTTCATCATATTTTCTTTCTAAACGTGCAATACCTCGAAATCTGGCCCAATTGTACTCTTTCTTTTCCTCGTTGTACTCCACACCAAAGGAAGAGATGGTGCGGTAAAAGTCAGCCTCTTCGCGGCGAGACCACTTACTGTAAAAGAAAAATTTTAACATGCAATATAGTGGCAAAGATAAAGCTTCAAGTTTTTTTTTTACATAATTTCAAGTTTATCACAACTCCCTAGCCTAATGAGGATTTGGATTTTCCGATTTAAAATACGCAAAACAAGTTAGGACATAGATTAAAGTTTTTTTTTTGTAAGACTGCCTGTCAATAACATTATTGCCAGAAGAAAAAAGACTATCTGCAAAAACTGAGTTTGGGTAAAATTAAGAAAACTTGTTTCAAACGCCAAGTATAACATACATTTATTAAGATTGAATTTGCGGATTTAACTATGAATTATATCACGTACGTTGGGTTTTAATGAGATAGATTATCCTTTTTTTTAAGTGCATTGATGTTAATAACACAAAACACTAAAATTGTAGATAGTCTTTTCCCACAGCGGAAGAACAGAATACATGTGGACATGATTTTTCAATGTTTTTTAAAGTTCTAATAACTGTAGAGTTAATAATGTAGAGTAATGTTAACTGTAGAGTCTAATAACTGCAGAACAGAAGTTGGTGTAAAGATAATTTGGATACTTTTAAAAGCATCTTTTTGAGTTTATTAAATCATACCCTTCCATACATAAATAATTTTGATGTTAACTAAATAAGTCAAATGAAAGAAACTATTTACCGTTGTTGCAATTCTCTTTTCTTTAATTCTCGCTCTCGTATTGCAGCTTCGAACTTCTCGCGCCTCTCAATTTTCTGTAAAAATAATAGCATTATATAATACATTAATAATAGCATTGAAAGAATAATTTCACAGTTTTAAACACTAAAAAATTTTAAAACAACTAACATGGCTAATTTCAATGCAAATACAACATTATGAATTTGCATTTTAATATTTTAATACTTTGCTTCAAACAAATTACACAAGTTTAACTCAAGATAATATTACATTATACGTATTTAAAAGAAACAGTTGACATATCTAAAATTTCTTAAAGAAAGACAGTAGGATACATAAAACTTACTGTTCCCCAAATCTAAGACAAAATAGGGACTTTTAAATAACTGAACAAAAACATAAGCAATGCACAAACAATGAAACAAGAATTAAATTCATAAAAACAATTTTCTCTATTTCTAAAAATCACTACAAAATGTCAAAACTACATATTTAAAAGTGAAGGAGGTTACTAGAAATCTAACAAACATGCATGGCAAAATGAAATAAACAACAAAAAAGTTTTAAAGGAAAAACATACACGGGCCTTTTGTTGATTTCGGATTTCTACCTTCTTATTATTTCTTTGGAAAGCTGTCACTAATCTTCTTACTCTAGTATTGACATCCGTCACAGAAGGAAAATGGATGACACCCATTTCAAAAGCTGTTAAAAAAAATACACAAGTTATTTTCAGAAAGTGAGAAAGGTTGTTTAAGGTAGGCGAATACCCAAAATTCCCCCAAATTCTAAAAATTTTACTACTACTTTAATCTTTTCCAAATTTGGTATAGTGATTTCAAATATAATGAACAATACTATTTAGGCATTTTTTTAAAATTTAAATATAATTTATTTATTTTAAACGGTGTTTTTCTACTAAAAAAAAGTTTACGCTAACAAGTCTACCACATTGAATTTTCATCCTATAAACATTAATTAAGTGTTAAATTCTTCGTTCTGTACTGATGCATACAATGACCCTCTAGAGTTACATACAAATTACAAGAAAAGTTATTAAGAAAAATGTCATAAATTAGCCACAAAAAAAGGATTTTTTTTTCGATTAACTTACACTTGGACACATTTTTAAAGAAAACTTATGTATTTACACCAGATGTTAGAGGTTCATGGCACAGATATATATTGAAATAGCATCTATAAAAATTTCAGGTAAATTAATTTTAAACTTTTTTTACTAGAACTGTTGGCACAAACCCCTTTTTTTAGGTGAAAAACACCGTTTAAAATAAATCAATTATATTTAAATAAAAAAATTGCCCCAAAAGCATTGTTCATTATATTTGAAATCACTATGCCAAATTTGGAAAAGGTTAAAGTAATAGTAAAAATTTTAGAATTTTGGGTGTTCGCCTACCTTAACCAAGAAAATCAAATAATTTAAACAATAACAACCAAAATAAACAAAAATGCATTTTATAATATTACTACAATTTGTTAGATAACCCAAACCCCAACCCAAACTAAGGACCAAAAAAAGCTACTTCAAAATGAAATGGATTTTAACAGAAATATCTAAATTAACAAACCAAATGTAATGCAAATAAACCAACAAAAATTATACAAATTTTGTGATTATGAATAAATACGTCATTTCCTTTTAAATGTAACAAAAAATTTTAATGAAAATATTTCCACAGCAAAATGAAAAAAACCTCTGGAAAAATACTGACCATGCTGCAAATAGTTGTTTGGTATGTTTTTAGGGGGCTCATTCTCACTACCACCAGGTGACATTGCCTCCATGTCTTCCTCCTTGTCTTTGTGAATGGTGGAATCTTCCATGTCATCTTCATTGGTATTGCTGAATAAACAAAAATTTATAGTTTAAGTTTTTATTAGTCAAAGAAAAAACTATCATAGAAAAGGTTACAAAAAGAATTCTTTATAAATTGCAGATTTAATTACTTCACAATTTTAATCATTATTTAAATAACAAAAAAAATCTTTAAATATTTTAGCACTCAAATGTATAGATAGTTCATCTTTTTAAGTTTTAAATAGTTATGTTTACTTTGACATCCTGGCTACAGGTAGATTAAAATAACTTCAGTATTTATTCTTCTGTGTTCTATTGTAAAGCTGTTGAGATATGGATTGTGTTGTGCTTTCTTTCAACGTAAGATATTTTCTCTTAATTCTATTATTTGACTGTTACTTTATAACTGTCATCTTAAGAGCCTAATTCTTGTTTACATTAGTTCATGGGCACATGGGAATCAGACCATTATTTATTTGTTTGAGCATATATAAATTGAAAGAATATTTTTTTTTTCATTTCCGCGTTTTCAGCCAATAATGTTTCAGGGTTCTTACTCCAATTTTATAAAAAAAAATAAGTACTTTTTAAGGACCTTATTAAAAACGTTTTAGAGCAATCGGAAGCTTAAATTCGTTGGGCAGTAAAGATTATGTAAAAATTCGAGAAAATACAAAAAAAAAATGTCTTACTAAGAAAAATGTGGTAACAGAAAAAAAAGAAATTTGTGCTTTATATTATTTATCAGCAACAGGCGAGAAATAATATTCAAAACCTATAAAATACTAAATTAAAAAGCATGCAGGGAAAATGTCAGTTATATACGTACAATATTCGATAGTGGTCTTATTAAGAAATAAAACTTACAAAAGTTATTAAAATAAAATTTTACAATAATCTAACCAACGTATTAATTGAATAGTACTGACTTTCAAATTTAAACTTTTTTATATTTTGGAATCCGAAAGTCGCGAAATTCCGACGAGCCGGAAGTCGCGATACTCCGTCGAGCCGAAAGTCGCCGACCCGAAAGTCGCGAAACTCCGCCGACCCGAAAGTCGCGAAACTCCGCCGACCCGAAAGTCGCGAAACTCCGCCGACCCGAAAGTCGCGAAACTCCGCCGACCCGAAAGTCGCGAAACTCCGCCGACCCGAAAGTCGCGAAACTCCACCGACCCGAAAGTCGCGAAACTCCGCCGACCAGAAAGTCGCGAAACTCCGCCGACCCGACAGTCGCGAAACTCCGACGATCCGAAAGTCACGAAACAACTGCAATCCGAAAGTCGCGAAACTCCGCCGACTCGAAAGTCGCGAAACTCCGACGATCCGAAAGTCACGAAACAACTGCAATCCGAAAGTCGCGAAACTTCGGCAATCCGAAAGTCGCAAAACTCCGGCGATCCGAAAGTCGTGATACTCCGGCGATCCGAAAGTCGCGATACTCCGGCGATCCGAAAGTCGCAAAACTCCGACGACCCGAAACAACGGCAATCCTAAAGTCACGAAACAACGGCAATCCGAAAGTCGCGAAACAACTGCAATCCGAAAGTCGCGAAACAACTGCAATCCGAAAGTCGCGAAACTCCCGGTGATCCGAAAGTCGGCAAATTGCGAACCCTGCTGTAAGCAGTAACGAGAAATGACAAATAAAAACAAAAAAAAAGGCAAATAAAAAATTTATTACGAAATATTTGACGAAAATTCTAAGGTTTCTAGGAAAAAATAAGCATTTATTAAGGACTTTGGTTTAAAAATTAAAAATAAGAATAAAGTAAAAAAATAAGTACTTTTTAAGCACTTTTTAAGGGCCTTATAAACGAATGTAAAAAATAAGTACTTTCTAAGGTTTTTAAGCACCGTACGAACTATGTGTTTGTCTTTAATGAAATGAGGTAAGCATCACAAAAATGTGCACTACTAATGTGTTTTGCATATTTGTGATTCATAGTTGATACCTTATAATAGCATAAAAGGAATATAATACTGTAATGATTGTACATTTAACTAATCACATTATAATAAATATAATCTGAATTTTTTAACAAAGATGGAAGTAGTTACAAAATATAAATAGGTTTACAAACCAAATGCAATACTTACACATTCAATTCAGCTAACAAAGCAGCTCCATCAGGAGGACCACATTTCGACAGAAAACACAACAAAGGATCTTGCCTCATTATGTTGTACCTTTCAAAGCCTGCAACATAAACAAAAATGGCAAACATGTTAACAACTATAGTTTATTGCATGTTGATGAATTTAGTCGTAAAAACCATTGTAAGGTCTCATTTCTTTAAAACACGATTTTAATTCATAACAAACGAAGGATGTTTTAGTACTTTATAAAAGCTTTTAAATCTACTTCAACAATAATATATATACAGAATACATAGTTGGGAGACTATGCACAAATTAAGTTGTTTTCTTTAAGAGTTACATAAATTCCAAATCTTATTTTGACAATTAAAAACGAACATAATATCAAGTCATTTCATCCATCTTAAATTTTTGAAAATGTCAAATTGTATTAGACTTAAACTAAAAAGCAATCAAACGTAAAAAAATATCAATAAAAAGAAAGGGAGAGTTTGTGAATACTGATTTTCGTTAAAGCCTATTTCCATTTAAAAAATAAAAATGTTAAGCCTCTAGAGCAAATCACATTATACAAATTGCGCTAAGTATATTCAAACTTACCATGCTTGTATATTCCAAGCAACAGGCTCTTATCAAGCTCTTGATCCCACCAGGGTGCCGGTGGTTCTCCATCAGCAAGAGGAACAAACAGAGGAATATCACTGAAATGTTAAGAACACAATGAAACGCCTGAGAACATTTCATGCATCAGCATTTTACTAATATCCAGTAGGCTAAGAAATAGTTTACAGCAAGATGCAGATTATTCAATTAAATCAATAGATTCAATGGCGAATTTAAAGTATATCTATCTGAACATAGATCTACAAATATGATGTAATAAGATATTCACTGGTGTAATAGATTCATACGAGGTAAAAAGATAGTCACTGCAACAAAAGATGCTCTATCAACCAACAAATCTATTAACAAATGAATACATATTCTATTAAGGTATTTCACATGTTTAACCTTTTGAGGGATAAACATATTGGTTGAAGCGTAAACTTGTCACTGCATGAGATTTAAATTAAATTTTTTTACTGAAAACTTTTTTATTATGTGTGTAGTTAAAAAATTATGTGTTTATGTTATGTGTGCTGAAAAACCTGTCAGACAGATGACATGTTTATATATCAGTATCTTTCTTAGAGGGTTGGTATAAATAACTATTTGGTTATGGAAATTTCAACGTTTACTTAAGTTGATATCTGTATTTATGACCATTACAATTATTCTTTCAAAACTTTCAAACAAGTAATAAAAAAGCTTACATTATATTACATTACTTACTTAGCACTTTTTCCGGAAAATACTTGATCATGCAAATCGCCTATTATTTCGTGTCTCAAATAATACAATAATCTCACTCGAAGTAGAACTCTGGAAAAAAATAAAACAATCAATGAGTTTTGAAAAACTAAGTAAAAAAGATGTAATTATTGGATACTAAACAAATAAAATCTTACTTATTAGAGTGCCGATTTAAATGTCTTTTATAAATTTCATCATTTAGTAATGAATCAGGATTGCTAACTTCCTCTTTTGTCCATTCACATTCTTCAATTATTTGGTCGATTGTTTTGGTTTCTTTTTTAATCTTTTTGCCTTTACGACCACGAGGCACTGGTGCTGACAAACCTGAAGAAGAAAAAATTCAGACCTCTTCAATTTTTCAGTAAAAAAATTGCTGAAAAATCGATCTTGAGTTTTACGCAAAATAAGCAAGCTATGAATAAAAATTTTAAGTGTATCAGTAAAATTAAAATTAATGCAAGAAAAATTTGATATAAAAGTGGATACAACTTGATGCTCTGAATAAACACGATTTAAAATAGTATTTTTACCAAATCTTTAAAATTACTAGATATTAAAGTGTTTAAACAATAAATATATAAAGACTTAATTTTTTAATTATGAATAAAAAAATAGAAAAAACCCTTTATAAAGCATCCAAGCCAAATAAACACACAAGATGCATACTTTATATAGCTAAAAATATAAAGTAAAAGCTGCTGCCAAATTTGCCTGCAGACAAAAGGCTGTATTAAACACCATAGCCCCACCACTTACCGTTGGCATTTACATTGATAATGCACACAACAGATCAAAATACAATAGAGAAATCACAACAAGAAGCCAAAACGAATCAACATATGAAACACTGTAGTGAAAATACAAACATATACACATACAATGCACAACTCTGAACATCCGAATTCGCAATTCCTTTAACACCACAAGAAAAAAAATCAAAAGACTTGTTCAAACTCATGCATTTTAAGTAAGAAGAGAAGAACAGAAAGCAAAGACACAATAAGAATGTGAAACATCGGAGCAGCAAGCACAAAAAGAGAATGCTATATATAGTTCTAGCAAAAAAGCAAACAGATGCACTAAAGCTATGTTTCGTGGGAAGGGCTATTGCCAAAGCTTCAATTTAAGTAGCCTCATATTATGCGCCGTTTCCCCTCTTGACTCGGAAGAGTATCTTACCCTTATCGTCAGCAGAAAATCCTTCAAAAAGAGAATCCTGTTCAACAGTAGTTTCAGACTCTGGTTGCATGAAAAAATTGTTCAAAGTATTAATTTCATTTTTCCTAGCACATTTCATGGCACAAAATATTAAAAAGGTGTTTATCCTAATCAGTTAATATTTGTTTTTTCTTTTCCATGTCTTGCTAAGATTTTTTTTTTAATAGTTATGTTTCACATTCTATTAAACAAACTTGCAACACATTCAAAAAAATTAATGTGTAGTTTTAATACCTGTGAATCCCAAATCAAATTCCCCTAAAATAATAAATTCATCAGTGCACAAAATGAACTTTCACTTATCTCTGTGTTTAAAATAAGAAATCAGCACGAAATTTTTGAAATTTAAATAGACATAACACTCACCAGAATGGTTCTTGCAAATTCTTTGTTCACCTTCATAGTTGGGGCAAATCAAGTCCCATATAAAGCTCTTAATTTTTTCATCTCCTTTATAATGCAGTAAACAATACAACAGCTGCAAATAAAATTAAATATGGATAAATAAACAAAACATTTTATCTGAAACTTGCTAATTTTATATGGGGGGGGGGATAGTACGAACAAACTTCTAATAAATTGTGTACTCTCATTAAAATTGTCAAAAATAACAGGATTAGTTCTCTTAAAAATTGAGGATACTTACAATCGTCCTTGAAATCTCTTCACAACTTTCATGGGTCATCCTTCGCCTGAACTGCCCTAAAGCCATACACTCATCCCAACGGCCCCAGCTGCAAAAGAAATATTTTATAATTAGGAGATAAAAAGATCGTATAATTATTTTTAAAAGAAATATTCAATATTAACCTGTGGCTTTTAATTTTAAGAGGAGATTTAACAAAGCCACTAGTATGCAAGATAACTAACCAATATACGTTTCAAAGGAAGACAATCAATCAGAGTGAATCAAGGTGGTCAGCCAAGGAACTACTTAGTAGTCACTACGCTTTCAATACACACCTAAACATCATGTGTGTGAAAGATGATGAACTCTGTAGGGCATGTCTACAGGTTGAGGAAAGTTTGTTTCATGTTCTCTGTGAATGTGACAACCACAACTACTCTGCGCAGAGATTTGAGTATCTTGGGTAACATTGTATATCAATGCCTGGGAGGATGATAATGTTAAAAATCAGGGAAATACTGAGGTTCATTTCAGCAATCAGCCTGCTTCCAGGTTACACAATGAGGTTAGTACAATAGAGTCCTAACTAATATATGTTTGTCATTCCAAAAAAACTGTCCTTCCAAAGAAGTCGCAAAAACATATCAATTAAATTAACTAGATGCTCTGACTGCAGCACTAAACTAGAATCCCAGGTAAACCTAGATATCCATCTTCAGTTTAGTTGAAAGTAAACCTTTTTTCTGAGAATACATTTCTTATCAACCATTTTATGTAAAAGTAAAAGAGTTGCAGAAAGGCTCTTCCAAGAAGCCAGTTTCTTTAAAAAGATAAAAAAAAAACAAATTTTAATTACTCACCCAAAAGTCAACAATCCCTTCTCCATTTTGTAGCATTCAGCTCGGGTCCAGTTACCAGGTGGAAGGTCGTCCATGAAATCGTCATCATCACGACCTCTGCCTTTACCCTTCTTTCCTTTCTTCCCTCCCCTCGTCCGAGAAGAAATGTTTTCGTCATCTTCATCGCTACTTTCCAATTCTGAGAGGTCGATGATATCGTCAGTACCAAACCTTCTGGTCTGAGTTCGACGACGGGGTTCTTGGACTATAAGCTCATTCTGAAAAAGAATTAAGTATTCCTTGTTATTAAAGATATTTTGACTTAAGATAAAATGAATTAAACATATTCAAGTCTCTTTATTGTATAAGAATAATTTACTGCTATAAAAAACAAATGAGCAATGACAAAAAACATTGACATTAAAGAATGGCCTGTTTAAGCCCTTGTACTTAGATAAGGTTCAGAATCATTTTAATGGCGTTAAATTAAAAGGCTTTCATGTAAAAATAGTATCAAAATTATTAGTTAACAAGTAGTGTTTTGAAGATTTATTAAAATTTCAATCACGGTTAACGAAAAACGTGCAAGAGTATTATATTTGCACATACCCTATTTTTAAGTTCATCCACATCCAAGTTGGCCTTTTTAGCCCACTTTTCCCAAAAGTTTGGATCATCAATTTCGATATCGGATCGAGTGCTGGCAGATGCAAAAGTAGCCTTAGAGAAAGTGGAACCTTTTGTTCCACTTTCAAGTGTGATAACTTGTGTCCTCCTCTGTAGGATTTGATCAATGTCTTCTTCACAAAACTTATCGCCAGCATTGTCATCTTCCATAAGAGCTCCATATGCACCTTTGCGAAGCAAATCTTCAATCTCCTTTTTGGACATTGGTTGATTCTAAGTTTAAAATGAAACAAAGTTGTCTTCATAAGTGAAACAAAGAATGTCACAGAAAAGAAATAGTTTAAACTAGAAAAGATAACTAAATAACTAACCTTCTGAATATTTAACACAACAATTTCTTTTAACACTATTCTACAAATATAAATTATTTTAAAAAGGAAAACAAACTTAATAAAAATTATTGAAGGGAAAGTAGAAAAACTTAAACTGGAACCATAAAATAAAACCTAAATACAACGCTTGAAATACCATTGAATATGCGATTGAGATGTGCATGTTTAAAATTTAATTTTCAAACTTCAATAATTTTATACTGACAAATAAATTTACTTACAGCTCCTCCTATGTTGTCTTTAGACACAGACATAGACTGTAAGACAGCTTTGTCAAGGCCTAATTTGAGACTGGCCTTATCAAACATTTCTCTCTCATAGGTGTTACGACAAATAAGTCTGTAGACTTTTACAGCTTTAGATTGACCAATTCTGTGACATCGAGCTTGAGCCTAAAATAAATGTACATTTACATAAACCAACCAAAATAATGATTAAAAGCAAAAACAGCTGCAAAATAAATTACTGTAAGTTGTTATATTTTTAAAAAAAAGCTAGGCATTGAAATATTTTTTGCTTAGAAATAAAGTGACCCTTAAAACAAAAAAAAAATCTTAACTTTATTTCAACAAGTTATAAATGAAACTTAAACAATAAAATAAATAGCTTATGAAGCATCAATTGAGAAAGCTGTGTAAAATTCACAACAAAATTCATACCTGCAAGTCATTTTGAGGATTCCAGTCAGAATCAAATATGATTACAGTGTCGGCGGCTGTCAGATTGATACCCAAACCTCCAGCACGAGTGCACAGCAAAAACACAAATCGATCAGAATCTAAAACAAAAATTACAGCAGCATGAGATCTTAGGCCTTATTTTACTCAGTCTTTAGTTTCCTACTAAGAAGAAAAAAATTATCAGAAACATTATAGTCATATAGTCATTAAAAACATTTTAAGATAACTTAAATATTCTTTGAATTAAGATCCCCTGTAATTAAACCTAGTGATCCTGAATTTAAAATGTGTTTCAGTTAAGTTGAGAACAAAGAATTGTAATCTGTGTTTAGTCTTTATCCTGAAAAAATGGCAAGTTTAAATTTCAACTTAAGATTCTGGAAAATCCCTAATACAGCTTAGCTGTGAATACGATAATCCGGCCTAACAATGGTTTGGACCAGTTTTTGCCGCTCAAACCAGAGTTTAAAAACATAGTAAATACAAGTGTTAAACTTTATACATATTTCCACTTACCTGGTTTACAAAAACGGTCAATAGCGGCTTGTCTGAGATTTCCTCTAACACGACCATCAATTCTTTCATATGGATACCTAAAAGTGAGTAAAAATGTATAAACAAGTATTTATTGATATTGATCAAAACTATATAATTTAGTTAACTATAAAATTAAACAAAATTTATTTAAATATTAACTGGTGGAAAGTTACATTTTATAATGAAGCTAGTTAATATTACACAATAAGAAAAAATTTAACATAAACATTAAATTATAATACAAAAATTTTTGTTAAAAAAATCACAGAAAATTGAATACAGATTTTTTAGTTTACCTTCTTTGCACTAAATAATCCTCCAAAATATCAAGGCATCGTACCATCTGGGAAAATACTAAAACTCTATGCCCATCACTTCGTAATCTTGGCAATAACTTATCCATCAAAACTAGTTTACCAGATGATTGGACCATAGCATTTAAATGGTCTAAGTGGCCATCATGTTGTTGCTTATAATCATGGGAAATCTGTTCTTCGGCACCTATTCAAATATATTAAAATATTATTTAATTAAATTCACTTAACATATAGATACAGCAACCATAACTCATAACTGCAAAATATAGATTAAGTATTCTTTTTATAAAAGAATGAGCAAATAATCCAAAGAATGTTTGTAATTGGGAAAATTGAAAGGGTTATTCGTGTTAACTTAATGGAAAGGGTTAGGCAAATTTTGCTGATTTCTCTCGCTCAAATGATGGACTTTAAAAATTAGAAATAAATTTATAGACTTTTTTTTAGACTATTTTCAATTATTTAAAATAAAATAATTTTTTTTCACTACCGAACTCTAATGATGTGTTCAGTCTAAAAATTAGCAAAAGATTTAAATGTTTAAATTGAACCAAAAGTATATAGCAAGAAACATGGAAAAACTTTAAATTGCATTAAAATAAAAATTCTAAAATAAAAATAAAAAGTAATATTTATCATTAAAAAACATGCTTACCATTTATTAAAAATGGATGTATGCAGCATTTCCTTAGTTCCATCATTGTATTCATTAAGTTAGGAACATTAGAATAGCAGTTTCCTTTCGTTAAAAAGGTGAAATTTCGTTCCAGTATAGCCCTGTAGTATTTCTTTTGAATATTGGTCAACTCAACCTACAAAATGAAATGTTGCATTTATTTATACTTGCAAAGGATCTGTTGAATGGTTTTAAATATATGGTTTGTTACAATTCTTTCACTAAATTGGATTTCAAAAGAACAAACTCTTACAATGTCCTTTATTATCATCAATACTGCTTACAAGAACTGCTTACAAATGCAGGTTTATCTTGTGAAATGCTATGAAAGGCATTAACTTGAATATCCCGATTGGTTTGTCAACATGATGTATTGAAATGGTACATAAAGAATTCTTCAAGTTCAGATAACTAAATCTATATGCATTAATGTTTCAGTACAATCATCAAGCTAAAACATACGATACATGTAGATAAAAAATTTCAATTCACATTTTATTTTAATGATATTTTATGTATTACATTTTATTTATTATTACATTTCATTTTATTTATTAAATCCAGATGAACTTTATCATAATCATTGTCAAAGCTACTGAATACAACTCATTATTATTAATTTTTAATTTTTCTATGTATGAATCATGTACACATATTTACTGAGTAACAGAATATATTTGGGGTTAAAATTTGTTATTTTTACCTCAACAACCGTTTCTTCTTTAGGGGCCAACGATTTCTCGACATCTTCTTTCAACCGCCTAAGCATCATCGGTTTAAGTAACTGTTAAAAAAATCAGATTAAAATTAGAGAATATATATAAATTGAGGAGTTTAAAAGGTTAGCCATTAAAGTATCCAGGAAAAACGACTGCAAACTTTTCTATTATTACTTCATAAAGCTGATCAAAAAATTTGTTTATTTCTATAACTTAGAAACATGACATATTTAATTCTTTTTAAGTTGTAACAAATTATACAATTGCTTTTAAATGATGATTTTTATTGTACAGGTGAATAATAAAGATTACCTGTTTATGATCAATAAACAACTAGCTTCTGGACATTTAACATTAATAGCTTGTGGCCAATGAACATCACTTATTAAAATATCATCAGGTCATTAATTATAAATAATTAGATAATGCTTACAGCTTTAAGTTTATCCACTTGGGATTCAGTTTTAAGATTTCCGAATTCCTCCAGAAAAGCTTCTGTTGAAGCAAACCTAGTGGGCTCCAGAAAATTAAGCAAACTGAAAAGCTCTTCTACATTATTTTGAAGAGGTGTCCCCGTTAGCAATACTCTGTGTTCCTGTAAGAGCACATTGAACACATGACACATACAAATAGAGCTTAACATAAAATTGTATAATTTCCTTAAAAAAATGCACCTATTAAGGACTTATATTGAATTTTAATGCAAAAATAAAATAACTCTAATTATTTTACTGTGCATAAAAAACAAAGTAAAATAACTAGGGTTATTTTATTGAAAACAAAATTAATCTTAAGTAAATTAAAAGAAATTTTTTCATCAAAATAGGGCTTAAACCAAAGGAGGCATTTAAAATATCACAAATAAACAGCATTAAATGAACAGAAACAGCAGTTGGGGATTTAGAAAAGCATAGGCAATAACCTTGAATTTGAAAATTGATGAAAAACAGCAGAATTATAAAACGATACTTGTAAAAATCCTAATGTAAAAATCATACCTCATAATACTTGATAGTATTTATGAATGCAACTTGCAAACTTATAAAGGACAGAAAATATTATTGTTTTAAAATAATCATTTATAATGCATATTAAATATTTACTTACAGTATTCAACATTCGAAGACCTTCCAAAAGTTTACAATTTCTATTTTTCAAACGATGGGCCTCGTCAATGATTACACATCTCCATGGAATAGATTTCAACTCCATACAGTCCGTTAAAATGATTTCAAAAGTTGTAATCATAGCTTGAAACTTATAAACATCATTTATGCGCTCTCCCTAAATTAAAAAAAAAAGATATACTTATTTAATTCCATTTAATGTAAAATGGAAAATCAATAGAATTCTAGAAAGTTCTACTAACCTGTTCATTCTTCCAATACATTTCATATTCTAAAATCATATTGCGGCTTGGAGAACTGAAAAAGTAACCTCATTTGTAATCAATAGATTAACAAAATTAAATGATAATATTTGTTACAAGCACAATAGTTATAAAATTTAAGATTTAGGCCATTAACATGTTAAAATTTAAATAGCAAAATCCTTCCTTACCTGCCATGATAAGTTATGGCATTCAAGTCTGTCCATGTTTCAAATTCTCTTTGCCAATTTCCAATAGTAGACAAAGGAGCGATCACAAGATATGGACCTGGGATGCCATACTTGTCAATTTCATTGAGAAATGTTATTGACTGGATAGTTTTCCCCAGACCCATTTCATCTGCTAATATACAATTTTGGCTGAAAAAAAAGGACATTATTATGATTTTACCATACAAAAAATTTTGTAATAAAGCAATAAATGTGTTTACACCGTCAGTAAAAAAAATTTCAGTACCTGTTATACCAACAAAACGTTAACCAATTGACACCTTCCAATTGATATTCTCTGAGGGTATTTCCACCTTTATAAATTGGCGACTCTGGAAGTTGGGTCCATTCTGATGGCTTAGGACGCTTCTTTATCTATAAAGGTTAGGTTAATGTTAATGAATTTTATCAACAATAATATTGCTAGTGATAAAATTTTATTTATACAGTACTTGAGTACTTGTTGTTATACAGTTGTGACTTGATTATGATATTCTTCAAATAGCATATTTAAAAAACAAATAATGACTATATTTTAAAGTTCTAAAAAATTATATAACTGCGAAAACGTGTTTAGTTAGCTTTTTTTAACAATTGCTCTAGATGTTTCAGCCATAGCAACATTAAAATTTTACCAACCTTCCACTTTTCTTTTGGAGGTGGCTCTTTAAACCTCATGAACTGCTCAATCTTGTCCCGATCAACATCATCCTCTAACTCCCAAGTACTCTCTTCATAAGTCAGAGCTCTCCATTTCACCAGGTAATGACGAGTTATCCTTGGCTCGCCATCTTTCTTTTCTATCACAGCATTGGCATCATCTTCCGTTTCCTCTTTCTTGGTCTCGGAAGCATTTTCCGTATCAGTCTCTGTTATTGCTTCCTGATCTTGGCTGGCAACAACCTCTTTTGATTCAGATTCTATCACAGTTTTCTCCGATTCCGGAGATTCGTCGGTTTTCGAAACGGAATCTTCGGTGTCCGTAGGAACGTCATCTGTTTCGGGGAGTTCTACTTTGCAATCTCCGTTTTCAAGCTCTTTGGCAGGTTCTCCGTCCTTTGGTTCAACACCCTCAAGTTCTTTCTGTTCCTTGTCATCTTCAGCTTTATCCTCTTTTGGAGCTTCGGTGTCGGTTTCTTGCTCTGTTGACTGATCTTCTGCCTTTACAGGCTCTTCTGAAGGATAATCTTTGATCTCGTTGACATCAAGAACTCTATCTACCTCTGTGTAGTCAGGGTTGAAAGGATCCTCTTCCAGCTAAAAGATTACAAAAATCACATTTAGTTGAATAATAAAATTAGACTATGAAAGAAATGTACCAAATTTAAATCAATGTTTAAAATAATTCTGGGGTAAACTACAATTTTATAAGAAAAGATTTTAAAAAATTAACAAGTACTAATAAAATTGAAATAATATATATGGGCATTTCCACGCGTGACTGACACTACATCAGAACGATTTAACCAATTTCGTTTGCATATTTCCTAATTATTTTTTTATTTGTGAAAAAAAAATATTGTATGTCAGTATACCCCTGAGCATATAGTATTTTTAGCAATCATTAAAATTTTTTTAAATTTAATATTTAACTGAAAAATAATAAAAATGCCCTGATGTGACTGACACTACACGAAAGTTCGTAGATTTTTGGCTCTCAGAAAAATTCTAATTTCTTCTGATTGCGCAGTAAATCAGCATTCTACCACTGCTTATTTTAAGTATAAGGTTTCAGGCTAAATATATTAATTGCAAAAAAGTATTAAAATACCATAGGAAATAAGTTATTAACGATTTTGTGCGTGACTGACACTACATTCATTTCGTGACTGACACTACATTGTGAATTGTATCACAGGTATGGAATTTTAAGCAATAATAACACAACATATGTAAATAATTTTGTAAAAAGGAGTGTTAAAAAATGCATAAATGGTAAAATTATGGTTAGAAAAAGTTACACAATGTCCTCTAAAGTAGGTTTCTGGTAATTTCTTGAACTCTAATTTTTTCTTCAAAATGCAGTAAATCATCATTTTACCAGTGCTTATTTTAATTATAAGGCTTAAAGCTAAATCATTTAATTGCAAAAAAGTATTGAAATATCATAGGAAATAATTTATTAACTTTTTTGTGCGTGACTTACACTACATTCAACTTGCGGCACACTTCATCATGTGAATTGTATCACAGAAATGGAAAATTTAGGCAATAATAACATAACATATGTAAATAGTTTTGAATATAGTAAGTTAAAAATTGCGTGCATGGTAAAAATATAGTTAGACAAAGTTACACAACGTCCCCTAAAGTTGATTTCTGGTAGTTTCTTACTTTTTTCTTCAATAGCATTTTCTGAAAAAACTTCCTTCTCAGGCCACGCAAAAAGACCCCAGACCATTGCAGATGTTTCAGTTTCATTGAATAAGCAACTTTACTTAACATTTGCTCACAAAATATTTAGCAATAATTTAACTACAAAAGGAAATAAAGCTCTTTTTCCAGCATCACGTTCATTTTCAAAATTTTGTTGAGAGGTATTTCTTTTTACAACATTTAAATTTGTTTAACCGTGTAGTATTTTTGGGGATTTAAATGAAACATTGGCAGTTGTTTTAAGTAGGCATTTGTTTAATTTTAAAAAACGAAGCAATTTTTGTGTGTCTAGGAATTGGAAGGTTTAACTTCCTTTAATGGGCATATATAATTTAATCTACCTATTTTGCCCTTTACACAGTTGTCAGAAATGTATAATAGTTATATGTTTGGGCAGATTTCTTATGCAAAGTGAAAAAATCTTTAGCAAAATGTGGGTCAAATTTCTTAGAAAGTGTGACTTCCTTTATCCCCTCCTCACTGTATCACGAAGTCCATCAATTGGTCCTTCACCATGTTTGAATTCAAAGATGACCATGACTTTTGGAAGAGAATTACCAGAAAAGGTTGTCAAACGGTTGGAGGATTGCAATAGAGGTGTATTACCTTTAATTGAAGTGTTGTCCGTAAAGTGGTTTTTGCTTTCATTTTCTTTAAATTTTTAAAATTTATCCCTTGTAAAAAACACCCCCTTTGCTCTTTTTTTTCTTTTACCTGTGGATATAGCCCTCTTAAATCAAAATTATTAAAATATAAGAAATCTACAAGTATTTAGCTAATCTAAAACATCTAGATCAAAAAGAAGTTGTGACTAGCACTACATCGTGACTGACACTACAAATCTAAAATGTGTTATAAATAGAGAAAATGCTTTTTATTTTAAAATTAAAACGGTTGGAATTACACAGAGGTTACTATAGTAAGAAAATATCGTAAAAATTTTGATGTAAAGCCTTATTTTAAAAAGTTATGGGAACTTTTATATCTTTTCGTGACTGACACTACAGTCAAAAATTAGATTTTTATCTTCCTAATTAAATATCTTTAAGATATAAATGCCAATTAATAATGTGGTTTTAACATAGTTCATATAGTGTATTTTAATAATTTTACCAAAAAATCTGGTAAATTGTATTTCTTATCTGAAAATTCAAGGATTCAAAATGATGCAAAAACACGAGATCATGTTTTCGAAACAAAGCGGCCATTTTGAAGCAGCTGTGTTGCCAAAGACGAAACAACAATAGTTGATGATACAAAAAAAATAAAATTCAAACCTTTCTAAAGCAAATATAAAAGATACAATATTGGGAAAAAATATTTTTTTTTGCAGTCGTGGTCTCTTCTGACGTGGAATTACCCATATGCTTTAAGCTGTTTCAATGTAATTACAAATGAAGTAAAATGCATCAAAAACCTAGATAAATAGCTAACCATTACTTAAATAGTGGGTTGTACTTAGATATATAATTAGCTAATATGTTTTTTGAGTATTTTATTCTAAATTACATGGATGAGTATGGTAAGAAAAATTTTTAAATTTATATTTTAATTAAAAAAAAATTTAAAGAAGTCTTTAATTCCCTCTCAATTTAATGTTTCTACCACTCTAACAAAGCAAAAAAATTCTGTGCATGATTATAACATCTTAAAAAAATAACAAAAAATACTTACAAAATCAAAAAAGTTAAAAGTTTCTTTTTTCTGTTTGAATCTTTTAACTTTCTGGATGAACCGCCTATCCCCCTTTTCTAATTCTTCAAGCGTTTTCCATTCACAATGAATATAAGACCTATAATACAAGCCAAATTTATTCATTTTCAAGTTATTTAATAAAGGTGTTGGATTACTACTGTAACCAAAAATACATGGTGTTAACAAAAGACAGGTCATTTTTTAAAAATTGTAATATAGATAAAACTTATGCCGTCATAATCACTTTCCAATACCTTATTGGTGATATTAGATTTTTTTTGCCACGACATTTTACAAGACAAATATATTATATTAAGTGCAATTTTAATTAAAATATTTTATTAATTAAAAAATACTTACAAGTTTTTATATTTTACATAGTATTCTTCAACTTCTAAAGAATCTGCTGGAGCACTGTTTTCAGCATCACTACCAGCATTAGTTTCCAGCTAAAGAAAAACATATTTGGTTATGTCAAACTTTTAATATAAAATAGTTCTTGCATTTACATTTTCTGAATCTTAACTATATAAAATCTAAATGTACAATAAATAACAGAAGTTTTAATGCAAAATGAAAAGCTTGAGCTATAGCAGAAAGAAAATTAGAGAAAAATGTTTTAGGTTATAAAATCAATTTTAAAACACAAACCTCATACTTTTCACATCGATATACAAAATACAGAATACAATTTTGAAAACATTTTGAAAATTGACTCATAAAGTTACCTCTTTTTTCACATTTCTGACAGCAAGTATCTTTTCAACAACCATATAGTCTTCATTGTGATTATCCTTTATAAATTAAAAAAATATGCTTTAAGTAATGAAATTTTTATACAAAACATTAATTTAAATACAAATACTCATAAAATAAAATTAGCATTATAGTAAAATTATCTGTATTAGGAAATAGTTGAAATACTGCAACTACAAGCTTGAAGTGCTTAGATAAACTGCAGATTATTATGATTAAATCAAAGTTAGTATGATACATAGTAATTTGTAGAATATTAAAAAAAAAGTTAAATTCCATACCACGACAATTTGAACAAGTTTTCCATCATTTTTAGTTTGCTGACCAAAATCCATTTCAATGGTTTCCTCGTCAGTTAAGTGCAATTCAATATCATCAGTGTATTTTTTCCTCTCAGTATTTCTGGCAGATCGTCGCTTCTGTAAAATTATAGTAAAATTGGCTCATGCACATTTATATTTTTAAACAGAGTCTCCATAACATGCGGTAAGCAAACTCTCTAGTGAGAACCAATGATAATTTCAAATTTTCAATATAAAAGGTAGGACATAGGCGTGATTTGAAAGATAATTTAAATGTTGCAATGCAGTATGTGAACGATGAAGTTTCTAGGTAAGGTAGCATATCAGAATACATTTGCTTGCAATATGTGATATTTGTTAAAAGAATAAGAAAACTTATTAAATACATAAGGAAGAAATCTCTACCAATATTTTCATATTGACAAGTGTTAACAGTTAACATTTATTTTTAGAACAAGTCAAACCAAGCATTAATACTTAAGATAAAAAAAAAGTGTTGTATTAGGGGTTCACTGCAGTATTCGGAGTATACCTTCTGGTATATTTTAAAACTGTATGCCCTTTCTCATTATTTAAACTTTATATACATTATGATATGAATGCAATACTGCTTACACAATAGCAATGTTTGTAAAAATAATGCTGCATAAAAAGTACAGATACTTACATTTGCACTACTCTCATCCTTTGGTGAGGGAGGTGGTGTACGTTCCATATCAGAATTATCGGATAATTGGAGAGGCTTTTTCTTCTTTTTCTTACTTGTAAACTTCAAGGCAATCCTATTTAAATTATAAAAAAATATTAAGTTTTAAAGATAGTTTTAAGGTAGTGGTTTACTCATATTACTTTCAATTAATACTATTTTTATTTAGTGTCATATTATAACTTAGAACTTTAAATAAAATAATTTTAAAAAGCAGAGACATTGTAATTAATACATTCAAAGGATATGACAATGCAATTTTATGTTTTCTAAGCAACATTAACACATTCAAAAGATTAATAAGCTATCAATGTACTCAGTAAATTTTGTTTTAAAATATCATAATCCTCACTTTGGAAGTTTCTTTTTGGGAGACTTCTTCTGTTCCTTTGGTATAAGTTCTCTACAAGTAGTCCTAGGGGATTTTGCTTTGGATTTCTTCTCCTTCACTTCCTTATCAACTTCAGTGCTTTCTGTTGCTTCTTCATCCGCTGCAGCAGGAGGAGCATCTGCATTAGCACCCTCTTCCACTAAAGTGGACTCGTTTAGATTTTCTTCTTCTGTTTGCTCCAGACTATTGTTGTTACCGTCATTTGGAACCATCTCGACAGGAGGAAGTTCTTCTGCAACTGCGGCATCTTTGCCTTTCTTGCCCTTCTTTTCAGGCTTCTTCCTTGGTTTTTTAGGTTTTGGTTCCTTAGGTTCGCCATCTGTTTCCTTGGCTTTCCTCTTTCTTGGAGCTTTTTTGGGTTTGGAAGGAGTTTCTTCTAGTCCACTTGGGGCCGAGAAGGAAGCTTCGCAGTTTGGTAAGGTAGGCATTCCTTCCACTGGTTCCGGGATAGGTGGCTAAAAAAATTTAGTAATGTAGGCAATTGCAAAACCTTGATGCACGAAAATAATTTTCGTTAATACGTTTAATTATAAACAATTTGCATATTTTAACGAGATCCTAATCCAAACATCTTTACAAACTACTAGACAAGACATACACTTATCTTAATATATATCATTTTTATTTTGAGAATGCATTTTGTGAAAGACTTATTACGAAATGGCCATATTTCAATGGTTATTCTGGGTTGGAATGTTCTTTAAGTGGGTTGGATTGTTTCTTTTCTATTATACAACAGCAAAATATTTTCTCTCAAATAGACATGGCGAAACTGTTTTAATATGATTATACATTTATCTTTTAATGCCAATACATTTTCTATCCTAACATAAGCAGGGTTGGGTTTTTACCGGTAAAAACTAGTTTTTACCAAGACATGGTAAAAACTTGGTATTTACCGGTAAAAACCAGGTTTTTACCGGTAAAAACCATTTTACTTTGTATGCTTAAAAACAAATATTTCACAATATGTATACAATTTACTCCTATTATATGTATACACAAGCCTATATAGACACACATGTGTGTATAATTAGACATGTTTCCTTGTAAATAAGAATGCTATTCTATGTAGCTATTAACAGATTACATTTTTGGCCAAGACTTGGGGGCAAGGTTTTTTTATTTAAAAGTTTTAAAACCTTAATTTAAGGTAAAATTTCAAATTTTTTTCCTTCCTGCCTGTATTTTTAGGTAAATACCAATTACCATTTGACCTTGTTGGTTAGAGATGCCCCCCCCCCCCCCCTTCCCCCAAAAGATGCACTTTAAACATTTGCCTAAAAGCAAAATGCTATTTGTTCCTTAATTTACAACATTGCACATTTTTGAAATCAGCATTCTGTAACAATTAATCCGTTGTCTGAATCCGTGTTCTGTAATAAAAACTAAGTCATTCAAATAATTAGAGAACACATGCAATGTAAAAAATAGGCAGGTGATATTTTTGATGTTTATAATTTTTTCCCTTCCCATTGTGGTATGAATATTTTTGAAAACACATCAATGCCATAATATGAAGAAAACTAGAATTCATCATTATCAACAAGAACATAAATTATTGATATATATATATTTTTTTTTGGGGGGGGGGAGGGGGATAAATGATATTTCAGAAGGTGGGAAAACATGTTTTTACATAGAGTGGTAAAATCCGTAGCAGAAACATGTTTTTTCCAAGAGTGGTATAAACCATGGGAAAAACTTGTTTTTACCAAGGCGGTAAAAACCATGGTTAATACCGGTAAAAACCGTATATGGTAAATACCGTGCCAACCCTGAACATAAGTAACATGTTAGGATAACAGAAAGTAAAATTTAAATAAAGAAAACAAACTTTACCATAGATCCATCAGGCATCATCTGATAAGGGTCCATTTCAGGGGGAACTTCATCAAGCGATCCCTTCTTTCCTTTCTTCCCCTTCTTGGCCTTGGGAGATTTAGGGGGTTTTGGTGCCTTAGGTTTTTTAGGTTTGGGTTCCTTAGGCTGGCGCTTCTTCATTTTAGGTGGTGGTTCATCATTAAAATTCATTTCATAAGGATCTGTTGGCATGTCCTGCGCATCTTGCATTGGTAATGTTGGCATCATTTCAGACCCTGATGCAGGGTAATGGTTGGCTGACATATCAGAATCCAGTGGAATCTAAATGTGTAGGAAAACTCAATTAAGTAAATTATTTCTATAAAATGAATACTAAATAAATATTGAACAAGGGACTTCAACAATACATAACAACTTGAACAGCTAAATTTGGTTTTACAAAGTAGATTGAAATAATCTACAATGAAGTACAGACAGCTAATAACAGGAAAGATAATAAAACATTAAATGGAGAGCTGTTTCTCCAAAGAGTAATGCAAGTTCTGCCTCAAATCTTTTATCATATTTTAAGAGTTTTAAGGGCCATATAGAAGTTTAGAGCTACAAATGAGCCCCACTCAAAGTATAAAATTTAAAGTTTCTGATTTATGAAAGGCTTTCAATTGCCATGCATTGGTTATAACATATACCCCACATTAAGAACACTTACTTAAGAAACCCTACAAAAATTTAGTGGGGGTTCTTTCTTTAACATACAGTTTTCATACAGGAAGGTAAGGTGGGGTCTTACTCACATGTAAACAAATGTTAAAAAATAGAAAATTAAAAAAAATTTAGGGTCAATTCAATTTAGGGATTCTTACAAACCATTTAGAATTTTGGGATTTTTTAAGGGACATGAAAAGAAAAACCCAGTAATATAAAAAAAAAAAAGAATTGTGGAGTATAGCACTCAATAGTGATAAAGAATAATACAAATTAGTTCAAACAAATATTTAATAGAATTAAAAAAGGTAATTGTATTTTTTAATTAAAAGACTAATAATGTAATCAGCACAACAAGTTCCACAAAATAAAAACAAAAAAACTTACCTGATCCGGCATAGGTAAATCATCTGTAGGAACACCCATACCACCAGCATTCATAATAGGCTGTGAAGGTGGCATGGCAATATCCTGAGGTCCATTATTAGGCTGTGGAACTTGAGGATTATAATGCATTGGATGCTGTTGTGGCATCATAGGCTGATGACCATAGGGAGCAGTGTTAGATGTGTTGTACATCATCGGTCTTTGATAGTGAGGAGACATTGGCGTAACATTTGAAGTTAGAGGAGCAGTTGAATTGGCAACATTGCCCTGCTGGCTTTGGAGGTATCGTAAACGTTCTTGTAAAACTTTAGCCTAAAGATTTAATTGAAAAATTATGTTAGGCACGGATACATAGTAAAAATTCATAGAAAGATTCTTTGAACTTTTTATTTAACAATTGATCTGTCTATTATAGGTGCAACAAAAAAAGCTATAACTTAATAAAGTATTCATAAATAGATTAACATTACATCGGTATTTAGAAAATTAAGTGTCATTTTACTGTCATTTAATAAATTATTTCTGTATTAAATAGTTATTTTAATTTTATTCAAAATTATCCGATATTTTAAATATAACTTTAAAATAAAAATATATGAAAAATCAATACCTTCTCGTGTAGTTCAGGAGTTTGGTGCATTCCATAAAGTTGCTGAAGCTCTTGTTGAACTTGCTGCACTTCATATGCAACTGGAGGAGGATTTTGCTGATAAGGAGGTTTCCCCATCATGTTATACTGCTGTTGAGGTGGAATTGCTGGCACAGTATTCTGAAGTGCTGGTTCTGGTGCAGCATTTGGCGCAATCGACATTTGATTTAACTGGTCAGAGGTAGTTGGAGGACCCACAGTTGCAGGAATACTGCCACTTCGAGGCACGTCAGGTTCAGGAGCACTCACACCGGGAATACTAGAGCTATTATCTGATCCATACGACACAGCACTGTGTTGGCTAGTTTCGATAGGTGGCATACTTTCCTCAGAGAGCATGCTAGAATTCGACAGTGTGGAAACATTGGGTTGCAGTGGCTGAGAATTTGGCACACTACTAACAGCAGGAGTGGGTAGATGACCGGCAGTATGAGGCTGGTTGAGATAATTGTGGTGGGAGAGTGGCTGAGACATTTGAGAAAAGGCAGGGCTCTGAGGTTGAGGACGGGTCTCTGCCACCGCCGGAAGATGCATCTGATGTTGCTGCTGCTGTTGTTGTTGTTGAGTGTTTGCCATGTGACTGTAGTAATTCCCGCCAGACCCATGGCCGGGTTGTTGAACGACCGGGCTCGGACTAGCGCTAGATGCTGTCGTTGAAGGTCCTGTGCTGGTTGCCCGAGGTAGGACCATCTGTTCCAAGTGCTGCAAACTGGACGGAGCACTGGTATTCCCTGGGGAGTGTCCCTGGCCTGGACTCGTCAGGTGTGTCGTGCTAGGGCTGTGGTAGCTTCCCTGAGACTGAGGCGTCGATGCCTGCATGCCCCTTTCTGGCGTCAGCGGAGGAGGGACGGGCACCTCGATGGGAGGGGTGGCCGTCATATGCTGGGGAGAGTGGGTGACCTGCTGGGGAAAGGGACTCCTGTACTGAGGGCTCATGGGGGCCTGAGCATGAGGCTGGGAATTGGAGTAGTGTAAGTGGGGAGGAGTAGCAGCTTCTGGGTTCGCAGGCCTGGGTGAAGGCTGAGAGGGAGAAAATGCCTGGTTAGGCGAGAATGGCGGATTATTATGATACTGCTGCAGTCTAGCTGGACTGCCTGGTGGAACATTGCCAGAATGTTGTTGACCTGAGGTAACGCGAGAGGGCACCGGAGAATATCCCATCTGATGAACTTGTGGTCGAACATTCATCATTTGTTGTCCCACAACATGCTGTTGAGGCCCATGGCCTGCATTACCCACAGCAGCTGCTGCATTATAATGAGGTCTATTTGTTGATGCTTGTGATCCTACATAATGTCCCTGAGGGTAAGCCATTGCTTGATCTGCTTGTGATAATGAATTTAAAGTTTGTGGCATAGCAGACTGAGGAGCATTGTTCATTTGTCCAACCATAGATCCATTCTGATTAACGGGTGTAGAATTCATATTATAAACAGGAGGTCTTTGCATTGAGGATTGCTGGTTTGAAGCGTGGGATGCAGAATAATCCTGATTGCCCATATATTGGCTTTGATTTGGGGTTGCTGGTCTTTGTCCTTGCTGCATTCCCATTGAACCATGATTCAATGCAGTCCCTGCATGCTGTGCCATTTGATGTTGGCCATAGCCCTGAGAAGCATGCATGCTTGGACGAGTCATTTGGGAATGGGGCATAGAGTTTTGCCACATATCCGCATTCTGATTAACTTGCTGTGGCACTGCATGCTGCTGCTGCATAGCATGATGCTGTACATTGCCATAATGGCCCGAATACTGAGGTGATCCTTGAGCCATTTGGGATGCAGCTGCATTGCGAGGCATTTGTTGGTTGTAGTGGCCACCAGGCATATTACGGTTTTGATACATTTGGCCGGGCACACCAGTTCTTGGCGAGGCTTGCTGAGGTTGGTCAGGAATGGATGACATAGGATCACCAAGATGATGCAGTCTCGGACCACCCGAAACATACTGCCCAGCCATGTTGCCTGTTTGCATTTGATTACCGTAATGTGAATACTGATGAAGTTTTTGAGGCACTTCATTTTGTGGATATCCATGCATATTTCCTTGATGATATAAACCCATGCCCCCTGATCCACCTTGTGCTTGCTGCATTGGCACCATGCCTGGCATCATCACATTTGGATTTTGCCCTGGAGTACTGGGCATACTTTGAGCCATTATGCCTTGTCCCCCTGTATTTAAAGAAGGAGAATGGCTATAGCTCACAGCATTTACCAAATTTGCGGTATCGTCCAATATGTCATTTCCTCCCACACCAAACACTCCATCGTTTAACATATGGTAGTCAGCCATTTCCTTTAAAAATGACTTTAGTCTACCACAGTCTTATCAATCCAATGATGCATGGGTCCACTAGTGTGAAATTCTTCACAGGGACTACCCATCTTGTAACTTCTCACATATCTAAAAATAAAAACATTTTAAATCAACAAATATACTTTAACATAAAAGTAGTGCAAGAACAAGAACAGTGCAATAAAACATTGAATACAGAGCAATGGTTTCCATAAATAACGCTAACTAAGGGTTGAATTGAATAATTGATATTTTCTTTATAAGTGTGGTCTAATTAATACAATAGAAGGTTTTTAAAATCTGTTACAAAATGCTTAGTAGGAGAATAAGTTTGCAGTTTTCAAATAAATAATAATGCAAACTATGACTTAAAATGCTGTAAATATTATTCAATATAAAACCTTGCTTTTAGGTAATGATATTAAATAACATTTTTGGGCAATTATATGAACTTAGAAAAGTTAGTAAATTTAATTTTTGATTTGTGTCCATTGTATAAAAAATTAACTGCACAGCTCAGGTGAACAATTTAGTAATCAAGCAGTTGTTATTTGAAGTTCTTTAGAAAAAAAAAGTCAATATACACATGCTTTTTTTTAATTAAAATATACATTTAAGTGAATCACAATTGTTTATATTTTAAAATTTTGGTGAGATTACAATTTAAGAATATATCTAAATAATAAATTTAAATTAATAAGCATTTGCAAAATCTCCACTTTTAATACAGTTCAAATGTGTAAGTTGTATGTTCAAATTAAAAAGTTGAAAATCACTATACAGACAACTAAGCAAACTGAAAACTAAAAATAAAACAAATGATAATTAAAAAGTTATTGGTTTGGTATATAATTTACATGACAGTATGGATATATCAAAATAAATTACCATCAGCCCCATACATAAGGCTATTCTAAATATAATCCTCCTATCATTGTTTAGCTACATGAAATCAGATTTTTTTTAATACTTTTTTTGAAAAACAACCCTTAAAAAAGTAATTATTTTCAAAGCTAGTTATATTTAAAGTCACAAATTATAGTTTTTGATTGTCTCATACTTTTAATTATAATAAAGCTATGTATAGATTATGAGTTTAAGCAATGCTAGAGTATACTACTTTTAAAGAAATATCAAATAGTCATAAATATAGATTTTGATAGCTGTAAAAGTTTTTCATTGAGTATTTAAAACAACAACTTTATTACAAAACAAAGGAACTTTTACTGCTTATTTTTAATGTTACAAGTTCCAATGTATCAATTATTGAGTTACAAAAAATAATTTTAAATAACTTATGAAAAATATTTCAATTCTAATCATCCTACTTAGCATATGAATCTTAACAATCAGTATATCAGTAATGAGTTTGCAAGGTAAGCAGGATCAGATTAAAGCAATAGGTTGTATACCTTAAGAAATCCAAATCATTACTACTAAGCAAACAAAATAAACAACTATTTTAACAAACACAAAACGTTAATAATACTTTAAAAAAAATTATTTAATGTAACGATCGGCAACTAGCTTTGCCCGTAGGCTTAACTAATAATAACAAATAAGATGCTCCATGAATTAAAATATCATCACGATGTTCACGATCGGTTAAATGGGTCATAAACTCGAAAATTTCTAAGTAAAGTATATTAATCATACAATGTCACTATAACCTTTGATACAAATGTATATATAGCATATTACAACTACCCTCCGTGATATAATAGCGAATCAATGAAGCATAACATAGCACCTAGACACATTAAAATCATCTAAACAAATAAACCCATTTTTATAAACAAAAGTTGTAAAATGTTTATTTTGACATCAAATTAAGAGTAAATTCTAGGGTAAATGTTTTTAGTCAATTCAAAGCAAAAATTTCGGCAATAGTGTTAATTGGTCCATTAAATGCACAGACCTTTATTAATTAGTAAACAAACCGGACTGTCACAAAACTTTTCTAAATCCAAGTTTTAGAAAACTATTGACAAAAATAACCATAAATCAACATTATTTTCGTGATATACATACACATTTATGCAAGCCTTCTGGGGCTATATTGTTTATTAATTGATGCCAATATTAGAACAATTAGTCCGAAATGAGTGATTAGCGAAATATCAAGGGATCGGCAACAACTCCACAAAGGATGCCGCTTATTAAATAAAATTCCAAATGGGTTTTCGATCCATATTTTGCATAATTATTCCAATCTTACCATATGAGTGGTCATATGCGAGCTGATCAGAGGGACCGCACTACCTAACAATGATCACAAAACACGGTACGCCATTTTCAAGGCATCTGAACATCCTTATTCTGCGATCGCTGGGGGCTGGCGTTCTGCCAGATGATCAGGCGTCTGTCTCATCTTGAATCTCACCGATTGAAATTTATCCCTTCGGAACTCGATAAGGGGCTCAAAGGGGACCACACAAACAAATTCTTATTTTTAGACTTACCTACGTGCAACAATAAATCGAATTTTCCACCCAAACACGTTTTTTGAAAAAAATTCTAGATGCAATGGCTAACATGGAAACCGTGAATGAAAACCATGACCGAATAATACGATGTATCTGATTGGTCAAATTTCTGTCAATGTTTTCATTCGGAGCAGGTTTAATGCCCTGTCTTTAATTGTCAAAATCAAAGGTTTTATGAATAATTTGACATTTTATATGATTTTGATATGTTTCTTTAGAGAAAAAGTGAAAATTCTGCAGATTATACAGACCGAGTTTTTGTAAAAGGTGTTAAAATTAAAGAAGTTTTATAACTTAGAAACTTTGTTTCGAAATGTTGAAATAAAAGAATCGGACAGTTGAAACTTATTACAAACACACCTCGAAATGAAATATGTAGTAAAAGAGTGTTTTTCGTATTGAAAAAATTAAAAATGAATTTTCTATTGCCTCATAATTTTTTGTATAGGAAAATCTTTTAAATTGAAAAGCTACATATCCAAATTAATAGTTTTTGAAAACAAAACCAACTTACCAAATCAACCGGCAACTGTTTTAAACTTATTTATCACTTAAATTTTAATTTCAATGGCTGTGAATAAAATCTAATTGCACAAATACAGTATTTTAATCAAAGGAACACGGCAAAAATACAATGCAAAATTATTTTACGGAAGAAAAATGTTTGGTTTACTTGAATATTTATTTGAGGGACTGCTCAACAAGCTAAGGACAAGGATTACTAAGTTTGAGAAATGGAGAGAGGAAACTGAAATTTTTGATGGTTTTGCTGGTTGTTCGAAATTCACCTTTTACCTAATTTTAGAGTTGCATAAATAGGACCGTTTGTTGCATTTTCTAGCTAAATGTGTGGTCAAGCACGAATTGAAATTTTTCATGTCGCGAGTGGCAACCGCTTCAGTAGTATTGCTTTCACTTTTGGTTGTTTTGGAATTGCATCAGTTTTATACAATAAAACATTTCTTTAACTGAAATCATAGGAAAAGCAAAAAATTCACACAGGAGGATTACATAATCTGAAACAAAGTCATTGCACTTTGGAGCTTTATTTCTGCATAGAAAGTCTTTTGTGCGTATCATCCTTTATCGCCAATTAAATTGCTAAAATCACTACATTATAGCCAAAAAGCGAGCTAAATAAGTTAACTTCCTTGTTTTCTACTTCAGAATTAACATAGTGATTCGCTTAACCATACGGTGGGGCTTGGTTGATCTAGTGGTTAAGATAGATACCTACGATAACAGTCTGCAGTGCACACTGTACCAGGTGCGGGCTTGATTCCTATCTTCGCCCTGGGTGTTATTTCTCTCTGTGTGTCAGTAAAAATTCTGCCTTACTTCACGAAGGTTTAGCGGGTCCCTGATAAATAAAAAAAAAGATGAATAAATGTGTACCAACCACAACTATGGCGATCTCCATTTCTTCATCGATAACTCACCCAAGTTTATCAAAGTAGCCACACACTGTAAAAAAAAACTGTTTATTTTACAGTTTAAAACTGTAATTTTTGTACAGGAAAACTGTAATTTTAACAGAGAGAAACTGTTATTTTAGCAGGGAAAACTGTTAAATTAGACGTGCAAAGAGTCACGTGATTAAGATACGTTAAAGCACACAAATACCGAATACTAGCCCTTTTGCGACCGAGTAATTACTTTGTCGCAGACGGTTCAGCATTGGACTCGCACACAAGAGGCTCCTGGATCAAAACCGGGCCCGGTCTATACCTCTTCCAGGAGCCTCTTGCATGTGAGCCCAATACTGAACCGCTGCGATAAAGTAATTTCTTGAACGCGAGGGATAGTACAGGGTATTTTATTTTAGCAGGGAGAAACTTTTAAATTAACAGTTTTTCCTGTAAATTTACAGTTTCTCCCTGTTAAAATTACAGCTTTAAACTTAAAAAATTACAGTTTTAAACTGTAAAATAAACAGTTATTAACTGGCATCAAAGTTGACAGTTTTTAACTGTAAAAAACAACAGTTTTTTTTAACGGTGCAGTGCATTAGTAATATATGTTATTTTTTTTATGTTTGTGTTGTAGTTGGAAGCTACCAAGCTGCCGAAAATGCTTTTTTTGGGGGGCAATCTCAATTTTTTCGCCAAAAATAAGGTCAAACTTGCCAAATTATCTCAAAAACATGCCGTCGCAGTCTTAAACTTAAGGCGATCGCAACTTTCTCTTTGTATCATCAAACTACCAAAATATTAAAAATTAATTAATATATATTTTCACATCGCAAACTTCAAATCTAAAGAAAAAGTTATGAATAAATTAATCATTACTATTACTAAACTTGATTAAAAATTTTGCTGAGCATACCTTTATTTCCAATTATTAGCAAAAATTCAGAAGGAAAAAAAGGAAGGGCCCGCTCTAGCCTATCAGCAGCCCTGACAAAGAAACAAATTGCCTCCCTTTAATAGCACAATTTTGAAATTATATTTATATATTTTAAATAATTCTTAGATTGTTTAAAATAACAACTCTCTTGTTTAAAATTGTCATAAAGCATTATTTAACATCAAATTCAGTTGTAATTTTCAAAAAGGCAAAAAAATATATCGGCACGTTTACGTCTTGAATGACAACAGTTCCGCAGGAATGAAAATATGGCAGACGGAAATCGATTGCTACGTCTAGTTTTTCTTCTTCTTCTTTTTAAATTCCTTCAAAGAAATAAGGCTAAAAATGGAAAAGGTAAAAGAAATGGTGCGATATTTATAAAAAAAATCCTCTTTCAGCTTCAAAGCAAATTTTAACTTTCTATACTCAATGCATCGTTGCTAAGTACATTAAGATACATTCTATCCCCGAAAATATAAAAACATAATTTTCTAGAATGAACTTATGTTCAATAGTTCTTAGCTAGATTTTTATTTGATTGAACAACGTGACTTTCATTATCATTTAATTTTTTAATAAGTTATCAGTCAAGGTTTATGATATACAATAGTTTTGATATATACCTCTTCCTCTTTTATTACAGAGTCGAACTTTGTGAATAATGTGAATAAGAAATTAAGAGCTGCTTTGGCCTTGTTTCCTCAGATAGGGCAATGACCCATCATTGTAAGTGTGCGGACAAGAGGTCATAGTTTAAAAAGCTCTGTATTAATGTTAAAATTGTACAATATATCATTTTTTTAAATTTCATGGTATTTCGAGGGTAGCTTCATTTTGCGTTAAGGGGGTTCAGTATGTTGTATATCGGTAATGTTAAATTGGCCAATTGCAATGTACCTTTTCACAATAACTACTGATCAGATCATCTTAAAATTCTCTCTGTGGGTGTTACACCAACCTTATTTATCAATCTGAGGTTAAAAGTTTTTTCTAAACAACTGTTAGATTTTTTTAAATAAATAAAGTTTTAAAGTACCCAAAAAATCATGAAATTTTTCACTTTTTAGCCCCATAGTTTTTTTTCACTTTAGTTTTATTAAAATTTATAACCTCAGATTAATCTATACTATATATTACATCATATAAAAAAATTTCACGAGAAAACGTAGCATAGTTTTTGAGAAAAGGTACATCGAAGTTCAAAAAATCAAGTTCTGAGAAAAACGCGTTTAAAGTTAATATTGTTAACCCATTTCCTTACGAAGCCATGACATTAAAATGGCTTTTACCGTCAAAAATATTTTTCCAATCCTCTTGATACTTTGTGACATTATTAATAAAGGTTGTAATAGTATTTTAAGCCAATAGTTTTTGTTCTGATTTTTTCACCGATTTTAGGGTATTGAACCCCCTTAAGTTAAGTTAGTTTTTACTTTTAAACTACGGTTACATCTACGGATAGTGATTCGAACATTTAAAATTAAAAGATAATTTATTAGATTCGACTTCGTGGTTAAGGGAACTATAATAATGACAAAAAATAGTTAATATCTAGTCATTTTCACACCTCAAACTTCAAATCCTCTGATAATAGGTAATGCATAAGTTGCTTTTTAAAACTTGCTTAAAAGTAATGATGAAAATAGTTTTAATTTTAATTATTTGCCCCAATACTCAGAGAAAAGGGGGAAAAAGGCTTTCCTAGCCTTTCAGCTTATGGATAAAAAAAATTGCCCCTTGACCCTATAATTTGAAAATATATATAATTTTTGAAAAATAAAGCGCAATATTGCTTTTATTTGTTATTAAACATTATTTAGCATCAATTTTAGAAAAGGCAAATGTTATATTTAATAAATTAACATTAGTAGCTAATAAGAAAAGGTTGATAAGAAGATGATTAGAAAGGTTGATAGAAGTATGAATTCGAAAAACGATTTTTTTTATAATGTTTTAATTTTCGGTTTTATAAAAATTTAACGGCTTAGCTACTTATCAACCTTTTTAAATTGAAATGTGTTTTTATCAAATGCAAATTTTCAAATTATGTGCAAATTTAAACATCCATTTTTTGTATTGTACAGGTTTTCTGATAATTGTGAGTTGTAAGTGACAGTTTCTTGTGTAATTAACCTATTTTGCTCTACATTTTATTGGATACAATAAAACATTTTAACACCCTCTCATGTCACATACTCCCTCATTTCCCCCTAGAGAGCTGCACCCAAATTTTTTGCCTTCTGTACCCTCAGTTTTAAAAATTCAATCTCTCCCAAGTTTGTACTCTAACGATTCTTACGAAGAAGTTGCTCGTAACGATGCCTTCAAAGATAATAGTATTCGGATGCTCGGTGACAGCAGGTGACAAGACGAAAAAAGCAAAGTCACTCTCGCAGTCTCTTGTCAAACTTTTGAACCGGAATTTCCAGATATCCATGACTTTTCCCGGTCTGGCCCCATTAACCTGCATTATTATTATTCTGTCGCATTCATTCACATAGAAAACATTTAATTTTGAAAGCTTCATCGCATCAGACTTTCGGCTTTCACTATAAATGCGGAGTGGGTTTTTTTTTTCGTCGTAAAAGCTTACTATAGTTTTTTTAGAATCAAAATTATTTTGTATAGAAAACGTCATTTAGGAGGCAAAAAAAGTAATGAAATTCCGTTATAATTAAAATTACATTTTTTTAATAAAAAGGAATATATTTATTTGTAAAAGGGAAGTTAAAAGATATTGCACTAGAGCTACTTGGCAAAGGGTAAGGTAAGGTTTGAATATCGTCTCACTAGAGCTACACGAGGGCTAATGGCGACGGGCGTCGTATTTTAGAACCACAGTCAAGTGACGAGCCGACACTTGAATAGGCACCCAACGCAACCGTTAAGCTTTTCAAGGGGGGGGGGGGACCCGTAATTTGGATGAAATAACTGCACCACTACACTATCCGCTTATCCAGGACTCGATACTATGGCACATGTGACTGGAACACAGTCCTACATATATCATTGCATATTTATTTATTGGTGGTAATTTTCATATACGAACAATATCAAAACCTGTGTAGGTAACCTCCATGGCATGGAAATTGTTCTTTTTTACTAGGGGAATTATGGTTTTAATTATTAATTAATTTAAAATAGCATCGGTTCTAATTTTAAAGGTCTTGGAACTTTTTCCTCGACATATTCCTTTTATGGTATTGTGGCTTCTTTCACATATAGAAAAAGGAAAAATTAACTAATTCCTAAACTGCGAAAATAATTTTTACAAATCTTCGAAATAATTTTATTCGAACACTGATTTTGATTTATTTCCACGAATTTTAATTACAAAATCACTGAATATTGAAACACCATAAAGCTTTATAATATTAAGAAAGTGGGTGACAGACAGGCCGATGAACTGAACAATAATAATACGGTAATATACCTACCACTTTTTACGTTATGAAATAGTGTGGTAGCTAAAATCAAATATAATAATGACCTATTTGTTTAATTGAGACAAGTTTTATCAACAATTAATTAACAAAATTGTAAACGACTTTTTTTTTAAACTCCGGGAAATGTTGGTCGGGAAATTAATTTCAAATCAAGTTAGGTGAAACGAAATATTCTAAAGTAATTAGGCCTACTTTTCTATTAATTTAATATTCATAGTTATTTTGATAAAACGGACAGACAGAGAAAATCTATTGAAAAATATGTATCTGATATCATATACCTTGTAAATAAAAAAAAATAAAAAAGGATGATTCGAACTAAAAGTTGAAACAGATCATTGACAGACAGTAAAAAGACGATCAAAACGAAAGACGAGAAACGTACAGACAAATATATATATTTTTTTATCAGTCTGTTAGATTAGGTTAGGTTTGAATTATCGTCGCACTAGAGCTACACGAGGGCTATTGGCGACGGGCGTCGTATTTTTCAGTGTGTTAGAACGGAAATCGAAACAGATATTGATAGAGAGACATGGTGATTAAATAGGTAGATATGTATAGATAGATGTATGTACGTCCTGGCGTATAGACGGGCTGACAAAAAAGAATAAAAGATCACTGAAGGGTCACACGTATGATTTTTAGCCTACTTTTCTCTTTTTTAATTCGAAGAATTAAAAAAAAATGAAAAAGTAGGTATTGACATGCGGTCGATGTCCGTCCGTCTGTCTGTCTGTCCGTCCGTCCGTCTGTCCGTACCCCCTTCTAAAATCAGTTCTATCAATCCGATCTTAAAAATTCTTTTTTTATTAGAAAGGTATAACCTCAGACACCCAACTTTCATACTTTTTGTACGTCTGTCTGTACGATAGGACGGTCATAAATCTACTATTTGTCGATAAATTTCCCATTGAACTAGTATTGAAATTCAATTTCGAGTCATTTAAATCGCTGAATTTAACTACAAATGCTACGGACAAGTGAGATACGTCAAAAAATTCAGCTCATAAAAATGAGAATGTATTGAAAATTTCAGAAAAGAATTCAAATTCTAAGTACTTCAATTATTTAAAAAACTGCAAAGTTTAATGCTCATTTAAAAAGCATAGGAAGCCATTTTTATTAGAATTAAATCCCCATTGCCATCGCAACAATTGCGCGAGAAACTTTAATTCTTTTGGACAATAAATTAAAATAAATTTATTTTTGCGACATCTATCAATTTGAAATGACGTCAAATATATTTAAGTTCGAGTGTCTTTGTATAGTGGTATGAAACGTTTTCATTCTATTTAAAAGCGAGAACTATTACGTATTTATTCTTTGAAATATAAATATTTGCAAACGATTTAAGCAATAATTATTTAATTTTCGAAATAAAATAAATGAAACTAGCCGAATTTATAGCGGGTAAATGTTTAATATAGAATTAATGCTGTGTTTGGCGCCTTTTTACCTGCGGAAGCGGGTTAAGTTACAGATTCTGTTACAAACCTACTTGTTAATTTACATTTCCTATTTTAAGTGAATTTTTAAGTAGTTTTATGGTTTTTGTTCTGCGAATAATTAAATATTTATTTATAACTGCAAAAAATCATGCGGACGATAAGTATTATTTATTTTATTGGCGATAGAAAATTGATGAAAATAATTGATTGAGAAGTTGAAATTATAGCTGGATGCTGTATTTAGTGAAATTTATTCTAATGTATATAAATTTAATGTAGAAATGGTTGTTGATGTCACTTACTGTAACGAACCTAGTTTTTTCAAGATAAGAATTTTAGTAAGTATTTAAGTAACAGGAAATAGGCTATTTTAGTTCTTTTAGAACTTCTTGTTATTAGCATTAAATCACCATTGCCATCGCAACAATTGCTTGAGAAACTTTAATTCTTTTCGACAATAAATTAAAATAAATTTATTTTTGAGACATCGATCAATTTAAGATGACGTCAAATATATATTTCGCTACGAGATCTTTGTATGTTGATATAAATTGTTTTCATTCTATTTAAAAGCGAGGAATATTACATATTTATTCTTTGAAATATAAATTTTTGCAAACGATTTAAGTTATAATTATTTAATTTTCGAAATGAAATAAATGAAACTAGCCGAATTTAGCAAGTAAATGTTTATTGATGAGTAGTTTTTTGGTTTTGTTCTACGAAAAATTAAATATTATTTATAACTGCAAATAAAGCTGTGTTTAGTGCTGTGTTTAGTTAGATGCTGCGTTTAGTGAAATTTATTTTAAATTTAATGTGGAAAAACGGTTGTTGATGTCACTTACTGTTACGAACCTAGTTTTTTCAACATAAGAATTTTAGTAAGTATTTAAGTGACAGGAAAGTAGGCTATTTTAGTTCTTTAAGAACTTCTTGTTTTTAATGTCGGTTAGGACAAAAATTTTAAAAGGGCACAGAAAGACGGAAATCTTCATTTCAATGCCTACTTCCTATATTTTTTTATTATTGCGAATTTCAAAAAAGAAAGTAAGCTTTGAAAATCACACCATAGGTTTATGTTTCACAACTACAACAGATCGGAATATTGAAATTTTTGTTTAAAAAAAGTTTTTTCAGAAAAATAACACACAAATGAGGGTTAAAGAAAATCTTGATTTTATAACGTATGAATGGTGGTTTTGAAGTTGATTTAAAAAGTTAAATGTTAAAAAAAATACAAAAAGTACACATTTCGAAATCATGATGTAACTTTAATACTTTAATTTTTGATATTCCTGTTATTACATTGGTTGTTTTGATTTCACTCCTAAAATAAGCCTTTAGTCGTCTGCTGTAATCTATTTTAACGTTCTTTACGCGCAACTTATTTTTATCAATGCTATATATTAACCTTTTTCGATTTTAATTTAATTTTATTCCGATTCGGATGCAATAATATGCATTACCAAAAGGGCAATGTTGTTGGAAATCTCCGGTTTAGATGAAATTTTGCAAAGAGCAGAGTTTGTAGAGCAATTAATCAAAATTGTGGGGCAACAAATTAACGTGATTCACGTACAGAGTGTATTTCGTTTAAAACAAATGCAATTCTCCCTCACGGTTAGGTTAGGTGGGATTGTGGTTGCGGCAGCTCGAGACCATATGGGGAACCTTCATTTGACGTCCGTGGTTTGTTATGCATCAGCTCGGGAAGCACGTGTTAATGTTATCCTATACAGCTATCGAAGCACGTGCTATTTTTTCCTACTACTCAAACCTGTCTAACCGCTTTTTTTCATACAGTGATTTGGAATGGAAGCTCAGGTGGATATGGCGTGAATGTCCCCCATTGTGAAGCCCGGGAGGAAGTCCTGCTCAGGCCCGTTCCCATTTCTGGAAGCCCATGAATCTTCGAATATGATGAAAAGCATTTATATTTTTTCGTTTTTGGATAAACTTAGCGGTTTTCTAAAACTTAGTATGCTTAATCAAGTTATTCAATTAGTTTTGAAGTTTAGAGAGTGGCTTTGTGCTTTAAAACTTGTTCTTAAATTTTGCACAAAATACATATTTCATCTTTGTGAATCTATACGATTAGCTTTTTCTGTTGTAAGTTTACTTTCTATTGATATTTTAGGATACATTAATCTCCATTTAGTACTTGACAAGGTTCCTTGCCATTTTCAGCCTATCATACTTCCCCCCAAAAGTTTTTGTTTCGGTGTTAAAGTTCTTACAACAAAGAGTGGCAACAAGTTGATTCCAAAAGCAAGTTCCCGCTCTTTTGCCGAAGGAGTAAAATGTTCTCTAGAAAATAAAAATAGTACTATTTTCATATCGGTAAAAAACAAAACTGACATCATCAAAACTTTTAAAAGTAAACAAATTATTGTTTTTAAACATATTCAACTGCAGTTTGATGTTAATAAATATTAAGTATTCTAGTTATTAAAAACTTCGAAACTCCCATTCTAAAGAGCGTAGTGATACATGTACACAGTACTCTCAGGCTCAGCTGATAAATAAAATTTCCCGCCAAGATTGCGTCTCCTGACCGATGTAAGCTGAGACCATTTTAATAATTGTTTACGTGAAGTTTTTATATTTGACAAGACGAAAATGAGCGTCACTACTCCGGACGAGCAAGAAATACGCGATAAATTCCTTGAATTATGTGCCGATCTAAACATGGATGGAAACGCCACTGACGAAGCGTGGCAATCGTTCCTCAGGATAAGTAACACATACACTTTAGAGGTAAACATTCATGAATTGATTAATTACTACTTTAATTTCTTTGATCAGCTTATAATTCTAATTCTATCACAAATATAATCTGCCTTTGTAATACCGATGTCCAGTGGATTAATCATTTTTGGATGTTTTACGATATTTTGTTTCCCCCTCATTAAAATTCCAACTTTTCGTACTTTACTTTTACTTGATGATCTAAAGTACATCTAGTATATCTAACATAAAATTAATCCCAGTACATTATCACAAATCAAAATATCACGAAAAACATTTTTGTTGGTTTTCTACTTCTTTGTATTGGTTTCTCTTTTGCTCTGTTTCTCATGTAATTTTGTACCATTGTACCCTATCTCAAATTTGTGTACTACGGTTTCAAGATTCAACATTCTCAGTTGCTGTGACAAGAGTTTATATAAAGTCGATTCTTTTAATTGTTAATTTCTGCCAATTTTATTGAATTTTTAACTGTCAAAATATACTAGTACTTGTGCCAAACATTTTATCTCTGATCAGTAGTATAATTTATATATTCCTCAACCCCCTTATAATTGAAACTTCAAATCTATATTTTACATAATTAGTGTTTTAAAAAAATTATTTTATTTCTTTATATTTGCAGGGTGATCCCCAACATTGGTTAGCTTGTGCCTTATATGTAGCATGCAGGACTTGTGCTGTTCCTACAGTTATCAAGGGGAATTTTGTCGAAGGCAACTGTGTTTCTTTAACAAGACTTCTCAGATCCTGCAAGTTTAGGTTTGTGACTTTTTAAACTAATTTTTAAAATTATGGTTGCAATAGCAACTGTTCACATAAACATAGAAAATTTAGATAAAATGATATTCAATTTCATTGTTTTTTAAACATAATCTCTTGTTTTTTTGTATGGATTATCCACACCTTTCTATTAAATCTAAAATTATCAATTAACCTAAATAATAATGCAGTTTCAGATGTAATTTTTTTAAGGACTATCTTGAATAAAGACTTCTATGTAACATTGGACAATTTTAGAAGTTATAAAAATATGTGGAATGAATATTGTAAATCTTATCATTTATAAAATGAAACATGGTATGCCAAAATCTAAATAGTTGATAAATGATTTTGTGAAATATAATAAAACCACTGAAATTGATGGCAAATGTAAAATTTTTATTTGGGAATTACAAATTGGAAAAACCCAGAAAAGTCAAAGCAATATCTGAAATTGTTAAGAGTAGCAATCATGTAACTTAAAGGCATTTTTATTTGACCATTTTACAATATTTCCTTTTCTAAAATGTTTAATGTCATTTTTTTTTAGCCTTGTACAGTTTTTTAGCAAAATGAAAAAGTGGGCCGACATGGCAAATTTACCAAAAGATATGCGAGACAAGGTGGAGAGGTTGGAAAGGAGCTTCAATGTTTCCACAGTTATCTTTAAAAAGTTTGAACCAATTTTCTGTGATATCTTCAAAGATCCTTTTAAAGACCCACCAAGACCTGCTCGAAGTAGAAAACAAAGGTAATAAAAACTATCCCATAGTATTAGTAATAAAACTTCAATGTTATTAAATAGGATTTATTGCTTTTTCCCCAAAGGTGCAGATCTACATAATTTTTGTAAGTAGGCCAATACTGACTTTAAGAGGTTAACTAACCACAGGCCTTAATTTCCCTTAATGGTTTTACACTACCATTATAATCCCTTAAATTTTAAATCCTTATAAGCCAATGTAAGGCAAAGAGGACCTACTTTTTTTTCATTGAGCATTGCATTTCTTTAACATTTATAAAGTTATTTAATTTTTTCTATTGTAAAATATATTTAAAAAAAAAAATTAAATGCACTTTCAGGAGACTGCCATGTACTTCTTCAGAAGTTTTTTCATTTTGCTGGACTCTTTTTATTCGTGTTAAAGGTAAGTCATATTTATTAATTATTATAGGTTGTGTTACAATTTTACGAATTTAGTTATTTTTCTAAAATGATTTATTAATATTATTATAATGTTGTTTTTATGAATATTTTAGGACATTTTCCAGCTATTGCTGAGGATTTAGTTAATTCTTTTCATTTGCTGCTGTGCTGTGTTGACTTGATGTATAGCAATGCTTTACTTGCTGAAAAGAAAGATATTTTAAATCCTAACTTTATTGGTGAGTAAAATTTACATTTAAGCAAAAATTTTATTTAAAGTTAAGTTGAAATTTCTATAAGACAAAATTCTCTTATTTGTGTTAGCTATACGGCTATACCCTACTTTAAAAAAAATATTGGCAAGAATTTTTTTATTAAATTTGTAAATAAATTTTAACATTATTTTTTCAATTTTAATACTCTTCTTTACTTTTTACCATATTACAAATTATTTGTTTGAAAAGTAATGCCTATGTCTACACAGCGTACATTCTCTCAATTCGATCATCAACGACCAGGACATACAGGTGTACATCTACTCTATTGTAAACAGCTGTAGAAACAGCTTTGCTATCCTGGTCTATAAGCTCTTGATAAATCAACCTAAGAGTGAAAGGTTTAAAGTTAAATTTTTCACAATCTGATTTTTAAAAACTTTATTTCCCTGTTGTAGGTCTCCCTGAGTCCTTTGGCAGCAAGGACTTTGTGGCTCCTCTCGACCCACCTTGCATCATCGATTTGCTGTGCAATAAACACCAAGGGATTCCAGTCGAGGCCAAGGGCATCAAAGAGCACTGGTGGAAACCTTACATCAAAAAGCTCATGGAGAAGAAGGTATTTGTAATACACAATTGAAGAGAACACGGGAAAAACAACTTTTACATAGGAATCATCCTGCTTTCTGGTGTGCTTGGCAAACATTGGCGACAGGAATCCAGTTTTTCTCTCAATTCTTCTTTCGCAGTACAAACGTGAGACCACGTTTCCACTTATCTCTGTCGTGAATCATGGTTGCCGCAAGAGAAGAACAAAGTGAGTAACCCGTTCCTTACCCCAGTTTAGGCGATGACTTGCATTGCCAAAGATTCCTGATGCAGACACATTCCTATGCAATGGAGTTGTTTTCCCCCTTGTACTCTTCAATTGTTATGGTAAATAGATGCCTAGTGGTAGTGCTTCGCATTGCCACACCACGTAAGCTGAAATGGGCATATTAGGGCTATTGCGCTGATTTTTTTTATTATAAGTTGATTTATTTTCTACTTAAATTTATATTTTTTGTGTGGTGTATTTTTAAAGAAATTAAATAGCTTTTGCAAACAAGGGATGCAGTAGAAATATGGATTTTCACTTATTATTTAATAATCCTATAAATACCTTTACAAAGAGGCAAATTAAATGGTTTGTTCTTTTGATGATAAATAAATGACAGTTATTCTTTAATATGTTTGTTACACAAGAAGTTAGCTGTTTTCTTTTTAAATATTATAAGTTTATTTAATATTATAAGTTATAAAAATATTATAGGTTTCTTATTTAATTTTTTTTGAAAGAAGAGCATATTTGTAAGCATTTGTATTATGGTTTAACACTTGAAGACATATGATGTTAAAATGTGTAGTTTCTTCCTAAAATAACTAACTTTCACAAAACACCTTTTAAAATACTTCTTCTAAAACAATTTTTGTGATTTTTTTTACTGAGTTTTTAGTTAATTCTAAAGTTAGTTTATTGAAAATATCTACTGCACTAATTTACTTTTATCAAAGATGAATAGTAGTGTGTTATACATACTTTTCTCTTTTATTTACTTATTTTACTTTTATTTGCGTGGTCCCTGTCTTGGCGGTTACTTAATTTCCAAATGCAATACTTTCCTTTGTTTTGTTTATTTTTTTTTAATTATTGTTTTCTTATTTTTTTTAATTATTGTTTTCTTATTTTTTTTAATTATTGTTTTCTTATTTTTTTTAATTATTGTTTTCTTATTTTTTTTAATTATTGTTTTCTTATTTTTTTTAATTATTGTTTTCTTGTGTTTACAGGTCCTTAAAGGAAAGTTCGAGCTGCTTACGGGTGTGCTGGACACACTAAACTTTGAGCCAAATAGGTAAAGATTTTTTTTTGTCAAAGTAGAGTATTATTAAACTATTTTCAGTTATTGTTACTATTTTTTAACTTTCCAAATGGCTAAATATGTATGGTTTCGAAATTTAATTTTATTGTAGAAAAGACTGATTCACAAAATATGAAAAAAGCTAGGTCTAATGTTCCATATATCTTAAAATACTGTATTGGAGGTTATTATTTCATGTTATTATTGAAAGGTATCTTTTTTAAATATTAAATAATTAAATATCTTTTTTAAAAATTAAATAAGAGTAGAAGCTATATTTTATTTTTGTTCATTATAATATGGGACTTCAATAAAAAAAATTGTTTAAAAATAAACATGAAAAATTGCTTTTATTTTACAGCAAAGCAATCAATAAAGAATATGAAGAACACGTTCTAAACGTTGGCGATTTTGACGAGCGCATATTTCTGGGAGAAAATGCGAGCGAAGAAATCGGAACACCAGCTAAAGGTTACCTGCATCCAGGTATTTCAGAGCTTGCAGAGAAGATGAGAGAGAAGGGAAACCTACAGCAGCATATAAAAGCAGTAAGTCTGTTATGATGATGCTTTATATTAGGTGGCCAAAATGACAGAGGGAAAGTGTTGGGAGGAAATTCTTTAATATTTACTATGTTTTACAGTAAAAAGATTATTTAGTGACTTATAGAATAAATTACAAACTTAAATAATAAACCTAAAATACAAGTTTGGCTGCTTCTGATATTCATGGAATGCCACCGCAAGTATGTTATTGAGAAGCAAAGTCCTGTTGCCCTAGCAACTCGCTGTGCTGCCATCCAGGATCAAGGTAGACAAAACTTGGCTGCTTGTGCACCACAAGTATCAGTCATTTCTAGTTCTAGCCATTTCAAGAGTTCAGGTGTTATTAATAATTTTCTTGCATTCATTTCAATGGTGATTTATTTCATTTTATCATGAGTTGTTTTCATATTTATATTGACCAATGTCTTTAATTCTTTTATCAGAGCTCTTGAATTATGCATTTTACTTCGATCACTATTAAAAAAAATAAGCCATTTAACATATATTTCAATGATTTGTTACTTTTTTCTATTTTAACTTGCTCTCCGCGATTAAATGGATCAATCTTTTCTATATTTATAAAAAAATTGCTTAAAAAACTTGAAATGTTTAATATATTTTTCTAAAATTCCATTCTATTAGAATATTTTATTAAGTTATACTTTCCTTCCAGACTAAAACACTGTTACCTTTGACTCCTCTTACTGGTCGAAAGTATCTTAAAGATAAGGATTCAAACTACATCACTCCTGTGAGCACAGCTACACAGAGTGTTAGCCGATTGCAGACTCTTCTTCTGGGTAGAAAGGCTAGCCCTAGCGAAACTCTTCAGACTATATTCAAGTACGTATAAACATAGTTTGTTATAGGAATGTGTATTAATTGGTTAGCTTATAACATTTAAACATTCTTTTTTTAAAGATATTTTTATTTAAAAAAATTATATTATTTGAACCGTTTATTCCACTGTGTGATTCAGATTGTCGATAAGGAACTTGTTTCTCAAGTCAAAGTATTGTTTCTTCTTTCTGACCGTAGCAATTCCTTTAAAACAGATTGATATCTGGGGGATTTTTTTTTTTTGACAAATCTGTCTTGACAAAAAATGTATTGGCTGCAGCTGTTTCTGTTACATTTTAATGTATGTTAAAAACAAAGAATAGGATATGTAATAATATCAGTTTATCGTTCACTCATAATATTTGTAAATGAATTCCATTAATTAGCAACAGAAAACTTGTGTATTTTTGTAAAATAATATATTTCCAATCAATTGACCAATTGCTGTACTTACAGGGAATGTAGCTCAAACCCTGAAGAAAAAATAATGGCAAGGGTGAAAGAAATGGGTGAAACATTTTGTACTTGCTATGCAATGGTAAGTAAAGTTTTTTAAAAAATGTTTTTACTTGATTTTCTGTATTTTGGAACCTTGAAGATGGGTTTCTTATCACCGCTAAGTAAAAAAATAATGAAAAACTTAAATTTTAAGCTTCCTCTTTATATTTAATGTTATACTCAATTTGGAAAAGAACCATATTTTTTTTTTTTGCTCATGAGGTTCCAAAATAGTTGTCACTTAAATGTACCAAACTATTAAAAGTAGTTCAATTTTATGGTCAATTCACCTTTTAATAATATGCTATAAAAATACTTATTTTTACTCTTGCTTAAATATTTAGAAATCTCATCATAATACTCTGTTTATGCATTGCTAAGTTTTTATCCCTCCCCATTTTCTTTTCATCAACATTCAGAAATGTGCAAAACTTTGATCCCCCATCTTATGCAGAATTCCAGGATTCCACTGTAATTTTTTTTTTAATTTATATTTCCCATGAATCCCCATAGCCTTCTGAAGACCATCCAGGTTCCCATGTGGAATTCGCCAAAAAGAGACTGTCCTTGGGAGAAAATTTGTATTTTAAGGCACTTGAAGGCATTATGGTGCTGGAGCAAAAGAGATTACCTCCAAAAACAGATTTTTCTGTAAGTATTTTAAGATTTAGTGTATGGTAGTAATGCATGTCCTAAATGTATCTATGTGTAAATGCCTGCAGTTAACCCACTGAAGACTATGCAATTTCGGTTGAAGTGTTATTAAATTTTGTTTTCACTGCATAGGATTACAGGTTAAAATATTAATTGCAACTACTTTAAAACATTGTTAATTTTTTTATTATTTATATAGCAAATGGTTAAAAATGACTGCTCTATGCTTGAAATTTTAAAATTGAGTAAAATGATAAACATTTATAAATTTTCAAAAATTATGTGTGTCTGTGCGTAGGAGATTTTAATACTATAGGCATTTTAGTTAAATGCGTAAGAAAATTAATAGCAGGCAAGCTATGTAGAAGATAAATAATCGATGTCAAATAGATATACAAGATTACCATCAATATACAGTAGTAATTTTTTAGATGAAAATTTCTGAACTATTTCTATATATTTCAATTTATTTTCAGAATATGTTGGAACATGATGCATTTCAGAGGTCCCTCTTTGCTTGCTGCTTAGAAATTGTGATATTCTCATACAATTCCCAAAGGTACGCTTAAGCTTTTACACTTTTATTTTTAATTATATCTTCTAAAAAAGAATATTAAGTAAGGTGTGAAATCTGTATTAAAATTATTTACTTTAATTGTTTGTTTTAGATCATTTCCTTGGGTTCTCCAGATATTCAACTTGCAACCATTTTACTTTTATAAAGTTATCGAATTGCTTATTCGAGCTGAAGATGGCTTATCCAGAGATGTTGTTAAACACTTGAATCATGTGAGTTCTAATTTTTAAATAACAGTTGACAGTTTATTATGTTACTTTAAAAAATATTTTTACAACTTCAAAAAACAAATTTAGTATAATTTATATAGATTATTAATATTTTGAAATTAAGTTTTTTTATACAGACAAACTTTTATAACAAACCAAACCTCTGCAAACAGTCAATTTTTCAAGGCACTGATTTTTTCTCCATATGCTTACTGTTTAAAATACATCTCTAACGGACCAGACCGGTTAGGGCCAGATTCCAAGTCTCATCCGGGGTTTATTTTTCCAAAAAGTAAATCTTTTGCTCAGCTTTCCCGCCGCTTCTATACATTGTTTGGCCTTTTCGTCCTTTGAATTACCTTCATCCATATTAGAGTGCAGTTCACCAGCACGTAAAGTTGGATCAAATCCCCACCCCCCACCCTTTTTACTGGTAAAAGGGTCATTTCAAAAGACCCTTCCATTAATTGTCCGAGATGTCAATAGGAAGCTTCTTTCACTTTACGGCAGTTAACAATTACAAAGTGTGGGTGTGGACTATCCATTATCAATGTTGGAATCCCTAGCCAAAGTTATGCTTTGACGCGCACTTCCAAAAACAAATCACTGGTTGTCAGTTGTCATACAAGAGCATTGAGAATAAGGGCTATTGCCGATTTAGGGAATTTGAATAAACTCGTAGAATGGGGGAGTACCAGTTAATGTTAAATTTGCAAAACACGAAATACGTTTCAATAGGTAGTTCTTTTACAGAACTTAAAAAGAAATTGAAATCTGAGGTACTTTCTAAAACATTGAAAAAATAACTTTGGACTTTAAGGGTACCTTTGGCCCAAGCTAATAATTTGACATTAGACACACATTTTTTAAAAATGTGCTTACCCTTTTCAATTGGGGCTGGGGAGCCCAATCGCTTAGGCACTTGCCTGGCATGCGAAAGGTCCCAGGTTCGGGTCCGATAACTGCCGGCCTATAAACGGCCCGTGCAGCTAATGTGTCCGACCAATAATACCCTGTGTAAGGGGGAGTGCACATTAAATATCCTTCAAAGTCCTAACGCTGCGTACGATGTCGCCCTTAACTGTCTTGTTGGGTGCCTATTCAGGTGTTGGCTGTTCACTTGATTGTTGTTCAAAAATACTACACCCATCACCAATAGCCATTGTGGAGCTCTAGTGCAACGATAATTCAAATCTAACCCAACCATTTTCAATTGGTGACCAATCTGCCTTGACAAAGTAAAAAAAAAATATTAAAGAAAAGTAAGTCGGGGCTTTATGCTTGGATCAAAGTAACACTCAAGGACCAAAGTAAGTTTGACGGTACAGGATTTTGTAAGTTTGGCAATTTTTATTCTTTGTTTTAGATTGAAGAACAAATTCTAGAATCTTTGGCCTGGAAATCCGAATCTCCCCTTTGGAGTGCTATTGAATCTTCAGGTTTAAACGTGCCTTGTTGTGAAGATGTAAGTATTTTTTTAGTATTAGTGTCATTAAAAAAAAAAAAAACTTGTGTGTATGCGGATATTGTTTCAAAAATAAGGTAAATATTATATTAATAATATAAATATAAGTTTTACAGAGACTAAAGGTGTTGTAGAAGTAGTTCTTGTTTTTATCCAACAGAATGGTATAGATGACATGTAATTTATCAATCTGGGCTGTATAAATTTTTCTAACAAACATATTTTTGTTTTAAATATTAAAAATTTAAAATTGACATGTTTTGAGTGGCAACAGTTCCACAGTAATAAAGATAAGGTCTTGATTCTTTAATCGGGTAGTGGGCGAAGATTACATAATCAATCACCGAAATCACCCATGGAATCCAGGATTGATTTAACGTCCCATGAAACAGCCATTTTAATTAATATTTTATAACCACATATTCAAGAGTTTTAAAGCCATTTACTACAGAATTGTATTTAAAGAAAACTATTTTTTACATTAGGTTGAAAGTTCATTGATTCATTTAAAGGCTAAAAGCATTCCATAATTTGTTCATAATTGTGAAACTTAAAAATGTTCCAGGTGTCACTACCAAGACCACCCAATTCAAGTGCATACCATACTTCTCAGTTAGTGTCATCACCATTAGCTCATCCTGCAGTGCGACGGGTTACAAGTGAACGGAAAAGTATGCTTTTTATATTTACTTATTTTTTTACTTATAAAAGTTTAAGTTATGCCCTTTCTTAATTTGAACTAAAATTTGTTTGATGCAGGTACATTTTTTTTGTATTTAAGGGCGTACCTTTTGTAACATCATAATAGCCATAGGAAGATTATTTTGCATCAATTTCTATGTTTGCAGCAATTTTTAGTTGCAATTGGAATGATTGACCCCTTCATCAATACCCCTATGTAGCCCAGATTTTAAGTTATTCCAGACAAAATTTAAACCATTGTGTGAATATTTTTGTATTATCATTGAAAATTCCATGTGCATTTATTTGTAAAATCTATGAAAAAGAACACATAACAATGTTTCTATAGATCTACATAAATTGAAATTAGGTAATGTGCAGTTGCAATTTCGCATCTGAGGGATACCGATCAGTTTCTTACAACTGACGTGAATTCTAATAAACCATCCAAACGACGATTAAATCCTGATATTACACAGCATGAGCACTTTCACGTGTGTCATCAGTCCTAACAAGCCAGGGCTTAACGTCTTTCTGGAAGGTTGCCCTAAGATCTTTGTTAAAAATAGACCCCAGAACCCCTTTGGGTCCTCGCGTTTCTACCTGAGGCCCATAAGCCATTCAATATGATGAACCATGCATACAGTGCTACCACCACTGGGCATAAGTAATGCTCTTTGTCTCCCGAAGATCCCCAATTTCTGGTAGGCCTTTGCGAACGGTCCTCAATCCACCAAGAGCGGCTGTGCGAAAACCTCACTTTACGCAAGATTCAAAATGTCATTACGGAAAGACAGGGTGGCAACAGCAATGGACTGCCAGAATGAACTGTGTTCATCTCCCCTTTTCTCAAGCTTTAATTTTAGGGCCTTTTCCTAGTTTTATTGACCCTAATTTTTCCCATTGTCCTCACTAATTGTTCATATTATAATAGACTACAGTAGAGTTCCCCTAAATTGGACCTGAACCATGTTTATTGAACTGATAGTGGGAATCAAACTAAATCTGCTTTAAAATGTATTTATAATAAGATTAGGTATGAGAAACAAAAAAAAAAATGTTTTTGCCCTGCAACCATTAGTCGCCAAATACCTTGTAGTACAATGTTAATTTTAGTATTTGCAAGATTGCCCTAAGACCTTTGTTAAAAATAGACCCCAGGACCCCTTTAGGTCCTTCCCGTTTGTACCTAAAACCCATAAGCCATTCATTATGAACCATGCATACAGTGCTAACCACCACCGAGCGTTAGTAATGCTCTTTGTCTCCCGAAGATCCCCAATCTCCGGTGGGCCTTTGCGAACGGTTCCAGTCTCCTGCGCCCGCTGCCATGACCAGTGCTCGGAGGAGGCTGTTCGCCACCACCACCACCAATTCCGGCGGCAACACCGTAACTCTGAGCACTGCCGACCTGAAGAGCATTAGTGGAGGCACTTCGGTCGTGAGCAGCAGCCCGATTATGAGCCCTGCTCGCAACGTGACCATTATTCTGCAGCGTAAGTAGTGCAGTTTTTGTATGGCTTGGCATGTTCTGGGTCGTGCTTTGTGTGTTATTTGTTAAGCTTGGTTTTTATGGGCATGCTTTGGTCTTGTTTGTGTAATGCTTGTTATTGAGTAGGTATTGAAAATGTGTTATTGTAAGGTATATTAAGTGAACAGTTAACGCAAAACATTTAAACAATTTTATATAAGAAAAATTCTGATCGTAGTTTTTTTTAAGCTTAAATTTTTTATGTTAAGTAAGGAAGTGTCTAAATTGTGGAAATTGTAAGGCTTACATTGTAATAAAAATTACTTCTTTCCTCTTCCTTGTGGCTCAAATAACCTGAGTTTTTGAGCCCTAGTAAAATTGCAAATTCATATGCATTTCTACATGGTGTGTTTTGTATAAAAAATGTGCGTAGTTGTCATTACTTTTGCAGTTAAGAGGATTAAAAGTTGTGAATGCAATGCTTGCTTTTTTTTATTTGCACTTGCTTTTTTTTATTTGCACTTATATAATTGATTGGTTTTGTTGCATGAAATGTGTTGGTTGCATGGCATGTTTTATTTATAATTAAGGTGCATCTATTTTTTCCATATATTTATCCCTAACAATAATTTTATATGTCATTAATACCTCACAGTGATTTGTTCTTGCCTAAGTAAACATAAGTTATCCTTAAATATTTTCTTACCTGTATCCTGAGTGTTTCTCACTATCTTAATATTTTTTTCCAGAGGTTCAATCGGACAACAGCATAACATATCTACCAGCTCAAATAACTCGATCTCCGATGCCCCAAGGAGGCAGTCAGCAAATCACTTGCGTCAAAGCACAAGTTTCTGGCCCCAATGTCTTCACCATACCCCCTCCCATGAGCGCACAGCCAAAAACTCCTTCAGAGACCATGATTAAACCTAAGAGAACAGGGTCTCTTGGTTTATTTTTTAGAAAAGTAAGTTTAGAGTAATATTATTTAAAAGCATCTCTTATTTTGTTTTCTCTTGACTAGCTTGTCTCATTTTCCATTTCGCAGCTAATTTATAAGGTCCCCACTACGATTAAACCAATGGAGTATTACTTCTTTCTATTGAGTGTCTTAAAATTTATTTATCCCATATTTAAATATTTAAGTAAGGGAGCTGCAATAGAAAAGTTAATAGAATTTTATAAGGTTTGCTTTATAATTGTTAATAAAAAAATTACTGAGCACTTGAATTATTAAAAAAAAAGCTGTGGGTGACAAAAAAGATCCTTTATATTTGGATATGGACACGATTCAATTTTTACCTAAATTTATAATAGACAAGCCATTTTCTTTGGAGACAATTAGCACAGAAAAAAAATCTTAATTTTTTTTACTTGTTATGTATAAGAAGCATACCTGAATGCCCTACGCTTTATGTTTTAAATCTGCAGAAGTAAAATTTATGTCTTTCGTAGTTCCCTAGTAATATTTTTTTAAAGAATAGTTATTGAGTAAACAATTGGTATCTGTTCATTACTTTTTGCTGACTATTACTTTGAATGAATATCAAAATAATGTGCTAGCTTTTTTTATTATTTACCTTGGCAATATTATTTTAAAATTAGATATTCATTATCAAACCTAAGGTTTATTTTTTTTAAAAAAAATCTCCCTTTAGTACGAGGTGATTTAAATTTAAAACAAATCTGAACCATATTTTATCCATGAGATTACTTGTAAATTCGGATTTATTATTAAATCTTCAGTCCAACTTGTTATTTGTAAGTAATTTTATTTATTCCCTTAAAACTGATTTTCATTTCATCTTCAGGTTTATCATCTTGCTGGGGTTCGTTTAAAAGAGTTGTGTGACAGACTTGGGATATTGGATGAGGAATTACGGCGTAAAGTCTGGACGTGCTTTGAATATTCTCTTATGCATCATACTGAACTCATGTGTGATCGCCACTTGGATCAGTTACTTATGTGTGCTGTCTATGTCATTTGTAAAGTAAGTAAATTGCTTATTGAAATATTACAATTTATATTTATTGTTTCTGAACTTTTTTAATTTGAATTTTCTTTTTAGTGTACAATTTTTTCATTTTGGATCCTGATACCGATCGTTGTGCTAGATACAAAATAATAATTGACCATTTTTTGTTAATAATTCAGGTTACCAAAGAAGATAGAAGCTTTCAAGAAATCATGAAACATTATAGGTTGCAACCTCAAGCTGTTAGTCATGTATGTTGAATTTAACTTATTATAATATTATTTTATCTGATGCTCAATGTTGCGCCCAATTTCATCTGAAAAATTTCTTAGAAAATTTACTAATTTTTTTTTACCTAAGTTATGAACGAATACTACTCTGTAAATGTGAAATTTATTTTTTTATTGTGCTTCTATCAAAATTGCATGATCCATACCATTTAGGAATAGTTCATATGACTTTGTTTTTGTGTTTTCAGGTGTACAGAAGTGTTCTTTTGGTGAGTAAGGGAAACAAAAAACGGAGGAATTCTGGGAGTAGTGAGAATAGTAAGGATGAATCTGGTTCCAATTCTCCAGTACCTTCTGACAACTCAAAAAGTGAACATACTGATAAAGAAGACAAAGGTAATAAAATACACATGTCTTACAACTTTAATGGTTTATTAACCTTTTCAGTCCCAATGACAATTTGGCAACATTTTAGAAAAAAAATTCTGATCGTCCATAGCCTTCGTGATATCAAAAAGCACATCATTCAATTCTTCACACTTTTTTCTATAAGAAAATATTTGTTATTAAACCCAATAGATATTATCCCTATTATTTTTTAAATATTATGATCAGAAACATGATTTTGCCAAATGACTTCACTGGGGCTGAAAGGGATAACAAAGTCGTGATAAATTAAATTGCCCTATTTGAGTAATCTTTTGTTCGAATCTAACTGAAGTAAAATTAATTTCAGTTTAAAATTAATCATTTTATCAATTTAGTTTGAAATTGATTCACAGGAATATGTTCTTTTCTTTAATAAAAACAATATCAGAAACTAACATGTTTTTTAAATAATTTTTTAAAATAATTTATTAACTTTGTCATTAAGTTGTACTAGTCTATTTTACTTTTTAGTTTTCCTTTGTTTATTAAAATTTAACTTATGTTAAAGTCATTTCAATTTAAAATTAATTATTTCATCAATTTAGTTTAAAATTAATACACAAAAATAAAAAATATTCTTTAATAGAAATAATATCAAAATTGAAAATCTAGTGTGGTAGGTGCTTTCGATACGCTTGCCCAATCAAAGCGGCCTGGCCTTGCAAATCTTCTAAAGGCCTGAAAATTATCTACTAAAAAAATTGAACAATGATGAATGTTTTGCTGAATTTTGGGTTGTTTGTTTTAGAATCAAAAAGAACCGAGCACTTGATCACCATCCGATCCTCCAGCACCTTGCCTGTTCCTCACCCTGGCAGCCAACCTCCCACCCCAACAAAACTGGCTGGAACCGGAACTCATTTTGAGTTCGAAGAACGTGGAGACTTGATTAAGTTTTACAATAAGGTACCATTTCACTTCAAACTATCTTTTGAAGTTACTATTCAAGTTCAATTTATGCTTTGAAAAAGATTATAAATAGGGGTTATTTTTAACAATTGATTGCACATATTCTATGTTTTGTTGTGATATAAGTTAAAAAGTCTGCAAAAAGCAAGTGTCACAAAAATTCTGATTTCTTCTAAGTTATAGATATAATTTTGAACAAAAGTAGTGCACATTTTCCCTTTATTTTTGTGCTCTTCATTCAAATTATCTCAATAGGAAATTTAAAGCTTTGAAAATTCACATAAACCACAGTCAGTATCCTTTCCGTACTTAAGCCAAATTTGGCATCGATCGGAAGCATGGTTTCAGAGTCTATTAACTATGTGCTACAAACGCACCTATGTATCTTTATTTTTATTATTCTAGATTAACCTATTGACTCTACTTAAAAAAATTTGCCCATTAATTATTCTAGTTTAAGGTAGGATACTTTAATTTGTTGTATGTGCTTCAAGTGATTAAAACTTTTTTTACTTATAATGTAGGTTTATGTGCCAAAAGTGCAAAGGTTTGCATACAAATTTTCACATACCATCAATGGAGTAAGTATATTTTGCTTTCTATGTATATTTTTAACTTGTGAGGTTAGTTGTGTATTTATGCTTCACATAAAATGTGTCCTGTTCCTTGGTGTCAATCCATTTATTATGATAAAATATTTGTGATAAAATCATGGGATTTTATTGTTTTAGTAGTACAGTAGAACCCCGATTATCCGAGTTAATGTGGACCGAGACTAGCTCGGATAACAGAAAAACTCGGTTAAAGCGAAAAATGTAAATAAAACAATTGTGTATGTCCATATTGTCGATGTATATTTTAACAATACAAATGTTATACAGACCACGCGCAATTCACAATTCATATGCATGACATTTAAAGAGTTCTTTCACTTAAAAAAAGTCCTTAATTGTTTTTTGTTTTGTGTTATCTTGGCGTTTCTCGGCAGCAATGTTTCACCAATTTTTTTAAAGATAACATGATTGCTGGTGTCGCTACTTCTTGTTGTTCTCTTCAATAGCACTTTCGATAGCTTTTAGTCCATCTATATGAGAGATTTTCTGGGGTGGGAAGCATGCACATTCACATTTCTGCGCAAAAGCCCATTCAGTGAATTATCATTTGATGATTGCTTCTCTTTTTCTCTGCTCGGAATTTTTTTAGGTAGTCGTCGGAAAAATTCTAGAAATATTTTAAAGCTCGGTTAAAGCAGAAAATCGGATAACCGGGGCTCGGATAATCGGGACTGTACTGTATAACCAAGTTATTGCATAATTTAAGGAACTGCAATGTTTAGAACGTTATAAATTAGTAAAGTTATAAGCAAGGTTTAATATTAAGTGTAGTAAATCTTATAAAATCATCTGTATTATCTAGCTTATTTTATTAATTAAAGCTATAAAATGACAAATACTGATTAAATTTTAACCCTATATGCTATTTATTAGAAATAGTTTGATTTCTCCTTTCCCAGTCAATGCTTTTTTTAAGGCGAGAAATAAATGTCAAATGTGGCGACTTTTCTCATTTTTTGGTGAATTTTTTTTCTTTAAAAAAAAAAAAATATCTTAATATGGCATCAAAATGTTTTCTTAAACATGAATTTTTAGGATTGTAACTGAGGACTTAATCAAAGATTATTGTTATAAGCAAGGTAATATAACATTGAACTGATGGATCATTTATGGCATTATAAGCAAGTTGTTGTTGTAACTTAGTTGGACTGTATGAATAATAATATGGGGAAAGCGGGAAAGGCACTTTGCTTTTTTAAAATCTATTAATTCACAGGGTTGCCACGATCCTTGAAAAGTGCTTGAAAATTATTATCTACCCTAAAAAAAAGTCATTAATTTTTTTAAATTGTGTAGTTAAATATAAACAAGAAGAGTCTTCAAATGTCGTCTTCTAAAGCTGTTGTTAATGTTAATTTTGGCTTCATTAAAAACACTTTTTCAACAGGAATCAGTTCCTTTTTGAATTATTGTTTATGTATAATCCAAGAAGGCAGAGCATGTGATTTTAAAGATGGATTTTTTTAAAATAACTTAATGGTTATTTCATAACGCATATTTAATTTAATTTGAAAGTTAGAGAGCTCCTATTCGTTTTTTAAATAAATTAAAAAAAATCGTGAAATTTAGGTGTTGCATGTTCGAATATACAGTCCTTGAAAATGAAGAAAAATATCTTTGAACGGTCATTAAATAGTCCTTGATATTTTATTTTACCAAACAGTGTGGCAACCATGATTAAAGGAAGTAGCAAATTATTTATATTTACTATTCCCAAACATTTCAGGAAGCTGGTATATATGGAATTCTAATTTAATCTTTCACTTTCAGCTCGAGTCCCCTCCCCTGTCCCCCCTCCCTCGGTTGAATGCCCACCCCTCCTCCCCTTGGAGGAGAGTGTCCAGCAAGCACCCTGTTTACATTGCTCCATTGCTGCACAACACCCAGTTCCCACCGTCCCCAGGAAAACCCATCTCTTGCTGCCTCAACAAGAGCCCGGCCAAGGTAGTTATATTTGTTTGTTTAAATGGCTTAACTGTATATGTTTATAGATTGACAATAGTCAAACCTTTACTTTAGTGTTCAATGTTTTTTTTTAACCCAATTTTCGTTAACCTACACATTTTGAGCTAGAAGAAAAGTGGAGCCGGGAGTGTGTGATTCACTGAACAGGGCAGCGAACGAGCTGGTTCAATAATGAAACGCAGAGGAATACATGTCACTGTAGCAGAAAACCAAGAACCTTGCCTATTTCACTATTGGGTTCGTCTTCGCTGGTTCTTAGTTAGTGATCCACATGGTTATTTCTTAAAAAAGTTGGAATTTGAAGAAAGTTAATTTCTTTCAAACTAAAAATTTTAAGATACATTTAGGAGCCCAAGTATATATGATAGAGGGGTCTTTTCTGCCCTGTTCACTCAAAAGGGTGCAAGTGGGATTTCGGCTAGCTGACACCTTCACTCCAGTTTCCCTTCTAGCTCATTGCCTACAAGTGATTGACAAAAAAAATATCGAACACCTGCGAAGTTTGTTGCTGCAAGATTTAATCATGACTTTATAAACTACACGAGCCAGGGATTTTTAACTTTTTGTTTATGAGCTGAAGTCCAATGGCTTTTTATGCAGTTCTGCACATAGTTTTGTAAAATGTAATTAGTTTTTGCCTATCATGTCTAGGTTTTTTTTTGGGAAATTTCAATTAAAAATTGCTCTTACATAGGCTTAAAGATATTCCAAGTAAATATCACTTGTTAAATGAATTTTAAAATAAATTGAAAATACCTGGAATAATGTTTTGGTAAATATGCAGCTAAAAAATCATGACAAAGCTTGAAGAGTTTTAAGTATTTTGTTGGTGGGGTAGATAATCCTATGTGGTTTTTTTTATGTGGGGGGAGGGTTTGCAATGTTCAAAAGATGTGTGGGATCGGCACCTCTGCAGTCATAAAATAATATTTGGTGTTATCAAAGTCTAATAAACTAATTTACATCATTGAATTTCAGGATCTGAGAGCAATCAACAACTTTGTGAAGCTAGGTGATAAAAAGGTTGTGAAGCGACTTCTTCAAGACGACAATGACACCGAAAATCCCCCAAAGCGGCTGTGCGAGGACCTCACTTTACGCAAGATTCAAAATGTCATTACGGAAAGACAGGGTGGCAACAGCAACGGACTGCCAGAATGAACTGTGTTCATTTCCCTTTTCTCAAGCTTTAATTTTAGGGCCTTTTCCTAGTTTTATTGACCCTAATTTTTCTCATTGTCCTCACTAATTGTTCATATTATAATAGACTACAGTAGAGTTCGCCTAAATTGGACCTGAACCATGTTTATTTTACGGATAGTGGGAATCGAACTAAATTCGCTTAATGTACGTGTAATAACAAGTTTAGGTACAAGAAAAAAAAAATCCATTGTTGCCCCGCAACCATTAGTCGAAAAATGCCTTTTAGTACAACAATGCTTTATTTACCTACAACCTAGGTATGGTTTTATATGTATACATTTTGCTAGAACCTAAGTTTTTAATCTATGAATTGATGTATGTAGGATTGTTTTATTGAATAATTTGTCCCTGTAAGCTGTGTTGCCCATTAGTAGAACTCTACTGTATCATTTTTATTTCTGTTGCATTGTTAATACTATCTAGTATTCAATGAGTCTAGAAAGGTAAGTTCATGTTGAAGATGCTTTATTTGTTCTGCCATTAATTCAACCATAGCCTGCCAGAAATTGGTTGAATTTGGAGTTTTTCTGCAGTGCAGTTCAGTAAAGGTGCATAGTAGACAATTAAAGCATGTTTAACATGGCTTTATCTAAAGGTTATATCTTGTGTAGTATTTAAAAATGTATATTGATTTTCAGTTGTTTTCCCTCTTTGTTTATATATGAATTATTATATAAAGTAGCTTACTGATGTTATGTATGAGCTAAAAAAAAATATTTGTCCTTGACTGCTTTTACAAATTTTTACCTTGGCAAATTTTGTCCGCTATTTTTAATATAATTCTCAATCAACTCTGTGCTGATCATTTTTTTTATTCCTTTTGAATTTAAAGCATTGAATTTTTCAGGTTTTTCAACTTGAGTTTGCTTTTAAGTGTTAAAATAATTTGTATAAATTAATCTGTTTACGAAGCACTATAGTTATCTTGTATAATATATTTGACAAACTTTTTTTGCGTAAAATGTGTTAACTGCAGTGCTCAAATATTAAATAAAAGTTTTTCTTTTCAATAATTTTAATTCTAATTAAGCTCTTTCTAGCATAAGTAAAAGAAATCTTAAAATTAAGAACAGTGCATTTGAATTTAAGTGCATTTATTCCCTAATTTAATTTATGTTACTATAATCTTAGGCATAGCTATTTTTATAAATGAGTTTTAATTGTTAAAATCAATTGAGTCTTTGAATTTTAAATATGTAATTTTTTACCTTTGTTGCATGTCTATTAATGTAACTTTTTAATCTGTATGTTAAATTGAAGGTGCTGGAGTTGATTGAGAGTGCTATGTAATTATTTCATTTGTTATGCTTATGCAATTTTGTTATGTTTATCTGCTCGTTTCCTTTTTTGCCTTCTTAGATTCTTTATATTTTTTCTATGTTTATCCATTTATCAAAATTTGAAGAAAAAACGTGTAATGTATGCTTTTAATCCCTCCAAATCTTATTTCAACAATAAAGTTTTACTATATGTAGTCTTTATTTTTTTGTTTTAAACAAAAATTGGGATTGATTAATTTTAAACTTATACTGATTGAATAAAATTATTCAATAACATAGCATCAAATGTCAATTTCATGAAGTTAGGTTTTTAATAATCGTCGCACCAGAGCTACACAAGGGCTATTGACCCCCTCCCAACAATAAAAAGACAAACACCCATTTGTACAATAATGAAATATTACTTCTGAAATAAAAAAAAAACCCTTAAAAATACTTATTTCTTAAAGTTAGCCAAATCATATGGATATTGCAGAAAAGTGTGCAGCTTTATACTCCTTTCTTTCAATTACAACCCAAGCTTGGCTTACCCTACTCCTTTGTGTGGTTATCCAGGAAACAAGTGAGCTTAGGCTTAGAGGTTTTAAATCCACCTTGTTTAATGCTTTGCTGCGAGGTTAATTTCAACTTCTCTCCAAACCCAAATGTCCCAAGTAGAAAGTGCCAGATTTCGGCCTACAAGGCCTGGGGGCCCAGTAAAGAAGGAACCCTTTAAATAGATAAAATCTCTAAAAAAAATTTAAAATCACCCAACTCCAAAAATCTATCACCCGACTGCCTTAAAAATTGCCAAATTTGTGAAAAATCACCAGACCTAGTAGCTTGTCCGTTTCCTGCGAGTTCATTCGTTCTTTTGTACAGAAGAAAGTTCGCCGTGTCGCAGTACAATTTTATAAATTTATAAAATAACACTGCTATTTGCTAAATTTCCAAAATTGTTTGGAGATGGAGGGGGTCCAATGTTAAGTGCCTAGGTCCTTAAATCCGGTGCGGCAAGTAGCGTTGGGAGAAAGTAAGAAGAGTGACTGTTTTTCCTAGAAAACCATGCAAGGGGGGAAGCAGAAGTATGCTAAGGTAAAATTTATAGAATGTTTTAGAATGGGAAATTTGTGCAAAAAGAAGTCAGAGACGATAAGAAATTTGTTGATATTTTTTATATACCTTAGAGAGGTGTATTTATACAACGTTTTTCCTGATAAAACAAATCTAAATCCTAACAATATAATACATTGGAACTAATTCATAAGATAAATGCATCAGTTTGATCTTGGTTAACTTTATTTCAACAGTTAGCACTGAATGCATATTAAATATACAAAGATTTTGGTTTAATTTTGAAGTGATAAATTTTATACAATTCATTTTACAAAAATTATGAAATAATAAATTACAATGGGCACTCAACAACACGAATGATTTATGATTTGAAATTTTTTAAGCATAAAAGCAGCACATAGAAAATTTCTACTCCTTAGAAAATCTCTTCTTTCTTTTTTTAAAATCAGTGATAAAAAATACACAACAAAAATAAAATAATTTCTTGAAATAGGTTTTGAAAATACTTAATAAACATAAGCATTTAACAAAAAATAACAAAACTATAACAGCATAAAAATATTTTGAAAAGTATACAATGTTAAATACAATCTATCTACAAAGGTTTTGTAAAGAATCCTAAAAAAGTCACAATAAAGTATAAAACATATAAATTTATAAAAGCACTCAATTTTACCTAAAAATTGTTTCTGATTGAGAAAAGTTGAATGGAATGCACACACATACTAGGGCAATTATTTTTGACTGCCAAAGAGTACTTGAGATCTTAACAGGAAATGCAACAAAATGTATTATATAGGAAAAATTAAGTTTTTAAAGCAAAATGTATACTACACAAAATTTAAAATGCATACATATATGCTTATAAGTACTAACCTTACTAAAACAATATCATAATATTAACGACAAACTAAGCTTAATTTTTTTTCTTAACGTTTACTTGTATTAAGTTTTAAAAATAAATAAGCTAAGTAACACTTTGAACTTTAAAAAAATGGTTTTTAAATTATAAGAAACGAGTAAGGATAAAAAAACTTGGATACTTTTCATTAAAGTGCATTTGAAACATAATACAAAACCAATGAATACAAAACTGAATTACAGATAAAATGAATTAAGTTTTAATTTGGAAATACCAAACATAAGTGAACTTAATTTCTTTGACAGTCCTGTTGCAACAAATATTTAATGTATAAGCTTTCAGTCCGTTTTGTACTTGAGTTTGGGCTATGAGAATGAAATTCGTCATATGACGTGGGTGTAAGTTTACAGAAAAATGACCATCTTTGGACCATAACACTTTGAATTGTTTTTCGCGTTTTAAGTTGAGGCTATGCACTAGCATGTGTTAACTATCTAAATAGAAAAGGAAGCTGAAAAGTCAGACACAATCAGCTATGGTTAAAAAATGACAAGAATGACAATTGCTGATAGAAAATTTGTACACTTGATTTATAAAAGGTTTAGATTGGAAGTTATGCTGCTATAAAGTGTTAGCATGATTCAATGAATGGTATTTCTATATTAGAGTATTATGAGAAATCCGCTAGGTTACAAAGTTTTGTAGATTTTTTAAATTTTTTTTTTATTTGGGTATTGAAAAATGAATCCATATTGTTTCGGCTTTGATTTAAAGCACTGAAAAAGGTGCTAATTATTTATTGCTCAACATAAATATAATTTAAATATTTTAAAACCAACAGCCAACCAATTGTTATACTAAAAAAAATGACAGCTTACTGAAGATAAAGTATTTGTAAATGTTGAAATGTATATTGTAAAAACTAAACAAAAATAACTTTCTCTAACCCTTAAAAAACCCAACAAATATAAAGCAGTTATCATCCTTGCATTAGTATGAAAAAGCAATTCCTGGTAACTAAATTATAAAATCACAACAACAACCTTTGTAAACTACACACTTGGAAACAGTTGTGTAGAGTAAACGCACTTTGTATTGATACTACAGTAGTTATTTTCTTATTTTACATAGGTGTAAAAGAGCTGAGAATTTCCTTTAATGGTTGCACATTCAATAGAACAAGCTCAGTAGCTTATTACAGTATAGGATAAGTCTCAACACAATGTGTAAGCTTATGTAAAAAGGCCTACATCCTACAGGCAATAAATATACATTTCAACTTTGAGTTCAAATGTAAATAGTAAATAATAATTATCAGTACCGTAAATATTTACAGGATCATTTGCTACTAGGACTTAACTGATACAAGGGAGAACCGGCTCACCTACGTAAAGGCATTGCTTAGCACCTATATAGCACTTAATTAAACAGGAATTTTAATACATGACTACAGCTTAAGAGATTTAACTCTCTCGTCAATTACTATATATTTTTATAGGGCAAATTTCACAAGCAGCAAAGAAAATGGGCACAGAAATTCTTCCCCTCTATTGAAACAGTGAATGACATTGGCCCCCTAAAATACAAATTTGATGTAATTTATAAATCTCCTATAAAGCTTTACAACCAATTTACGATTTCGGTGATGCATTCACTATAGCCATTTTGAGGTTATTTGCCAAGAGCGATACATCCACTACACTATCCACCATTTCTTGCACTGCTGCCACGGAAGGAAACTCCGTTGCAGCCTTTTTGGTGCTTCCTACCAAGGTCTTCAGAGAGTCACAAAGACTGTTAGAATTGTGCATGACCCTAGTCTTAAGTTCAGAGTTGCTGAGGTTCCTATGCACAGAGTCACCAATGTATACCAGTTTATGTGCGCCAATCACAATGAACTTGCTATGTCCCACGAACACCTTTGGCGGCTGGTTGTTTTTAATAGTCATCAAGAAGGCATCGATGGCATTAGTTAAATGCATGATATGCGTTTCAATCTGTACACCATAAAACAACAGAATCTGGAGGTCTTTGGGATCTAGGGGAGACAAAATCTTCTCCAGGGTCGTTACTTCTGAAGGGTTGTCAGAGTGACTAACGACTGGTACTTCTGACTGTTTCACCAGTTCATCGAAGGATTGACACATATCTTTAGGGAGAGATGCTTTAATGGATTCATTTTCTTTTTCAACAGCTTCTTTTGATTCCAGGTTCACATAGTCGTATTCGTTGTAGTCTTCATTTGTGCTCACCTGACTTTTGATTAAAGCTGCTGGTGTGGGTGGGAGAGGCCTTTCTTGAAGTTTTGGGCTGGGTTTTGGCTTCAGGTTTGGTTTAGGGGCGACTGGTGGTTTAGTAGGCTTGTCTGCAATTGTTGGCTGAGTTTTGAAAAGTAGTGTGGAGTTACCCTGAATTAAAGAGGTAACTTGGCGAACATCTTCTACAAGATTTCTTGCGCATGCTACTATCATATCCAGTTCATCTGGACCATTGGATTCATCAGTACAGGCAAGCCTGGCAGCTATCCACCCTTTATCGTCTAAGGCTTGGACACAAGTCTTAACTGTGGCACATGATTCCTTTATAGGTTTAACAAGTTTATTTAACTTAAAAGAAAGAGACTTATCAGCAGCATGGGTAGAGTTGGCTAAAGCTCCTTGAGCAAAGCTGAATAAATCTCCTAATGAATTCTGAAATTTGTGGCATGTCCCTTCAATATCAAGAACTTTGCTTTCCATGTTCTCATACTTGCGCCAAGTAGTACTGACAAAACTGAACAGTTTTGATATGGCACTCTGAACTTCCTGCTGATACTTCATCAACAGTTCAACTGCAGAATCACGATCAAGGTTAAGTTCTGAACATTCTGGCAAGATGCTGTCACTCTTTTCATCAGGAAGTTCAGAATTAGCAATGGTTATCTGACTAAGGGAATCAACAACATCAGTACGAGGAACTGGACTGCTATCTCTCACTACCTGAGGAGGTATATCGTACACACCATCCATCGGTACTTGGGGCTTCAACTGCTTAACAGGAGTATCATAAAATTGAGTCGGCATATTGTTGGTAGGCACATCATATGTTTCTTGAGACAAGCTGCCCTGAAACGGAACACTGACACCTCCAATACGAAGCTGGCTGGGTAATCTAGTGTCCATCACTGGCTGTGGTTCAGGGGGGACATCGTACACATCCCCCGGATATTGTTCCATACTAGATCGATTAGATCCACCAACACCACTTGACAAAGACAGAGTTTCGATGCTCGAATGACTACCAGAAGGCGACCGAAATGAAGAGCTGCCAGAAGTATCATTGCTAGAGCGGCTGAAAGCTCTTCCATCATAAATAGGTGGGCTGCTCTTGTAGGCTGAAGGAGGCACATCATAGTTGTCAGAAATGGTGATAATATGGGTGCTCATGTCTTTCTCTGCAGACCGAGGAACGTCATATGTGGGGATTTGATCCATGCCTGGAATGTCATAGTCCTGTATGCTGTCGTTTGATGTCAAGGGTGCGTTGGATTTTGGAGAATCATAGACAGAGGTTGATGGAAGTGGAGAGCGGCACGCAAGTGGCCTAGGTTCATCATAAGCTTCTCCCATTATAGGTTTTGCACTAGGTGGAGTATCGTAACTTCCTGAAAGTAGGAAAATTTTATTAAAATTTCGAAAAGCAATGGACAAAGGATAAATATTTGGCTGGCATTCTAATTTTAACTACAGTAGAGTCCCGCTCATCTGAAAGGTAGGTGTGGGATCGAGCACTTTCGGTTAATCGAGATTCCATAGGAATTTTCGGATAATCGGGAATTATCCACTTCATGCCTAGAAAACGCTGGAGAAGAAAAAATGTGTCATCATAGAGTGATCGTCTCGTTAAAAGAAATCGTGGATCAGGCCCTTAAATACAAAGAAGCGCAAAATGAAGCCAGTTATTCAGACATTCTCTTGTTTAAAAGAAGGTAGGTCTGGGCTGTTATAAAACAAACTAAAATTGATCAGTAAAAAACATTATTGCATATTTTGAGAAATAAATCCAACTTTGTAAGTTCATATTTTTTGTATACGTACACTTTTTTGTCCCTATACAAAAAAAATTCCGGAGCCTTTCAGTTAAGCTCAATTTTGGATAACCATGATTTGGATAACTGGGACTTTATTGTATATAGATATTTATATTGTTGTGTTTGTTGTTTGTTCTTATTTTATTATACAGATATTATTAATGATAAAACATACAAAACTCAGTGAGAAATGGTTCAAGAGTATACTTTTTTAATCAAATAAAATTCAACCATTACTTAAATAAATTAAATATTTAAATGCTGAATAAAACATTTTAAACACTCATGGAAATTATAATTTTAATCAGATTATACAAACCATTTCCATTTCCTTGTAACATGTATCGTGGTATTGGGGAGGATGACTTCATAACATCACTCTTTTCATTAACTTTAGCTCCAGGTGGAATATCATACAAATAGACACCACCTATCTTTTGTGGAGTTACAACCTAAAATACAAAAACAAATTTTGATATGTGGGCCCGTTTTTATTAAATACAGAATGTTATATAAATTATTGCACTAATATATCTTAAACCTCAATCATGAAAGCTTCTAAAAACAAAGATTCATTCCTAAATACAAAATAATTCTTAAATACCACACCAAGCAAATAGTTTGAGATAGTATTCCAAAATTACGTCTAGGGACATTAAGAACTTTCGAATATTTTAAAAATAGGAAGATTAATGGCTCCGTTAATGTAAAAAATTTCTGGGGAAAAATTCTTTCTCAACTTTTTCAAAATATAATCTAAGGGTCAAGGCCATGAATTTAAGCTAAATATATCTGTGAAGAGTTCTCAATAGAATTTCAGTCCTCACTTAACAAAAATAACTTTTATTACTGCCTACTTATACAACGTCGCTTTATAAACTAATTTTACTAATTTTAACACTTGAACCACAGGTTCACCAAGCATAAAATATTTTTAAAGTAAATAAAAAGCAGCTTCTCACACAAAATTCTTTCATGGAATGTCAATTCTTCGAAAAAATAAACACATAGTCTCCATGGCAACCGTTTTCGCCAAACGATATAAAATATATTTTAATTGTTCGTGCTAGAAATAAATAAATATTTTCAGACGATCTCACATCCTCCCACCTTGAGTAGTGGAAGCTCCACGACTCAACTTCACACTAAAAATCTAGTCTCTTAGGGATTTTTGCAGTCCAACTTTTCTTGTCCTTGCTGGAGCACTTCAGATCAGCTTTCTTGGTAGAGACTATTTTCGTACGTAACGCTTCTTCATCCAGTGGAAATGATGAATCGCTCGAAGAAATTTCCAAACTGAAGACGCGCTGAATGGGACGAAGAATCTCTCCACGCGACGTTTTGAGTTTGAAGAGCCGACAAACTCCATCTTTTCCAGGTAGAACTTCTGTTACTTTTCCCAGAGGCCAGTCGATGCGATTGGTGTTGTCACTTTTTATGAGCACAATGTCCCCCACATTTATCTTCGAGGTTTTACTTTTTTCACACCTGCGTATCAATGATCCAAGATATTCAGAACGAAACCTTTTTCGAAGGTTTTCCTGCAAAGCTACTCTGTACTTGACGCGCTTGTTGAGACTTTTATGATCAGCAGTATCACAGTCAGGAACCCCCGATAGATTGATGTCCTGAAGAAACATGGCAGGTGTAAGAGGGACAAGTTCTGAGTCACATTCGCCTATGTAGGTTAAGGGGCGAGAGTTTATTACAGATTCGCAATCACAAAGAACAGTTATTAATTCTTCATGTGTTAGACTTGTTCTTCCTAGTATTCTTCGCAAAAGACCTTTAAGCACACTGATGAGCCGCTCCCACCATCCTCCCCACCAGGGTGAAGAAGGGGGATTAAACTTCCATTTGATTGGATGAAGAACATTATCACTGCAGATGCGGTTCCAATCTAAATTTTTAAGCAAGTTGGAAGCCCCGACAAAATTAGTTCCATTATCACAATAGATTGTTTCACACCTGCCTCTCCGGGCTATAAATCTTCTTAGAGCTAACATAAAGCTTTCGGTTGAAAGTGATGTCACAAGCTCTAAGTGAACTGCTCTATACACGGCGCACGTAAAGATACACACCCAAGCCTTCTTTCCGTCCTTCAGAAATAGAGGGCCCGCTAAATCAGTTCCACAAATCTCGAACGCATTGGCTTGACGTACTCGATCTTCGTGCAACGGAGCAGATACAGCTTCACAACCTTTAGAGGAAAATCTTTTGCACGGGATACATCTTGAGATAGCTGATTTCACAGTTTTTCTTCCATTCAATATCCAAAAATGCTCTCTCAAGATATTCAGAAGAATTTGAGTTCCGGCATGACTATTTTCGATGTGATGGGAAAGTATTAACCTCTTGACAACTTCGTGATTGGATGGGAGAATAGCTGGTTCTCTAAATTCCTCTGTATCTTCCATCAGAACAATTTTCGTTTTCAGTCGTATTATGCCGTCAGCATCCTTATACGCACTCAGCGTTTTGAGCTTTTCGTCATGTTCGTTAACAAGAGATTCTGCTTGGATCAACTTTATCACTTTTTTCTCAGCTTCTCTATATTCTTCGGTGTCCAGAGATCCTTTCTTCCTGTGCTGAACATTGCGTTGACAGTTTGTAACAAATCTCAAAATCCAACCCACTAATTTTACAATCGATTGGTATTTCGAGAAACGCTCATAAAACCATCCGGTAGACGAATTCTGCTTAATGGAAACCAAGGCCGGAACAGAGCTTTTCTTCTTTTCCTTTAGTATTTCCTCTTCATCAAGCTCAAAATCAATGTGCGCTTCTTTGTCTTCATAAGAGCCTAACCATCTTGGCCCCTCCCACCATCTACTTTTCACTAAAGCACTTGCTTTACATCCTCGGGAGGGCAAGTCTGCAGGGTTTTCAACTCCAGATATATGACGCCATGAAGAAGCTACAGTGATCCTACGAATCTCCTGAACCCGATTATTCACGAAAATTGACCAATTTTCTTGCTTCTTGATCCAGGTAAGAACAGTTGTAGAATCACTCCAATAGAAACATTTAACGTCGGTCCAGCCAAAGGCATCTAACACAGATTTCGTTAACCTTGCTCCAATCAGTGCCGCAAGAAGCTCCAATCTAGGTATTGTTGCGACTTTTGAAGGGGATATACGGGATCTTGAGGTTAAAAAATGCACTTTTTTGCAATCTTCTTGTACAAGATAAACAACGGCGGCATAAGCGTCTTTGCTTGCGTCGCAAAAGGTATGAATGGAGAAGCTTCCGAGATCTTCCGAAGTAACGTTTATCCAGCGGGGAATGATAACTTTCTCCAATTCTCTAAGATCCTCAAACCAAAGCATAAATTCTTCTCGAAGGGTTCCGGTTATTTCGTCGTCCCATCCTAAGGATAATTTCCAGGCTTTTTGAAGCATGAGCTTGGGGCAGAGCATTACTGGAGAAGCGAATCCGAATGGGTCAAACACTTTGTGAGCTACTGACAACATAGTACGTTTAGTGACGTTATCAACATTTACTTTTTCCAACCAGCTGACGCTCAGCGATAAACTGTCTTCAGTTTTATCCCATTGAAGACCTAACAATTCCGTTTTATTAGAGGCTCCGGTTTCTGTCGTTGAATACTCCCAATCTCTTAGTATGAAACTACCTGTCTTCAGTAGGTCATTAGAAACATCTATCAATCGCTTCAGCTCTACTTCATTATGGACACTAGTTACAAGATTATCCACATAAAAACTCTTCAAAAGACACTGAGTTACAAAAGGGTCAACGGCGACATTCTGTTCAATGTGATACTTCAATACAGCTCCTAATAGGAACGGACTGCTGCGGACACCAAAAACTACTCTGGCATGGCGGAAAAACTTATAATTTTCACAAGATTTATCAGTCCACCATAGAAATCTCAAGTAATCTCTGTCTTCTCTACTAAGACTGATTTGCAGAAAAGCCTTCTTTATATCTGCAATCACACCAATCTTTTTCTCTCTAAACCGTAATAAAATATCAGGTATGAGCTCAATCAAGTTCGGACCACTATGTAAAGAGTCATCTAGTGAAGGATATCCCTTGACTCGAGTAGAGGCATCAAAAACCGGTCGTATAGGAGTAGTCTTACTAGCTTTGATGACAGGCCTATGCGGGAGATAATTTGCTGACAAAGACATTTCTTCAATAGGTACTTCTTCGATAATCCCTTCACGAAGCCAATCTGAAAATATTTGCTCATAGCTGTCATATAAATTTTCTTGAAACAGCTTTTTGGTCGTAGTTTCTAATCTTCTCTTAGCCTGTTCAAGATTGTCAGCTAATGGCACACTGTTATCCAACCAAGGCAAGTGAACTTCATAACGATTATCTTCATTGTACCTAACAGTTTGAAGGAATTGTTCTTTAGTCAAATCTTCTTGCTCTCTCTTAGAAAGCTTTTCAATAGGATCCTGGATCCCAATGGAATCGAGTTTCCAATAGTCTGAAATGTCAAACTCCTTGACGAAAAGTGATGTCACCAGCATAGCATTGCTTGAGGTTGCTTCATTTTCAACTTTTCCTAAGAGAGTCCAACCAAGTAAAGTCTCAATGGCTACCAATCCGCTTGACAAGACTCTTCGTTGGCCGGTCAAAATCTTTCCAAAAATGTCAGCCCCTATAAGAACTTGTACGGGTTGTGGCTTTTCTCCAACATCACTTAAAGATATATCCATATTCTGAAGCTCTTTTATCCATGGACCCGAATTCACAGGTGAGATATCATTGCAGATTGTAGCTTGATCTAATGCTTCAAAGTTGCACGTGAAGTTGTTCTTCATATTTCTCAACCTGATTCTGTAGCCTGTATGAGCAAATTCTCCGGTTTTAACTCCGCCAAAGAGAGAGTGTATCAGAGTCTCTTTCTTCACTGGTGTGTATCCCATGTCTTCGGCGAGATTTTTCACAATATAAGAATTTTGAGAGCCGGTGTCCAGAACTATTCGCACGACAACTTCCTTTTTATCTGAAATAAGCTTGCATTTCAGAGTTTGTAAGAACACTCTAGGACCGGTACTTATGTTTGCCATGTTAACTTCGTCAACGACTTCATTTTCGTCTGTCTTCTTTTCTTCAATTTTTCTTGATTCAATTGTTTCACACATCAAGGGTACATGTTTTTTCCCACAAATACAACACCTCAGAAATGCACGACATCTTCGGACGGGGTGACCAGGAGCCAGGCAGGCAAAACAACAATTCTTCTCCCGCAGAATTCTTTGTTTTTCCGACAAACTCATCTTTTGTGCGGAAAAACAGTCTGCACTCGAATGAGCTTTATCACAGAAAACACACATCTTTTTCGTTTCCTGAGTATGAGAAGTCGTGAAAAGTCCGGAAGCTGTTGGCGTGTTATTCTTTTTTACCCTCTGATCAAATTTTTTACCTTTGAAGCAATTGTTTTCTTTCTTTTGGTTCAAGCCAAAACCTTGCATCGCTAAGCAAATCCTTTCCTCGGATTCCACTTCAGATTTTAGGAATTTTAGCAAACCATTAAGCCTTTCTTGTGGATCACCATTGTGGTTGAAATCTGGGCCTCTTTGTCTTTGCCATGCTCTAAGTATATCTTCAGGCAAACAGGACTCCACTAATGGGTGAAGAAGAGCAGCGCTTTTGTCCGTTGTTACGCCAAGAGTCTCTAGTGCACGAATCTGGGATTCTAAATTATCGTAAAGTGCGCATAGATTTATGGGAGAGCTTCGCGCAGCATTTTGGATGACCAGATTTAACAGTTCGCGAACATAAAATTCAATTAGTAAATCATTTCGACCGTAACGAGATTTTAAAGATTCGATGGCTTTTTCGTAGTTGGCACCGGTTGGCGGAAAACTTTCAACAACCTCCCGAGCTCGCGACTTACTAACAGTACACTGTATCAAGTATTGAAACTTATTTTCTGGCGCAATATCTACATCATTATGTACATGCTCGAATTGACTCCAAAACGGCAGCCAGTCCTTTAAATCTCCAGAAAATTGTCTTAATTCTAATTTAGGCAAATTGAATTTCTTTTTGACGTTACCTGTTAACTCTGCAGTTTCCTCGGGAGCATCCAACGCTCTTCGGGCATTTATTCTGGCCAATTCTAATTCATGTTGCCTCTGACGTTCTACATCTTGCCTTTGACGTTCTTCGTCTTGAAGCCTTTTCTCTTCTTCGTCTTGACGCTTTTTCTCATTCTTGTTTTCTTCGTCTTGGCGCTTTTTCTCCTCCTCGTCTTGGCGTTTTTTTTCTTCTCTTTGCTGTCTTTCAGCAACAGCTGTTTCGAACACAGAAGTAATAAAATCCGGATCTGATTTGTATTCATCACTGTTCAAAATTTCTTCTTTCAGTGCGAAAATCGTAGTTTTAGATGGTAAGGACCCGATAATCTCTTGGCACAAGTACAATAAATCTTCTTTTTTAAAGCCTTTAACTGCTTGAAACATTTTGAATTCGCTTACCAGGTCCTGTCACGGACGCCAGATGTGAAGAGTTCTCAATAGAATTTCAGTCCTCACTTAACAAAAATAACTTTTATTACTGCCTACTTATACAACGTCGCTTTATAAACTAATTTTACTAATTTTAACACTTGAACCACAGGTTCACCAAGCATAAAATATTTTTAAAGTAAATAAAAAGCAGCTTCTCACACAAAATTCTTTCATGGAATGTCAATTCTTCGAAAAAATAAACACATAGTCTCCATGGCAACCGTTTTCGCCAAACGATATAAAATATATTTTAATTGTTCGTGCTAGAAATAAATAAATATTTTCAGACGATCTCACATCATCAGCATAATTGGAAGGGTAGATTGGTATAATTATTTTTGCAGGAAGGTAATTAGGCAAACAGAGAAGCTTGCCAGATAATGTTGCTAATTTGCAAGCCTTGATAATTTAAAAGTGGAAGCATCATTATGGATTAATATGTACAACAGAATTAACCTCCCAGGACCTGCATGTACTTTCACTATTTATATCACTCTTTGTAAAGGCTTCTGATGAGTTTAGGTGTTCATTAGATCAAACAAAGAGCAAAATTAAAGTAGAAAAGTATTACGTATATCTGATTGCAAACTATAATTACTGAAAATAATTTACCATAGTATGCTATGTTTTGAAGGATTATGTTGGTCTTATATGGGCCTAATACTATGGTAATGTCCATAAAATTGATTATACCCAATTACACAAATTCAAAATTTCAAGTAAAATATAAATTCATCAATTTAAATGAACGTAATGTTTAAAGTTTTAAAGTTTCTAAAAATAAGAACATTTAATATTAAAATCATATCTTAAGTTCAGCACTGAAAATTTCACCATATTGACAGAGTGCGGATGTTTCACTTAATCTTATCAATTGAAGATTAGAGCACTAGATTCATCAAATTCTTACAAGAAATACTTCTTAATAGCGCAATTTAGAACCGGAAGAAGTGACTTATCTTTTTTTCAAAGAAATTTCCAAGAAATCAAAATTAACTTTGACATTCCCAAGACGTAACAAGACTTGGGAAATGCCGCTCGAAAAAGCACCATATCCACATTTTATCTCCCCTTACAAGTCAATGACAGGTATTACCAAATCATTAATAATAACTGGACCTCATTACGGGCAAATGACGCTCGTAAGGCCACGATAAAAACGATAAATAAATTAACCTCGGGATCATCAGACATATATTTCTTCCTAATCAAACCTTAATAAAAAAAATATTCCGTAAAAATATGAGTTGTCCACACTTCAGTTGGCCCAAATCGCTAATGAATGGATAAAACGTTTTTGATTTCATGACTATGTCTCAAGTGCCTCGTGAATGAACACTCAACGTTTGGCGCCAATGTCAATTTTTTTTATAAAGATGTTTGGTTCTTGAAAAATAGGGTGTTTACAACTTAGGTTCTTTTTTTATTCCCTCATGTGGCGACGGGGGCAGTCTGTTTCTCTTCAACATCGGACGCGGACTATTGAGTGTATAAACGAGCGATGTTATTTTAAATCCACAACACTAATAAACAAACAGAATCTTTGACTTGGGAATGCTTCCACAAGCATTTGTGCCGAATTAAATAATATTTTATTCATGCATTTGAGTCTTAAAATTGTTGCTAAAATAAAATATTACGACGGCCTTCAAAGCAACCAAAATAATTTAATAAAAAATTAAATTTTTAATAATTTCAGTTTAACAAATGAATTTCCTCGTTAGATGATAGAGTGGTCTCATTACGGGCAAACGACATTCGTATAAGGACACGATAAAAATGATAAATAAATTACGGTATAAACAGATGGTGATTTTAAATAATCAGAAAATAGCCTTCGTATGCTTTTTAAATGGCTATTAAATTGTGTAGATTTTTAATGACTTCTAGCTTTGATGCGCTTAATTTTCGACGTTCCATACTTTCCTGCACCATTTGTACTGTACCTTGTTTGGACTAAACAAGGGTGACGGACAAAGCTTCAAAAAAAATCTCTTTTTACGAAATAAACGTAGTGTACGTGAGAGCTGAACATAAGAAATCATATAAACCAAGAAATTAATGTGCAGACGAGTTCCAAGAACTTTTAAAAAATTAAGGAACCCTATTCACTTACACTAATATCTTTAATATTACCATAAATTAAAGCAAATAAATAGATTTTAAAAGTCGTCTTTTTATTAGGATATGTGGAGAGGCTGAAGGCTCTTAAGGAAACACAGCGTATAATTAGAGAATCTGTCAGAAGACATTTTAAACCTGTATGAAATAAATACCTCATTCAGGAAATTGATGTTGCTGATTACAGGTGCACAGTACCAAATATAATAAATGACAATTACGTTGTTAATTATTCACTGCCGGATGTTGAGTCGCATTTTACTAAGCTCAACTGAGCAGGATGTGAAGAATCACATAATTTTTTTAACACTTAGCTAAGAACCGGACATGAAATATTATTCATTTTAAACATCTCTACAATACAAAATATTTCAATCATTTTTTTGTTTGATTGATAAATTTGAATTTTAACCATTGATACCAATACTATCTGTATTTCTTATTTACAGATAAACGCGGATTAAACTTTGAACGTTTACAATAGGAAACTCGCAAAAGACAATCGTCCATTTTTATCCGGTTGCTGTTTCAATGTTTAAACATAACTCAATACTACCCTCTACCTTTAAAACCGAAGCATACCGACTGGCACCGGTCTTATGGGAGCTAGAGGAATATGGATGTCAGATATGAAATCTTACAATCTTAAGCAGAGCCTGGTCATGACAAGTTGGGACCCTAGGCCAGGATATATTAGAGGTCCCTTTTCTGAACGATATTGTTACTTAATAATATGTGTACATACTGCAAACTTATGACCTTTGAAGTAAGATCCATCGTCAAATATGATATTTTAAAAAACATTAAGGGTGCTTATACAGTTGTAGAAAACTTAAACATATGATTAATTTAAATTGAGTTTGTCATGAAATCAAACACAACTGTGAGAAAAAATATAGGCTTAAAGTCAATTTTAGGGCCCCAAGAACAATGGTCCCAAGCACCCTGGCTATGGCCAGTTCCTGATCTCAAGACCCAAAAGGTCCTTACCTTGTTGGGATTCGATGCCCAGCTCCTCCTCAGCGCATGCGACGTCTCATCCGCCCCAATGTTGCCAAGGCCGGTCGGGTCGTACATTCCTGGCAGAAGCCTGAGCCTGTTTCCTGGCACGATGCCCTGCCTGCCCCGCAGGGAGCACAGCCACCAGCCCTCCAGGCAGCTGGTGTTCTGCTCCAGCACGGTGAGGATGTCGCCCTTGCGGAAGGCCAGCTCGTCAGGGGCCTCGGCCACATTGTCGTACAGGGCCTTCGCCAGGCAGTTCTGTAGGGAAGAAACAGGGATGACTTAGACTGGTATAGAAATTATTTAAGACACGGAGGAAGTTAGCACAAATAAATGAAATGATTGATAAAAAGGATTACAATTTAAATAAATGAACGAAAAGCCCTTCTTATTCCTAAATATAGCAGTGCCATATAATATCTGTCATAACATCCCGACAGCAGCTTATAGTTTCTAAAACAAGCAACATGCAATGTCACTTTGTTAGCTACTCCATTTGTCCATGTTAGGATAAATATTACTTCATTGGTAAATTTTAAAATCTTATATCTTATTGTACGAGTGCTATATGCGAGTAAGTCAGGATAAATAATATTTACGGAATAATAATAACGACAGAGTTGACGATTATAAAGAAAGAAAAGCAGAAAAATTTAAAAGTATAAAAGTCTAAGAAATATTTCTTACTTATGAAATTCCAAAAAAGTACTTATACCACATAATTAAGTGATACGGCTCCTCTAGAGTATTAAATGGCTCTAGGGAACTTTATTTTCTATTAATGCGTCTCTTTCTACAGTTAAAAAATCCACAAGCGAGCTTCAACGCGGTTGATGAAAAAATTGTCTCACTCAATGATAACCCAAAATACACAAAAGGGGCGACATTTCATAGATGTGAGCTGAGAATGAATGACTCTTGTCAAAGATCTGGCCAAGGCGCCTCGGATAAAACACACCATACTTTAGGTTTAAAATAGGAAAGCCACACTTTGAACATTTCTATGTTTGTTGATTTAATCCATACCCAAGGGGATTGAAGAAAAAGAAACATTGAGAGAATTTTTAATGGAAATAACAGGCATCGAATAGGAGTAATCCTGCAACAGTAAATTTAATTCAACTATTTGGTTAAAACTGTATTTTGGCAACACGAAGTTGTGTTTAATCCATTACACCGATTTCTTACAATGCTAGATTTTTTTGGAAATGGTCAGACATTCATAGGCATTCATCACAATTTGTTTTTGCTGCCATTTCTTTAAGGCCAAAGGAAAAAGAAATTTCAGTAATGTGGCTATCAGAGTAAAAAATTTTTTTAAATAAAATGTAACTAGAATATTTTGCTCGAGTAATAAAGCCTTTTCTTAGAGAGCAATAAACCCTATCCATAAATCACAAAAATAGCAGAAAATATAAGTATCGAAATGTGCCTAAAAACAATACCAAGTTACGTATGTAAGACTTTTCGATGTATCGAAATCTGCGCCTAGAGTTGCTATATATTCATTTTATGGCAAAATACCGACTGGAAACTTACATAAAACAAAGGATGGGCGAGAAAGGAATAAAGAGTTGGCAGTTTTCTTCCCGCGGCATAACTACCAAAAAGGAGCCGAATATATTATTCTTATTGTTCGAGAATTGATGACTTGGAGTGAGAAAATTGCTAAAATCAAGGCTGAGGACCTGGGAAAACAATAGGATGACGTGGAAGCCAATCTACATCTTATTTAAATTCGAAATGGGTGGTCTTTGGTTACTTGAACGGAAAAAGACACCCAACTGGAATAGATTATTGAAATCTAAAGAACTTTTCAAAGTAATATATACATATTTATTTGGCCTGACTGTTAGAGGGGTTATATAATGTTGGTAACAAAGATCAGTGGGTACGAATAACCTTTAAGCGATAACCTTCGTGTAGCAAAACAACAAAACGCAGCATTTTCAAACCAAACTAAAATGTGTTTTTTTAATACCGCGAAGTTTAAATAAAAATGAATTTTTCATAGCTCCTTTAAAGAATCTTTCAAGTTCAGAATTTTAGCAATAAAAACTCTAGAAGCAGTGAAAGATTCAGCGACTTGGAAGAGAAAGTTTGCGCGTCGCGGCCAAAACTTTTTATTTTCCTCCAGGGCTTGACGAAGGTAAACTTTTTGTAATGTAATTTTAGTGCAACAACTGACGTTTAAACAAGTTTTATGGGAAATCAATTTTGAAATTATCCCCCTAAAAAATAGAATAAATAGGTATAAACTGTCCTAAATATTCCTTGTTTAACGGAGTAGGAATTTCTTATGCCGTTATGGAATTTTTAAGACAGTAGATGTTATTATATGTAAAATTATTTAATGATAAGGAAGGCCAACTTCGAATCAGCAGTTTATGTCGTATTAGATAACAAATAGCTCAAGTTTGTATAACCAATAAAACATATCCCCACCTACCACCAATTGCAATACTACAAAATAACAAAGTTGTAAAAATTAATTTTCAGGGCAAACTTAATTTTTTTTCTACTTTCTTAATATAAATTAAAAAAGTTTCTAATTTCTAAGTCATGGAAGTAATTTCGCAGCCTTTTCGCGTGCCAATTTGAACTCACAGGCTTCAATTATTTAAACGAATAGCAATGCGCTTCCAAACTTTTCTTTAATACATATAAAAAAAAACACGAAAAGTCTGCTCTATCTCCAATCTAAAAGCACCCAAAGCACACAAGTGTCTGTGCGTGGGTTTTAATCCAGTATTCTATAGGAAGCAAAATCGATCGGTCCCCCTTCTATCCTCACAAGAACCTCTTCCCTTTCCATTCCAACAAGTACTTTAGGGGTGGAATGGAAATTTTGATACTTATATTAGAGAGCAGATACTTATATTTCTTGTTATATTTTTCAAATATATAGCAGCAAACAATTAAGAAATCAAAAAGAATAAGAAAACTACTGAACTTTATTTGAAACTGAATACTTCAAAATGTTGTGCAATTCAAATGTTAGGGCTTCAAAGGAAGGAATGTATATATTTCGATATTCAATTAATTTCTTAAATTTTGAAGTATCAATGAATGACTTCATTTCTTATAAAATCGTAAAATGCGAATAAAAAAACTCTATTAAGAACAAGATACACAGATTATCCATGTAGGTCCCTTGAATTATCACAAAACACTCCTACGAGCTGATATATAAAAAAAAACCGAGCTTAAGTTTGCAGCAGAGAAATGTACTGAGCGGAGGAAACTGGGTAAACAACCCGGCTGGCGCCGCAATTTCGCGTACTCTGATTGGCTGCTCCTTTCGACCCTGATATTCGTGCGCCCTGTTACGTCAAAATCAAAGAAAAAAAATAATTAAAATAACACTCTAACTGAAGCTTAATTAATAAAAATAATAAATTTGTCTTGAAATAACAAATCAATTTGTTTATTGAATGTGAAATACCTTTTTGTATTCGATTCTCGCACTCAAAAATGAGAACTATTTACCCTTTTTCTGGTAGAACATTTGTATACTGCAAACTTAAGGTCGGTTTTGGTATAGTAACGTTAAATTCAAACAAACAAAAAACACTAAGCATTGAACGACACAATTTAAAATAACAAAAGCCACGGAGAACCGCCCATAACCCAACAAGTTACTTTTATAAAACAGATAACAGAAGACCATCCCATTTCATCTTCCGCATCCCCATCCGAAATGAAAGGATGGATGGAAGCGAAGCGAGAAGTGGTCTTTCCTCCACTAAAGAGATGCCTCAAGAAGTCATGGCGGGAACGGCAGGAAAATCAGGGATATCGGATGACATCAGTCGGTTTCACTCACCCATATCGGACCGTTATCGCGGGCTTGGCATCTTTTTTTGGGGTGAAAATGCTCCTGAGAGTCACTTCAGTAGTCCCGAAATGGCAAAGTACCTGACAAAAAGTGCCCTTATTTAACGTGGATGTTTTTAAGGGCCCTTTGCATGGGAGATGTTATCGTAGGGGGATAGTGGTTGAAGTTGTAGAAGTAGTCAAATAACCTAGCTTACGGATAAATGATTTTTTTTTTGCCGTCGAGTAAGTGTTATTTTATTTTAAAACATTGTGGTTAAAGTTTACTCCATCGATAAGCTTTGCAAGTCATTTACAATTTGGAAATACAATTTTATTTCCTAAAATCAAAGTCAACGTTTACACAAACGTCCAAAGAAAATATTAATATCCAACACTTAAATACTATATCTTCTTCAAGGTCTGTTTGAACCCATTAACGACTCATTTGGCAATATATTAACATATTTCATTTCCGAATAATATTGATTACATAATTACCAAAAATTTTGTAAATAGTAAGTGGTAATAATAGTTATTGACGAATGCGCATTATTTTAATGTAAAAAACATACATTTTAAATTATTGAAGCTTTAAAAACAATTGGACGTGTTCGATGATCCTGTTTAAACAATAGATGGGCATTAGTCATTGGTTTGGCTTAACTCGAGAGAAGGCACACAAATTTAAACTTTAGTTATTGCAAGTTAAAACAAAACGCAAAACATTTAAACGGAAAACCCCAACTAAATTACAGATCTTTTCTCTATTCCGGAGCTACAAATAGCACGAAATGTGACCAAACCTAATAAAAACAAGCCAAATCATTTGGTAACACAAGCCCAATCTGACCAACTACTATCTCCTTCCATCTTGGTAATTGACGATGGCGGTACAGAACAAGATAGAAATCTTGCTACTACAAGCCGTCGTCTCTTGTCAAACATGAAAGAAAATACTATTTTAATTACACCACGTTCATAATAGATCTTGTAATCCCAGTCGGTAGACAGAAGAGACGTTGAACCTGTAAGCTCTTTAAGCAAAAAAGCATGTTCACATTTCATTAGGAATATATGTAAAGCTAGCACGATGATAGTTCAGTGTTAAGCAAATTTATGAAATAGCCTGCAACAGGAAATATGAATGGGGGTGGTAGTAAAAAATGTTTTAAAAAGGAACAAGAAAGAATCGATCCAGTACAGCAGAAGAGTGTTTGGAAAAGAGCCAGAGTCAGCTAAACAATTTATTCGAATATATTGCTTTGGGTAAAGCCAAATTGTTGGTAGAATATATCTGTTTGGTTTTGATGAAGTGTGAAAAAACTGAAATTCGATAGGCAGATATATTAAGCTGATCTATCTCCTACTAAAAGTTATATACTGGATTATACCCTATGGTTAAAATTAAGCAAGAATATTTCAGCAATACCAATATATATATTTTTAAAATTCTTAAACAATATTTTTTAAAAAAAATATGTAACTATATTTACCAAAAAAAAAAGATATTTCCTATCAACAGAAGAGATGAACAAAATTAATAAAGAAATTGATTGAGACTGATTATTGGAATTCAGAATTGAATTTTCAGAAATCTATTAATACAAACAAAACGTACCATTTACTGTAAATAAAAAGTATCCCAAAAACCCCAAAGAATATCCTATGCAAAGTCTTATAGAGAAAGCCATTTCTTATAAACACAAAATACAGTAAATCTTCCCAAAACTTAGGAAAGCAAAGATAAATCCAGACCCGTAATACTTCGGAAATAGGGTTTCGGATTCTGAATGAATTTTTCATGTGCTGGTCATAGAATCCACTTTGGTTTATTCTCGCAATTCTAATTTTGCTATCGGAAGTTCTTTGAAGCAGGATGTGACTTATAGATATTTTTTTGGATTCAGTATTCATTATTTCATTGTCAAGAAAAATAATTGTATCCAAACAATAAGTTTTCATAAAGTTTTCATATAATTAAATGTTCCATTGAAGAAAAGCAAATATGAATGAGGATGATTGCTTTGAATACATATTCTATCTCACATTTTTTAGATTTACGCGGCAAGATTATCACACGTAATGCCAACATTGAATAGAATAAAAGTGCATTTCAATGCCAATTTTCAATCTTGACTTTTCTTTTAAACAGCTTATGAGAAACAAACAGCTTTAGAACTTTCACCTTGATTGGCATGCAGCTGTGCAATGATGGAAAACAAACACTTGAGATTCGACAAGCACCTTTTTATCGGAAATATATCACGAAAATAAATCTAATGATAAGGACACAGGTAGGAGGTTGTTGTCAAACATCTTTTAGGTTTTATACCTTTACATTCGAGGTTTATTCAAGCAAATAATTAAAAGTTTAATTAAAAAACTCAGTTACAGTTCATAAAAACAAAGATTACAAATGTTCATGATTTTAACACATTTCAGCAAAAAATACTTAGTATTCGGGAAATAAGAATTTTGATGTTCATTAACTCGTCTACATGTGTATGATGGGATTAGTGTCAGACCCCTAAAGGTGAAGTATCCAAATATAAGGGACGTATTTTATAATTTCTCATTGAGCATTTTGAAACGTTTTCGAAAGGTTTTAAAGCCTTGATCATTGCACATCACACGGCCAAGACTAGTTACCCATATCTTCAGCTTAGACTAATAGACTATTTAATAAGATGCCAGTAAGTATAAATTATGTGAAACAGAATCCGATTCATGATAAGTACCTATCAGTTAACAGTTGGTTTAACTGACGTCATACCTACTGTTTTCAAAAATCAATAAATATGAAAACTTATTTTTGAGGAATTGTGAAGAGTAAAATTTTATTGAAGGATAAGATTTAAAAAAAATATTTGAAACGACATTTACTTTGGTAGATAATAACTAAACAAAGGGGAGAACTAGGAGACTAAAAATTAAATTTTTTAAAAAAAAGTACGTTTTCTCACATCTCCATCCCAACAGCATCTTGGTAAGGAAAAAAAAAACACTAAACGCCCTAACTCTTACTCACAAATCCGGCTTTTAATATAACTACCCAAAATAAATAGACTAACAAAAGCAGCATTGTGTGAAGATGGTCGAGTGGCATTGGTCGCTTACAGAAAAGTTCCTTTAGAAAAACTTTATTAAAAAAAAAAAGAAGTTTGAAATAGCGTGGATGAAATACAGTGGCATCCTCTACTATAACGGAACTGAAGAGTTGAACTGTAACAGATGTTTGTATAAGCCGGCGGACTACAGTTACTTGAAGAATTTACTGGAGAAACAGACGGCTTTATGTTTCCATCTTGGATATAAACACGGAAATGACGAACGTGGTGGAATTTGTCTGGTTATCATTAAAGGCGGTTCCAGAACGTTGCTTTGTTAAAACTGTCGATTTTGGAGAATGCGTTTTCTAAGCTAGCAGTTGCGAAACTGGGTTAAACGAGCATAAGCATTTTCGGAAGAAAAAAGCAACATTTGTGTCTCAACAAATTAAGTTTAGAGATAGTTGTTTTATAATTCACACAACTAGAAAAATCAAATTTCAAATCGTAAATGGTTAAAAAATAGCCAACCATCAACTGCAAAGAAAAAAATCCAACTGTCTCCCTCTAAAAACTTGCATGCTTTCTTATTTCATTTATGCCAGGCATAATAAGGCTAAATTTTTTAATCAATAGCACTTGATCATCTCGATGTGCCGATAACTAAAAAAATACTTTCTATACATTAAAAAAAATCGGATCTCTATTCTCTATAGAATAGAGATAGCGAACCAGCAATTACCAAGACTTACTCAGAAGATACATAAAAGGAGAACAAAAATTAAATAATGAAACTAATAAATTTAATACTTTGAAGGGCGAACTAATTTTCGAGCCCAAGTATTCATATCGACGCTATTAAAAGTAAAAAAAGGAGTATGAGATTTTTATCACACCTGTTATATTAACTACTCAAGAGCAACCTGCTTAAATTTACATGTGGGTAGAAAACTATAGTAAAAAGTTGGTAGAGCATAACGTATAGCTTATTCATTTACTAACGAGGTGGAAGAATTAAAGGGATAAAAAAAATACAGGATTTTCCCTTGAACGATTTTTCTCAATGAGTTTCAGCAATTTTTCTATCAGGTCATGCAAAGTGAATGCTGTCGATTTAACATGTTTTTTTTGGTCATTTTGATGTCGTAAAAAAGCAATTCAAAGTGTAAGTAAAAAAGAAGAAAAAATACATCTGAAGGGTGTATCTCCTTTTATGACTAAAGGAAGAAAATATAAACTAGTTCACCGGGTTCAAAAATAATGTAGGTTTTGCAAAATCGATATAAATCATGTTCCCAATTTTAGTGAATTGTTTTCAAATTCGATAAAAATTGGAACATAAACGTCTAATTATAATAGCTAGAAGTTACGTAAGACAAAACGTTAATGTTGCCCTTTTGGGTACACATACGTAGACCTTCGTTCAACTCCCTTCACAGCTTCATTTTACAATTTTTCTTAAAAACTAACTTTTATTATAAACCAGAATGTTCAAGCTTTTCAAAAATTCTAATTCCAAAGCACCTGATTTATTAACTTTATGAAAGTTTCCCAAGCCGATTTCAAAGCCCTCACAAAGAACAAAGTTTTTTTCAGAGGTAAATTTATGAGACATTTTGCATTAAAACAAATGTTACAACGGACTATTAATTACAAAAAAAAAAATGACAAAGCTTGTTTGTTTCTTTATCTAACACAAAATATGTGTATTATTACCACTCTCAAAACCTAAAATTCGACTAAATTGAGGTAACGTACTTCAAAATACATAAATGTTTGAAAAAAAAATGTTGTTCTAAAGAATAGACGTGTAGGATTTTTTCTCGGGAGTGAAGATGTTAAACATGAATCTATGAAATTATTACACAATATCAATACTTATTTATTTCAAACGTTATAAAAATAAGTATAAATGACACAGTTTCTTCACACAATATTACCATTTATTACTCTATATTAATATTTAAATACTTAACAATCACAAGACCAAATGAGTAGTGTAATGCGTTTGTTTAGGACGTTAATCATCCATCTCAAGACCACCACACCCACCATCCTTCCGCACTTTAATTTCATTACTCGCAATGCCAAGAAGGGGGCGTGGGTCGCTATCTACCCGAAACAGTTTTTTCCCGATATATATCAGGTTTTCCCCTTCAGTTGATAAAGAATTGAAATTTGTAGTGGGAAATATTGCTTAGAGCTTTGAAATTGAAAGGATACTGAGATAAGTAAATGGAAAGAACCCACTCCAAAATATTCTACACCAAGAAGTTGATTTTACATTGATAATTCATGAAAAGTTACACCCAATAAAGCTGATAGCAAGGTTATCTAATAAAAATAATAAATGCAGACTGCATAAAAAATTCGATGCAATTTTCGTTCAAGTAATAAAAAGTGTGTTGAAATATGTAAATGTTATAAAATGTGAAGAATAAATATAAGGACGAAAGAAAAAAAATATCAATTTCCAATGATGCATTATCGTAAGACATTAGATATACCAAAAGTTCATAAACACTAGCTTTATATTCCCGGAGTTGCAAGGGTGTGTCCTTAATATAGGTGATTTGTATATTATGCTAACCTTAATTTTGTGCAAATCGATATCCTCTACACTGGCCAGCAACCCATCAGGATATTATAATCACCCCCCTGCTGATGTTAACATTAAATATTTTTAATTTGGATGTCCGACTGGATTTCTGCCATACCAGGATCTTGAGGGACTCCTCATAGACTCTGGTGAAAATGCAGAATGCGTGAGCTTGAATAGTTATTTCTATTCCTGCCATGGGACAAAGTAACAAATCTCATCCATTTATCTAAAACATGTCTTACAATTAATTCCAGGATTTCCTTAAGACATCAAGTCTGTACAATACATGACAGAGAAGGAAACATACGTGCACCGTCTACTGTGATTAGAAGTTTTTATGAAGTATGTATAAGCTTTCTATTAATGCTTGAGTATTCCTTCATTTTTTTTATTTGAAATTAAATCGAGTTGAAGAAATAAAAATCAAATCATTATGTTTAAATTAAAGTCCTATCAATTACATGCCGAGACTAAATTCTTATTTAATTTGTTATTTCGCTAGACGAGAAAGAAATTTTTAATATGTTAGGTTCCATGTTAGGTTAGATTTGAATTATCGTCGCACTAGAGCTACATGAGGGCTATTGGCGACGGGAGTCGTATTTTAGAACCACAGTCAGGTAACGAGCCAGCACCTGAATAGGCACCCAAAGCAACCGTTAAGGGCGACATCGTACGCAGCGTTAGGACTTTGAAGGATATTTAACGTGCACTCCCTTACACGGGGTATATTATTCGTCGGACATTTTTGGCTGCACGGGCCGTTTATAGGTCGGCAGCTATTTTGGCGATGCCCGGACCCGAACCTGGGACCTTCTGCATGCTAAGCTCGAGTGCTTAACCGACTAGGCTCCACAGCCCCTTTGGTTCCATGCTAAAAAAATCAGAACTTTCTAACGACAACGCGCAGAAAGTTTTAAAATAAAGGAATAACTTCACCGTTCTTCTGTGTATTTTGGCACCCTTTTCCACATCTCTACATTTCATGGTTCAGATGGAGAAAGATTTCAGGCAAACACAAAGTCACACATTAATAGTACGGATAATACATATAAAAATGCAACTTTTTATAGATCGAGTTAGTTCTTTTGTCATATTTAACAAGTGAAAACTGGTAGAAACAATGTGTGCATACGCACGGTTAATTTCTTACTTGCTAAGAAATCAACATCAAAGCCGTATCTTAAGCTTCTATAATGCCTTTTTAAAGTTTGAATGGTGATGAAAAACGCCATAGCCAATTAACTTTTGATTGAGTACCGTAGCTTCGGGAAGGTAGTAATTCCGAAAATAATGGCTTCTACTATTAATGACTGCAGAAAGAAAAGAGTAGATTTACGATTTCATGGGAATGACCTCTTAAAATTATTAGTCTATTTTACTTTTCTTTACTTGATAAAAGCCAGCTAGGGTTTGGTGCATCTATATAGCAACACAAATGTACGTCGTTAAAAAACATGAACTTGCACCAATCAGTTTCTTATGCAAAACGTTTTTCTATAAAAACTAATAATGGACGAAAAACTGATAAAATCTAATAACCTTAATACATAATTCAAAAAAAAAAAATGTCTTTAGTACTTAAAATTATCAATTTCGGGTTATCTTATGTCCAGAAGATAATTATAAACAAGTCGGCAAGATGATCAAACTCATTTAAAATCTACATTTTTGTCTCGACGTGAATACAACTTAATCACGTCTTAATAAAACACCAGGGGAGTAAAGAGCAGCAATTTCCTTCACGATGCTCCGGAACAATTTTAGTTGGCGGGAGAGGTTCAAGAGATAAAGGAAAGCTAAACATCCCAATCGTCCATAAAAACGGCAGGTGTTCCAAATTATGAATTCCCGTTGGCCTTCACAACATACAAACTCTTTGCAAAGGAACGAAAGAAATAAAAAAATATTCGGAAATACCTTAACGACCTCAAGCAGGGGAGCTGCATTCTCGGGACTGTATGATAAACTTTCTATAGAATCTCCCGTGGAGCAGTAGCTTTCTTCAAACACGTCTTCTAACATGTTTACAGGTTGAGCTTTAGTCCCACAGTTTAATAACGCGCAGACAAACTTCTTTACACAATTTTGGCCGAAAATAAAATGGCGGGAAAGTGAAATTCCATTTTTTGTAAAAAGTGACACATCCACAGTGTAGGTTTTTCGGGAAATATTCGAGAAATATTATTTAAGATCAAAATTCAGTTCTGAAGAAGTTCAGATTAAGATAAAAAATCAATTCTAAAAAATTCTTCTTTTAGGCGATTTTCTAATGGAGTCAACGTTATTGTACTTCAAACAAACCAACATGGACGAAGTTGAAAAAACAATTGAATCTTTCCTTCTGAGGATGGATAGGTAGCAAAACAAAGGGAAAACAAAATATCAGGATGCATCACGTAAGCTAACTGATAAGAAAAATATAAGTGGGTTTTTATCACATAACATTTTATCCACAATACTTGTCAGCTTCAATGGCCTTTCAAAGAACTACTTACAAGAAGAAAATGTAATAAAAATACAATTGTGCACCTACATATGTTGCCAGAAAAAACAGATAGACGTTCTCGTAAAAATTTCGGACTTTAAAGAAGAATTATATAGAGGTAATATTACTGATTTAAGACTTGTTCCAAGAGAAGAACACGATGACTCATTTAATTGTCTTTTATATTATCTATAAATACTAATAGTACTACCTAGATATAGAATATGATCAGTATCTTCAATGAATTATTTAGATACATAACATTTAGTTGTTTTTTGATGCTATGAAAGAACAATGCTCAGTCTTTGGAGGAAGTGTTGAAAAACTCCATATATCCTGTAAACACATTTAAAACTAGTGCAGAAAAAAAACGTAACATGTGGAAACCCAAATCATTTTGTCATACATTCTAAGACATCAAATCATTAAAAAAAAACTAATGTGCACAGGAAGATTTTTGTTAGGAATTTTAATAATGAATGTACTTTGAAAGTCTATGGATTGGATTTTTGGAACGTCATACTAAATAATTGGACAAGAAAAAGCGATAATAATTGGACAAGTAAAATCTACTATCACCGACTTTTCTAAAGGAATGAATACAAAATAAGTTTGTCTGAAGTTTTAATACAGATAACTTGAGTTGTTTTTGTATGCAGATATTTTTAATATTTCCCCACAGTGGCCTCAGTCCACATTAGCAATTTACATTCCACAAGTATTATTAATAGAGCATAGCGTTATATTGGTAACGAGAGTCGCCTGCGTAGTGCCACAAAAAAGGCTCTCAGTTCTGGGGAATATGCCGAATCTGCAAAGGCTTGACCGCCAATGTTGCAGCCCTTTAGAGAAATTTCAATCAATTTAAGGATGATTTAATATTATTTTTCAAAATATGAACCTAAATATGCAGTTTCAACTGTAAAACCACGTAATTAGTTGAAAAGTTGCTCAATAAGATGTATATTTACTTTTTCTAAGTTTTAATAATTCGAATGGAAAAAAAGAAAAAAAAAGCATATTTCGTATCTATAAAAAGATAGATCCATTCTTCATCGGTCATCAGCCTTACATAATCATTAAAGTAAGCTTTTAATAACAGCCTAGTGTCTAGAATGAATAGTTGCTTCAAAAACAAATGCACCTTACCACAGAACAGGTTATAAGTCGATCAATAACAATTCATGGTATTGTCTCTCAAAACACTACTGTTTATTTTCTGTATTAATTTCTTTTCAGTAAAAATCCGAATTTTTAGCGTTGACGTTTCAAGGTACATACAATGCTGTAGTTTAATATAAAAAATATTTTAACAAATGTTTCGAGAATAAATGTGCTTTTATATTGTGTATTTCTTATTGTCTGCGAATATTTACAAATAGAATCATTAAATACAATTTTACAATAGTATCATCATACACACACTTTTTTTTTTAAATTTGCTAATTATTTAAATTATTTCAATCTTTCCAATAAAATTAAAATTTTGCTGGGAAAGAAAAATTCCCACTTTGGAAAAGAACTTCTGGACCTGCCAAGTTATTACAGACAGTTGCTTCCCTTTCCTAAATTATACACAGATACCAGTCCTTAACAATCTATTAAGATTCTGCAACAACGCGTTATGACAACCGCAAAGAAGTTGGCACATAAAAAAAGAAGCCTCACCCCTCGTTCAACCAGACCACCTACAAAGAAGAGGAAATGCAACCCACAGCTTCAAATCCATACCACGATTATATCTAATAATGAGTCTTTTAATCAGGTGAGATCAAATTCGAATCAGATAAGACGGATTTTTTTTAAGTAGGGGAGGTCGGGGCTAGTTTTCCATATTTTTCTTCTTCTTGATTGTATATTTACTTTTACTTTGAGAAAAACAGGATATTATTGAATTCTTTACATACACTAACGTTGTCTATATCCCACAAACCAAACACGTTCTGACCTGTTCGAACCGCCCATTTCATTTTTGGCACATTAAGATCTGAGTTAGCTTAAAAGCTATAAAGATCGGGACACGATTTTATAGGGGGATTGCTGGAATTCGTGCTTCATGAAATTTTCGGAAAACCGACCCATTCCATATTTTGAATTAAATAGTACCTTGTCAAGTACAGGTTTAAGTTATTTTTCAAACAAATACATGGTCGCGTAGAGAAAGGATCATACCTTTCACTTTAAGTAACGATAGAACAGCAAGCGAAATAATAGTACATTTAATTTAAAAATGATAAAAATAGCTCTAACGACCATATGACAACACCAACTGAACAATGAGGGACATTCACCTGAGCTTCAATTCTAAATCACTGTCGAAAACAAGCGGTTAGAGCGGTAGGATAACATTAGCACGTGGCTCGGGAGCTGTAGGATAACAAATCGTGTGACATCACATGAATGTTCCCTATTCTTGTGGGTGATACATGACGTACTGCTTCATAAACCAAACCATCAGCTGTGGCTCCTCCTATAATATAAATCCAGGAGTAAAACTAGCCTCGGGGTCTCGCATAAGTTTCACTCTTTCTATAAAAACCTTAATTCGTGGGAAAGTTTCGGATACTATTCTCTATCCTCTTCCTCGTTGGGAAATTTTGGAAGCAAGCCGACCACACAGGCAGGTAAACAAAGCAGCGCACCTGCCTCTTCGCTTGGGGGCGAAGTGTTCTACAACTCCGAAAGGGCGGGAAAACCGAACACAGGTAAGACACGAATTCGGAGTCACGTTGAGATGTGGGTTTCGAGACACGCAAGGTACGAGTACATTTTCCATGGAGATGCTTGGCAAGAAAATTAAGTGAAGCCATCAGAAAGTCGCCAAGTAACCCTAATAAGCCCAAACAGACCGCTCCCGCAACGTCATTTCAATGTAAAAAGCATAATTCTATTTTTTAAAAAGCTTTTTTTTTAAATATTGTTTGCGCAGTTGTAGACTGTTGCAAGAGATCTGAATTTACACACGACACGATGATAGCGATTCCCTTCACAGGTGAGGTAACAATAAGTCGCGAAGTCCATGAAATCAACCTATACAAACTCCACTTTTGTACAACGCCAAAAACTTCGCCGAGATCGTTCCTTTAGTTACTATACAAAGCGATCGATGGCTTCACTTGGCAAACTGGTTTTTCTATTGGTTTTTGCCAGGCAGCATCTCCATCTTCGTCTTAACTCTATGACATTTACATAGTAATAAATACTATTACAAACACGAAAAAGAAAATAAATGACGTCTTATCACATTTCCATCTGCTATTCGTTACTCTTTGGTCTTAATTTATTATTAAAACGAGATGCAGCGCTGATTAAACCCAATAATCACAACCTGGAGCCATAACAACTCTCGATTATGAGTCGTGGCCTTCCATCGTTAAAAACTATGTTTCAGAAGAGAAGATATGCAAGTGCATGTTGAACTGGAATCATGTGACTGTTTACGACAGGTTCACGATCGAAATATTTTTAGATTATTCTGGTCATGATAATTATCTGAGATTGTTATATTTTGGGACAAGATAAGTTTTTTTTTATTATTTTGAATAGACAATTACCAAGAAGAGTAAACAAAAAAGGTATTTTTTTAACATTATTCCCCAAATAAATTTTTTATAAAATTTAAAGCTTCTAAGAAAAGGGTTACTCAGCGTTTTTATCAGATCAGCAGAGCAATTTTTGAAATCGGAAAAAAAAATCCTAAGCCACTAAGTAAAGTCGCAAGTGGATGAGTAAGCCTAAGCTTATATCGTCATATGCGTAATTCTACGTAATTCGATATGCGTAATTCTACTTGCTATTCTTTAATTTTGACTGACACTTCCGGTAAAATTTATAACATAGAGAATAAATAGAAAATACGTAGTTTTATTGTTAAACCACAAACTTTTTGTCATAGAGCTATTGAACATTTTCTACAATAAATGCTTTGTCACAATTGTAACAAAAATAGATTAACGAGCAAACCACTATTAATGGAAAACGGGTTAATAAAGTAAAGAGTTAGATGAAAAAAATTTACAAAAACAAATTTAAAATAAATAAAATTAAAATAAATCCCTTGATTTATTTATTTAAACTGCAAGAAAAATTACAATATTGTTGAGAGTTTTCACATGATTTTTAGGATATGACAAGTTTAAAAGTTTTAAAAGATCAAAAACCCGAAACTACAAATATAAAGATAATAGCCCATGCTTACATTGTCATTTACAAATTTTATTTCTACCATAATATTTCCAAAGTTATACTTATTTTATTGATATATATTTATTTTATTTTATTGATATGTATATTTATTACAATTTATTATATTAAGCTATAAATTGTTTGCAAATAAAAACAATTACTTGAAAAAACGTCCGCAATTAACAAATCAGTATTATTTAACCTTAAAAACTAACACTAAGTAATAAGTAGCACATATTTTTAAAAAATAACTTAAAATACAACAAAGTTTTTAAAATTCGAATAAAAAAAACAGTTTAAATAAAAAAAAAATTACACTAACTAAGCATGGCATGAAATACATATTAGATGTTACGGTTACATACATAATAAATTGCATGGAATTACTTTCGAAACCTAATAAGCAGAAAGAAATGCATAGATTTCATCAGAGATACTACTACAAAATTGGATTTTCTAATGGGTCCAGTTTCTATCAACCAACGCGTTTTAAGGCAAGTGCAATTAGTTTCGGAGCAGACGCGAAAAAAATTCTACATTGTATTCCGTCGGAAGGCCAAGAATAAAACAACCTTGTATTAAAAAAAAAAATACTAAAGAAAAGTGCATTTAAGGCAATAAAAAACGCATTTGGGCAAAAATTAAAGTCATTCATAAAAGTCACACATTTCTTCAATAAAGGTACGTAGGTTTATTGCTTACTCACTAGGAAGGTGAGTTCCCAGAGAAAATATTTTTTTAGAGATGGGAAAGCGATTCTTAAAAGGTGGAGGATTTTTAAATTGTGCTCTTAAAAATTCGATTCGACAGCTGTGAAAAAAAAGTAAAATTTCAATTTGTTAACTGTAAAGGGAAGTGTATTATGCTAAGCTTTGTATTAAAACTGAACGAATTTAAAAATATTTATAAAGTACGATTTTTGTCATACAAATATACATCTTAAACAATTAATAAAGAACAACTTTTAATACTTGACGAATTTAAAGAACATTATTGAATACACAAAACGAATACACCATAATCATTTTTTCATGTTAGCAATCATTACAATAAAGTAGTGATAGTTAACCTAGCTATAGTTTAAATATAAGACAAATAGAACATTAATAAAATATATTAGAGGCGAGTGTGTGTAAAGAAGCAAATATGGTAAATAATACAAAGGCCTAGAGATTGTTCGAAAGAACAAATTTACGTATACAGATTGGAACCTGTTAGATATTTTTATAAGTTATAAACATCCATATTATCTAACTTAGTTCTATATAATTTACTATCATTTTAAAGTAATCTAATGCTTCTTTATTAGGTATATATTCAAAAGAAGCCATTCCCTACATTATGAAATCGTTAAATTAACATAATAACTTGAAATGGGTACATGCAATATATGAAGGTGAATCAGATGGATATATAATAATATATGTAAGAAAAATACCAGTTTTAGGAGACGAAACAAATTAAAATCCAATTCCCTAGCTAAAGCAAAATATTCTAAAAAGGTAGAAACGATTTTAATGATCGATTATTCTAAAATTATTTTACTTATTAACATTGACAAGAATGAGTGACCAATCTTTTAGTTTTTTTAAATCAAAGCGTCTACTGCATTTTAATTCAGATTCATCTTCAAATAATTCAAAAATTTGACCGATACATCATTGAATAAAGTTTCGTCGAAAAGTAAGTAATCTTAAATTGATAATGAGAATTATAAAAATTATTCAGTGTATAAAGAATAACTATGCAAATCATAAAGATTATTGTTCTTAAAAAAATCGTATGCAGTTCAAATTTTAAAGGTCTTTAGGCTTTCTTTTGAGAAGTAATTGAAGATCGTGAGATGGTCCATCCTCTAGTTTATAAGTCTATCATTGGAATTTCAAAAACAAATAAATGTAAAACAATATATTTTTTTCGATAGTTCTATGGTTATACTACAATTTGGCGTATGATTTCAACTTATGTTTGTATTGCTGTCCTTCGTTTATTAAAAAAAAACAATTATTTATTGATAAAAATTAAGGCATGAGCCATAAGGCGACCCTCTCTCTCCCATCCAGATTGGAGACTAACTTTTACAGTAATAGGAAGATCATTCTGGGGGGTACACCCTGGGAGGGTAATTTCTCAATTAGGTCTTCCCTTAGCGGGGATTACAAAAAGAACTGTTCGAAATCGAAATGTATTTAAATATAACTCAAATAAAGAAACAAAGATGCGCAGGATGCTAAAAAAAAAAAAAGAAACAGGGCGTTTCAGAAATAAAGGTGCCTGAACCCGTTCCACAGCTATCATTTACTTAGGTTCCCATTCAGAATTAAAAATAAATACAGTTTTAAAAGGTTGTAAAAGAAATAGCTTTCTTGGCAGTAAAGCTTCCTCAAAAGACGTTTAATACTGGCACATGAACGGTTCATATGGGAATATCCCGCTGATCGAAGCTTAGTAAATATGTTTGCGAACCGCTGGAATCGTAAGACGCTAAGTAAAGCATCACGTGTAAATCATTAAAGTTAAAGGACCAGTCAACTCTTGGGGCTCTAATGAAAGTTGATGGAACGATGTGGAAGTTGGCTCTTCCAGGCCTATAAAGGTTCTATCTGAGTCACGACCGAAGGGTGACGGATGGATTACCATAAGTGGGTGTGACGTCATCGAGTGTTTATTTCCGATATAAAGTGAATATCGTGTTTGTTCCATTCAGGGGGATATTAGGGTCTGCCGTCCAATGGTCTACCCCAATTGAAATCGGAGATTTTAGTTTCGAGTTACTGGTAATAGCCAGATGAGAGCGTGTCCTTGTTTTTTTTATCAGGTGGGGATTTTTTTCCCGTTAATGAATGGCTTCATTTGTGACATTTGATAGGTTATACAATAATTTAATTGTTGTTCTAAGAGAGGTGGCGTTGGATAGCAAAGAATAAGAATTGTACGATTAAGATAGTATATACGCAAAAGTATTCGAAACATTGGCATTCAAGGAAGCAGTCGTGCCAACGAAAAATGTTTTATACTCGAACACATAAAACTGTTTCACTATGCCCCGCAAAATAAATAAATAAAATTTCCGACCTCCGTTGACTTGACGAATTGTCCTATTATACTAAAATGTACTTTAAAAATAATAAATAAAAGTCTATCTTTACAATTCTATCAGAGCTGGTCAGCTAGACAAATTGCAATGATCCATATACAAAACATAAAAAAGAAAAATGAAATTGATTTTTCTGATCATAATTCAATGCTGAAGGCTTGAAAAGTGGGTTTTCCCTCTCTAATGCCCACGACCAGACATTGATTTTGTGACACATGGCGTGGCTACCCTTTTTGTTAGCTGAAAAAGAGGTGTGTACACATCCGAAAGGAAGGGGCACGCCCTTGCTCCGTCATCTTCAAAGCGTCGCGTCTCTTCGCATGTCCAAATATTGACAGGAATCATAGAGGATATAGAGGGAAATCTTATGATATTTAAAAGACTAAGTATGACAAAAAAAGTTAGAGAAACTTTGAGGTAACGAACTAGGGCCAATATACATTTTTATTACGATTTTTTTACTGTTTTGATACCTCTGTTTTATTTATATTTTACAGATATTTTAAATTGTGAAAGGGAAGAAAAAGATAATTAAAACGTTAAAATAAATAATTTCAAGAAATCACACAACTCTAGATAAAAATGCAAACTTAAAGCTAATTGACCCACAACAAGTTGGGTGGTACGAGTTAAAACAACTTTCCGACTTGAAGCTTTCATCATCCTCTCGATTTCAGCAGGACCACAAGTAAATCCGTGGTAAAGTAAACTCCAATCAATCAGCAGCTAATCTTTGCTTCATAATTCCCATCAAACAAGTAAACGATTGTGGAGGGAAAGTGACAGAATACCCGAAAAGCCTCTAAAAAATGGACCAAAAAAGTTTTAAATGGTGATCAACCTCAACCTTCCCAGCCGACTGTCGCCAGACTGGCGTTCCACATCTTCAAACGCCTTAAGTAACCGCGAACTGAATAATGGATGACCTTTCTCATTAGCTAAAATAAAAAAGAAATAGGTTCATCCTAAGTAAAGGAGTTTTTAGTATTCTTTCAGCAGCCCCCTCCCATCAGAACCGTTTAAAAAAGAAGACCTGAAGTTAGGCTTGAAAACGTAGAGTTTGTATGCCGATGATCTATGTGGTGAGGTCGTGTTGCATTCCTCATCTTAGGTTGCATTGGAGAAGATGAAGAAAGTTATACTTGTTTCAGTTTTATTTTTAATAATTTGAAATGGATATTAGAAGAACGTTTCCATCCGCCCCCTCCCCTTTTCTTCATATCATTAAAAGGGAATGACCGCTAGTGAAATCGGATACATCTATTACTTAATTATTAATGATGACTGAATATTTTTATTGGCAATAAAAAATAACATTTAAGAAAAGTTTGAATTTTACTTTTTTGAAGCAAAGGGACATGAAAAAAAATATTTATCATAGTAATAGTCATTATGCTTTCCACTCTACATCACTCAGATTTAATAATAAAATACCAATAATGGGTATCAGGTAATTATTATCCCATATTACAGATTCAAACAGATGAATTCTCAAGACTATCAATAACTAATGAACTAAACAATAGCCATAAAAAATGGTGAAAAATGACGGATACACAAGATAGCCCTAGGCATCTTCGGCTATAAGCTTTCAACTAAGGACTGGTTCGCATTTCATGTTTCCTGTCAGAACTGAATTTTTGATCACTTAAAAAGGTTTGGTACAAAGAGTAAAAAAAAAAAAAATATATAAAAAGTGCACAAGTCAAATTGAAGCCTAATCAAAATATTTTTTTCTACATTTGCGCCCTAAGGGTAATTTAGGAAACACCTAAATTATATAAATAATCACATACTGGTTTCCATACAAAAGTAAAATAATATCAGGGCTATAATTTATCTTACCATTAATGATTGATTTCGACAGGCTTGGGAAGAAAATGTAATGCATCTATCAATCTTGAATGCATTTATGCCTGAATGGCAAGGGGAATGTCGATAGTAATGAAGAAAAAAAGGCAAAGGAATAGTTTAATAATATATACCTGATGAAACCATTTTCAAAATATTTTAATAATACTAAGATATGTATTTTATTCCAAAGCAGTTACATTTTAAGAATCTTGTTATTTAATAAAAAAAATCTATTGTTTGTCTAACCAAAAATACATATACAATAGATTTTTTATTAAATAGCAAGTTTCTCAAATTGTATTTCTAAAACTGCATACAATAACCGTGTATGTATTTTTGGGAGTACAAACAATTACACGGGCCATGTGCTGTTTTTGGACGTCAAATATTGGTGTATTTCCAAAAAAATAACAATATTTGACGTCCAAAAAACAACACATGGCCCGTTTTCAAGAAAGGCGATCAGAGGGGATAAATGACAAACATGCGACTTTATATTACAATAAAATTTTTAAAACCATTTTATTGCCGTAAAAACTCTAATTATCCACCGTACAACATGTGTTTGAAGAGGATGTAATCACCAAATAATTAATAAACGTTCGGCCACATAAGGAAATCAGAATCATTATTAAATTGATTGTGAAATCACAAAGAACAAAGAGAGAAATCACACAAGTTATGATTAAGTGGTAAACCACATAAGAGTGACGCCTTTTATCTGTGGCATGTCGAGTCAGTGTGTCAAGTATATATATGTAGAGGAAAAGAATTTATAACAGAAAATAGGAAACATGACCTTTGTTTTCTAAGATTACTGGCTCATTTTCCTAACTGATAACACGTAGTTTACTACATTTAAGGTAAACTTTTATATTAGAGATAATATATACACGAAACATTAATTTCTGATTGTAAAATAATATTTTTTAGTTGTTATCCAGGGTTAATATACTACTACATTATGATTGTCTAAAAATAACGAAAAAGTAAACAATCATATTTGATGCTTACAATAGGAATCAAGGAAAAAGTCAATGATTAATGATATTAATAAATCAATGGTAGGAAGCATATAAAATTTGAAAACTTTTCTTGCCTGGTACAGCAAGCTAAAAAAATGTATTGCCAAGTTAAAAAAAAGATTGGACTTCCGGTGATGATGGTATCCAAACTTTAGATGAGAAAACATTTGTTTCGGTGCATATATATATTTTTGTCCATTATTTCAACATTGAGTTTTGGAAAAACAATAAATAAAAAAAATTCAAGTGACAGTTTAGGCGAACTTAAAATTTGTGATTTTTTTTAAAAAAGGTAACAGCGAATCCAATGTCATCATCAATCGCACGGTATTTTAACAAACAAGGCAGTCACAGTTTATCAAATATCCAAGATTTCATTCATGAGTTTGCGGTTTTATTATGCTAATCCTCACATTTTTAGTTAGCATGCGTTCCAAATTTTACACTTTACTTTATAAAAGTATAATTTAAAACTTAATAAAAAAATACTACACGAACAAAGACTAAATAAATAATGCACGTGCACTTATTACCAAATTCGTATCAAACATTTTTTATTTTAATCCTAAAAACAATTTATACAGGGTTCCTTTCTAATTATGACACCTGCACCATAATTACATAGCAATAAAAAGAACAGTAATTACCTTTTGTTGCTTCTTAGTCCTAGGAAGCGTGAAGGAGATTGACATGTCTTCCTTTTATTATAACCAAGGACAGCGTTGATGATAATTTTTTTCAATAAGTAAGGCCGCTCATATTCGGTTTGCCTGTCAAACTCGGATGCTTGGCACGAAGCCAAAACTAGGATTAGCTCTTTTTATAGAGATTTTCTTTCCGATACACATTATCCTTTGTATTACAATGTTTAGCGTTAAATGGTGAGTCGATTATTTTGCAACAGATGATAGTAATGTTCACAATAAGCGATATTTAATATAGAAGCCATTTTCGAAATTTCATTTTCCAAACACTGGCTTGTTATTGATATGGATAGCAAAAAAGTTTGAAACAGAATATTCAGTCTTAAAATACTTTCTCGATAAATTTCGCAATTAACTATTATTCTTTTCCTATGATTTTTTTCATTAAACGGAAAAATACGGATAAGTCTCAAATAATTTAACTTCATTAAAATAAATCAACAGGCGAGTCCTTGACGTCTGTTCTTCACCACTGCAACATCACATTTAGTAATGGTCTTGATATCTGACATCAACTCAGTCACAACTCCAGTTCTAATTCCAATTGTTTTCCAGAAAAAGTAAAACCCCAAAATCACTTTCACAAATTATAACAAATTAAATCCACATGAAAAAAAGAAATTGCGATCATACAGTTTTCGACTATCCAGGAAACATTTCTTCCTGATTTCACTTTGTTTAGATGCTAGAAACTGATATCTGAAGTCAATTCAGTCACAACTCCAGTTCGAATTTTAAAAAATCACCAATTAAAGTAAAATTCCAAAAACACTTTCGTAAGGCACAAAAATTAAATCCAGATATAAAAAAGAGCAAAAATTTTTTGACTATCCAGGGCGGAATTTCTTCCTGAATTCCGGTTGTTTAAATGCTAGAAACTGGTAGTGAAGTCCATATAAAAGAAGCACGAGCAGGCAAGACCCTTGAACTGCAAACTCGACAACAGGGCGGCATTCGACACGTGATTTGATTACGGCCGACTTCTCATTCAATCAACCCACTGTGTGAAGAAGTGGCGGACGGTATTACTCAATTCGGGCACAGACTGGAAAGGAAAATATGGGGAGGGCCACAACAACAGGCGGGCACAGAGGTGCGTTCTTTTTAAGGAGCAGGCGGGCAACGAACCGTTTTCGTTCCTGTATGGACTGGGATGTCAATCTTTTTTTCTCTCTTCCGGATGAGAATCGTATAAAAAACAATATATGATGGACTCGGAATAAAAGTGACCCAAGTCCATAAAAATCTTCTTAGTACAACGGAGGTTCAAAGCTTTGCAATAAAATTATTTATTTGTCTGCTATACAGAAAGATAATTTCCGATTACTTAGCAGTAAGACACTACAATCGAACATTGAACATACAAGGATAATAAAATAAAAAAAAACATTTTTCGAAATTTAGCTGCCTAGCGGATATTATCTGAACGTTTTCATTATTGCACAAAAATTCTACATGGTTAGTGCACGGAAGTGCGCTGCCAACTTGAAAATGACAAAAAATGGAATTAGTTCTCTTGTATTCTGAACCCTTCATATCCCACTGGCAAATTACGTTAAAAGACCTCGAACCATCTTGACAAACTGATTCATCAGGAAAAGTAAATCAAAACATTGAATCACAATCGCGTGGCACGACGCTAACTTGATTTAAATAAATACAGACACACAACATAATTTATACTCATTTTTGAGCACCGCAATCGTAAGGAAAAATTCAAATTCAAAGAACTGGTATAAGAGAGCAAAGGTTCGTTGTTTGTTATCACTAAAATCCAGAGCACTTTTCTTTACCCCCCCCCCTTTTACGTGCTCTTGCTTTTCTTCCCATCCTTTTCTCACAGTGATCTTATAATTCTTCAGGAAACCGGTCGAACCAAAACAATTTTTTGAAACTTGTCAGATGCTGAACAGAGGCGGCTGTTCTTTCTTGCTCTTACTACTACTTTTAAAAAAGACGAATGTTTAAAATGGAGGCGTGGTTTTGCCTTATGCAGTGAAATTACATATGGGAGGGTGTTTTTTCTTTTAACCAAAGGTACTAATTTGACAAATGGAAGAATGATCTATTTCAATGGAGAAACGTATGGTTAGGACTGTGCTTAATAATTTAAAATGATAGATCATGATAAGTATGTACATTTTATTCAAGATAAAAAAAATCTGAAAATACCCCCATTAAATTCGAAAACATGGAATTAATTCAAGCTTTTTATTGAGGATAAAGTTTAACATTAGCATAGAACTTAATCTAGTTTCATTGAAGATATCACTGGAAGGAAGATGTATTTGCATTATATTATTCACTCGACTTTTGGGCAACTTAAAATTTTAGCTTGATGAAATGTATGGGAATTAACAAAAGTTAAGTTTACTAAATTCCCATCATTAGAATCAGATGGGGTAATTAAACTCCTAATAAGTAATTGTGACACAAGCACAAAAGCCATTAAAGATTCTAATAATAAAACATAATTTAGAGTAGTGATCAGTTTTATGTGCATATTTTTGCTTCAAAAACATTGAATTGACTTACAGATTTATTAAAAATTAATGCTACTTATTACACTTGAAGAGCTTAGTGGAAGAACGTGCTAAGTGACATTTCTAAAAAAAAAATTGAGATTTATTTGTCAATGAACAGATTACTAACTTGTTTAACGATAACAAGTTTCGACCCCTTTATTATAAACTTTAAGTTAAGTATACTTTTAACGTTTTTCAAGTACTGTTTTCAACAGATCCAAATGCAAACGAAAAAATTTAAAGCTTATTTTCTCGTGTTCACCTTTTTGTCACCTAGCACCATCTTCCACTAAGCTCTTAAATTAACTAATCTGATCACATTTTTGATTACCACACATTAAATTTTAATATAAATAGAAGTTTACATTTTGATCAAAGAAAAAAAACTGGACACCAAGTATAATATTCAAATGACTTTCTTTAGTTATTTAAACATATTTTTCAAAACATGTATTACTTTTATATTAATTTAAAAAATTCAACACTAATTTGAGATGCTTAATTAAAAATAAATACTTTGATAACAGTTTTTAATATATGATATATACGAGTTTCAGTTTTTGAAGTTTGAAGAAGCTCGTATATTTTCTAACAATTCATTAGTTTATACTTGAATTTTACTTTAAATTCAAAATAACTTTAAAATAAACATTTTTGTTGTTGAAAAATGAGATGGAAGAGTAAATATATAAATTCTGAGTTGAAGGATTTCTATAGATCTACCAACACTGGAGAAAGATTGATCATGACATTTGAATTGATTTTTCGTCAAAAGACTATTTTCAGTAAAAGAAATATCTGAATTTCAATTCCAAAATAATGAAAGAAGAAGCCAAATGAAATTATAGATTCGATTCACAAATTTTTACAGTATGTATATACATTTAGTAGAAAGTAAAAAATATTTTGAAATGTATAATTTTAGAGTTCATTGAATTTATAGCATAAACTGTTATGAGCAAGCACATAGATTTTAAACCTTCATTTAATTAACTTATTACGATCACTACTATTAATAATAGTCAAATTAAACTATTGTATTTTAAAATTATCAGTTTCAGACTTTTGAGGCAAACTTCTTGGTTTTAAGGATTCTTAGATCATTGAGTATTAATAAGGTTGGAAGTTTTTTCCAATTTTATTATATTTTAAAATTAATTTTCTTCTATATAGAGAGATAAGAAGAGGTAGTACCCGTTTGAGAACTGTCACATATTTATAAATTTATTAAATATATTTTATCTTTCATATAGTTTTAGGACGTGATGTCATGTTTTTATCTTAAATATTAATGTAAGATAAAAAAATTTGTTAATTGTAATGCAAAATAACTTTATTATGTAAACTCCAAATATACTTAATCAAAATAATATTATGAAGATTGCATATTATGTATGTTTATGTTCTAATGAGATTTTGTTATAAAATGATTGTCACATTGATTTGTTACAAGACCTTAAAACAGAAAGTTTTATCTAAACTGGGTGTTTTAAGTTTACAAACATAAAATTGTACTTACGGTGGCATTGGAATGTCCTAACATGTTGTCTATGAATCCACTAGTATAAATTGGAAAATAAAATCCAAGAGCATTTCCTGTAAAGAAGAAAAAAATTAACAAAACATACTTTAAATACACAAAAAATAGACATGTCTCAGCATGCCAAAATACTAACTAAAAAAATTACTTTCAAATCATTTAAGGGAAAACGTAAATCCCATGCGTAAAAGGTGACAACTAAACAGAGTAGAGAAAAATAACACTCTTGCATCAATTATTTATAACGGAGAAATTTTACAGCGTTTCATCCTCATGATTCACAGTTGTATAAACACGCCAACTCGCCTAATATTCCGCTAAAACCATTGCACTTATAAGAGATCTAATATCACACCGTGAACTAGACCGTCTCCATAACATCTGATAAATGAAGTAGGTTCTGGGGAATACTAATGATCTCAGCACAGATTATTCAAACTATCACGTATTTCTGAAGGGTTCAAAAATCATTTTATGCTTTGGTTGGACGGTCGGGCAAAATGACAGGTTATTTCACAAATATCCAAACTATCATCGTATTATGGAGTTATATTTTCGAATTATACTTACATTTTAAATAGGAGATCGAGGAAATCGTTCTAAGTTAATCCTAGTCATAAAATTCTTATTATGATTTGCAATATAAACATCACTGACCGCCCATCGCATTTGATCATCAGACAGAAAAGGCGAAAAGAAAAAGCAAAGCTGGTTTTCAGTGAAGAATGCATGCGGCGCCATCTACGGATATATTTTGGTACTTTTATTTAGTCTTATTTGGTTTTTTTTTTTCTACTTTTCATGGATTTGAGTTTTATTATCGTTCCATAGTATATACCACATTAAATTTTAAGTGACTTTAGATTCAGCTGATATTTAGTTTCTTGCTTTCATTCTTTTGGGGCTTTTGTAAAGATATAGAACATATATATGTTAAAAATAACTTTTCAAGCAACGATTTTGGAGATCTCATTTTTAAAGTTGGCAACGTGCTGTATCGATTTGTAAATAAACAAAGATTGTGTCTGTCAATTTTGGAGGGAAATTTTTTATTCCAAAATGTAACTCGTTTAAGTTGAAGTTATCTCTTGTTGATTTAAAAAACTGTTTTTGTAAAAAAACTTCATTATGATGAAGTTCAAACCCAAATTTCTCAAGCCAGGTAATTTAGAAACTATGTCTTTAAAAGCGAACTTAAATTCGAATGGCTGCAATTCAGAAACTAAAAGTTTACGATGATACCGAGAGGAAACCTTGTGTTTTTAAATTACACTTTCAAGACTTAGATTTAGTAGAAAAACCGCATGCAGCTTGTAAATGTTTGAATTCAAAAGTGTATTAAGATTTTTGGAAACTAGATTATGGACTAGTGTTAGGAAAATCCATTTCCCGGCTAGTAAAAATTGGGCTCGGGCAATTATGTATTTATTTTTTAAACTTCCCAAAGATAAGCAAAAGTTTATAGTTTTAATTTTCTTTAAAATGAACTAAGCTAACTATTTTTCAAAATCTAACGTAGGGTTGCTACAACTATCGAGTCGCATAGAATATCAAGGGCATTTTCTTTGCTTTGCAAGTACTGCAAATTGCTAAATTGATACTGGCCATTATATCATAGCGTTCCCCTGCTAGGTTAAGATTTCTTATTCGCCTTACTAAGACGTACAAAAATTCTTTGTAAAAAGCTATTAGCCTTGTAACTACAACTCCATTAAGAGGAAACTATTATGTTAGATATGACGCAATATACATAAACATGCATTAATCATCATAACTTTTCTGTTGTATCGATTGCATTTGTGATTTCTCCTCAATATTCATATGAGTTATTTTAGGTGACTGCTCATCAGAAATATTTGAAGAAAGAAAAGACTCATATGAAACTGAGCAACCAGCTGTTTACAATGCTGACTCCCTTCTAAGTTATGAGAAACAACGACAGAAACTTCCTATTTATAAGGTTTGTTATTTTCAGGTTGAAAATTAAAAATATTACTAAAAAAAAAAGACTTTGTCAACTTTTTCTAAGTGAGTGCAAAAACACCATTTAACTTCCTTTGATACAGGAGTATTAAGACTTCTAGCAAGTATGCATTTGCGATTACACAAATATGTTCAAATTAAGTTATTATAGCTATTTAGTAAAATATAATTTTGAAATTTAAAAGTTGCAAAATTTATTTATGTAGTGATAATTTTAAATAATTGTTTTTTTGTTCGTTAGAGGTTTATAGAATTCCATAACCATATTCATATATTGAATCATTTGCAAATTGAATTAAACAAAACCTCTAAGACTAGAATTATGTTTTTACATTGAAAATCTGATATATTTTTGCATTACAGCCCAATATAAATTAACTAAATTGATAATTCTATAATGTTTACATTTGCTTTTAATACTTACCACATTGAAACTTATATTAAAATTATGCATTATGTTAGGAGTTAAATAATTAAATTCTTAATTATAGTAGAATATAATATGACACTGCACATCTATCTAACATAAAAGTTTCCATGAACATATTATTAATAAAAGTCAAAAATTTCTTATTATCCTTGTGTTCTAATTTTTTTTAAATTTAAAAAAGATATTTTCTACCTGCTAAATTGTCAATAAATCTCGCTCCATCCAAACAAAATCGTTTTAGTTTAAATATTTTTCATCCACTTTCAGTTTATCTATAATATCTTAATTTTTTTATAGTATAAAAATCATATCCTCTTCTTACTGGAGAATTATCAAACTGTGATAGTCATGGGGGAGACAGGATCAGGAAAAAGTACACAAGTACCTCAGGTAAGTCTTTTAGATATTTGACACCTCATTTAATTATTCACTCTAGGTATTTTGAAAACTTGGTCCTAAATGGTTTTAACTGTGGTTGTAGGACTACACTTTTTTAAAGTTTTTTTTATTCATAGCATTATATGTACTTTTTTCTAACCAGTAAGATTTCAAACTAATCTAACTATAAAAATGATTAACAATTGTTAAGCATTATGAAATACTAGAATGCATAACCCATTCACAACGGTTGGAAAGTAAACTTGCCACGAAAGAAAATGAGCCTTTTGCTTAAGTTTATGTAAATAAATGAAACATACGACAAGTAAAGACCATGACCCTGAATAATTTAAGTAAGGCAGATTAAGTTACTAGCAAAGCAAATATCAAAAACCTAAAAGTTAGTGTTATTATTTGGAAATGAAGATTCGAATGGTATTCCTTAAGTCGGTAATGTGTTAAGTGCTTATAACTGATAATTTTATGAATGCAAAATACTTTTTTTAATGCTTTTAATACTTTTTTTCAACAGAAGTTGCTCAATGTAACTTTCTGCTTTGCTTTATTGAGCAAGTAAAAAAAGAACATTTTAAATTTAATATATATGCATCATGAAAATGTTTGAACATTTTATATAAACAAGTAAAATAATTATTATATATGGTCTTAAATTATTAACCAATATTTTGATGCCTAAATGCCTAACTTTTATCCGAATGTTTGCATTAGACACTGCTAAATTTTTATCATTCATTGCATCAAACACTTAATAAAATTCCTTATGTAACAGAAAAATTAAACAATATCATGTTTCCCAGTATCTCTTAGAAGCTGGTTGGTTCGAAAATGGAGGTATGATAGGAATTACACAGCCTAGAAGAGTCGCTGCTACAATGGTATAGTTATGTTTTGCTTTTACATTGATCTATTGCAAATCTTGTTTATAATTTATAAAAAACTATTTGTTCAAAATAATGCATTTTACTGTACTGTTAAATTGCCATACACATTGTTTCATTTCCTCCTTAAAAAATGTTCGTAATTATTAATTCAAATTATTTTATTTTTTCTTAGTATCAATCATACATATAAAAGCTTTATATTTTAAAGCATAAATAATAATTTTTTATTTAGTTGGCTTCAAGGGTTGCTGAGGAAAAAGATACGCTTCTTGGGCAGCTTGTTGGTTACAGCATACGATTTGAAGATTGCTTTAACCCAAAAGAAACAAAGATTAAGGTAGTTATACTTCCTTTATGATGAATGTAAATCTTTATTTTACAGAATCTGTTGCTTTTTGATAACAATGTATCATTGAAACAACTGTTACTTATGTAGAACTGAGCATTATCACTTTTTATGTTGGTAAATATGGTAAAACCCCTTATTTTGCTGCTGTATAATTGGTTCAAAAATGTTGTCAGAATTTCCTTTTACCAAAAGAGATTCATATGATTTTTTAAAGATTTATTTTTTGATACCAATGACTTTAATATAAAGACAGATTTCACCAGCGATATTTTTCAGTAGCCATTTTTAATTATTGGTAAATTGAAGTAAATGAAAAGTGAAGCAATTACTTTTAGTACTTTTTTACAAATTAAAACTTTAATTTGCATTTTGTTGCTGAAGCTGTTTTGTTAAAATAAAACATGCATTATAACTTTTAATTTTTTATATACAAAAAGATTTAAAATTTCTGTACATATTTTGCTTTTTAACTTTATTTCACACCAGATTTGACATATTATTTGAATTTCAGTATATGACTGAGGGCATGCTGATTAATGAAATGATGGCTGATCCCCTACTACGTTCCTATTCTGCAATAATGTTGGATGAGATTCATGAGAGGTCGCTGAATGGAGATATCATTATGGGATTGCTCAAAAAGATTATCAAAAAGAGGCCAACGCTAAAACTTATTATTTCATCAGCTACTTTTGAAGCTGAAACAATTTATAAGTTTTTCAATAAGAATGAGACAGAAGACAGGTAATCATTTTTTTCATGTGTTTTTATTATATTTCTTTGATACTATATTTTATCATTATTATGTCTGTTTTAGCTTCAAAACTACATATATTTTTATAGGTAGCGTATAAAATTCTTTTTGAAATGCTTTCATCCCAAAGCTTTTTAAATAGTATTTAAATTTTTCTTTTGTTTAGTTAGGTTTTAAAGAGGATATCACTTTAACATTGTAGTATGTGGGTGAAATGTTTAGCTTCTATTTGAGATCAAAGAATATTTCACATTTAATCTCCAAAATATAAATAAATTTAGAAAATTATAATGAATAATTATTGAATTTTCAAAAGAAAATAAATAAAAATATCCAAATTTCGGGAGTAAATGTTCAATATAGAATTAATACTGTGTTTGCCACTTTTTTATTGTCGAGCACAGTTGTTGCGTGGAAGTGATCTAAGTGACAGATCCTGCTACAAACCTACTTGTTTAAATTTAAATCTTTTCAATGGATTATTATGGGATTTTTCAGTAAATACATTATTCAGTAAATAGTATTAACCAAAAGAAATATTTGTAAAAACAGTTAAGATATTATTTTATTTGAAGGTCAAAAGACACTGCTGTCATTATTAGCGTGGAAGGCCGTAACTATCCAGTTGATGTACATTACACTCTGCAACCGGTTCCAGATTACATCAAAGCATCCGTAGAGACAGCGATAAAAATCCATGAGAGTGAGCAACGAGGAGATATATTGATATTTTTGACTGGGCAAGATGAAGTTGAACAGGCATTGTCAATGTTAATGTGAGAGATTAAGTAAAAACTTAATTTGAAATTCTTATTTAGAAATGCAGTTTTATTTATGTTTATTGACATGTTTTTATTTCATTTAATTTTAGTGATTATGCTCGAGATCAGAAGAAGAAGAATGATTCCATGAAAATGTTTGTTGTTCCATTGTATGGTTCTTTACCGATGAGCGAACAGGTAAAAAAGGAGAATGTATTATTCTATAACTTATGTATTTTGTATGAAGCATATTTATAAGTTTTTATTTGTAAGGCATCAATCTGTGAATAAAAGGTTTTTTTTTAATTAATTGGAAATCCATTTTAACATGATACCAATATTAATTAACCACAAAAACAGCAAAGCAAAATTATTACTGTGTAGTAAAAAGTACTCTTCAAAGTACTACATAATTATAAAAAGATTTATATCTAGAAATTACAACGATTCATGTCTAGCAATTACAAATCTATATTTTGTACCGATGCTTTTTTTTAGTTGTGTAGGTTTATTTTAATTGATCTCTTAACTAACTTTTGCTGTAAGGCTTTTTTAAATCTGCCAACCTGCAAAAAAGATATTATAATTTTTAGGATATTAATTACATCAAGTTATTTTGATTTTAATTCAATTTTCATTTTTTCATAGGTAAAAGCTTTTAAACCTGTTGCACGATCGGTTAGGAAAATTGTAGTTTCTACAAATATTGCTGAAGCTTCTGTAACTATCAATGGCATTGCTTTCAGTAAGTTCTTAATTTTTTTATTCTGTATCTAATGTTTGGAAATATGTAACTCAGAACCGGAGTACATATCCATAAATAACAATTTATAACTCTCAGATGTCGAACAGAACTTCATTCTGCAACTAACCCTAAAAGTATATGTTAGTGAAGCTAAAATCAAAAATATACAGGTGAGTTTGAATTCTACAAACAAGCATTGAGAGTCATCTACATTTACATGCAATCTTGAAAAGTTGAAACTGAACACATAATCTCTTAGTTTTAATTGGTGAAATAATATTTTGATTTTGAAGTTATATCTTTCATTTTTAGTTGTCGATTGCTGTTTTGTCAAACTGAGAGTCTACAACCCCCACTCTTGCACGGACTCTCTTGTTGTAGTCCCTGTTTCACAAGCCTCTGCAGAACAAAGATCAGGGAGGGCTGGCAGAGTTCGATCTGGGAAGGCATATAGACTTTGCACAGGTGATTTATTGAATATTTTGTATATATATATATATATATATATATATATATATATATATATATATATATATATATATATATATATATATATATATATTATATATATATATATATATATATATATATATATATATATATATTATATTTTAAGATAGACTGTTATATAAACACATCAATATGTACAGGGTGAGACAAAAAAAAGTAGCCCCGGTCTAGAGATAAGAATACGACAGAATTGTTGCCAAGTCTAAAATCAATACAAAAGCCGGTTTGCTTGCTGAAGCTATTGATTGCTTCAATATTAAGCCCAAACAAACACTTGGCGAATTATTTGCCGGCAACTACGCTATGGTTCTGGAAGCTTGTTGAAATGAAATATAAACAAGGTTTGTAGAGCTGATCAAAAAAAGTTCCCACTAGTGATTATTTGATTGTTTCGGTCGTTACTTATCCTAGATAATTGGACCTTTTTGTTTTTGGTAATACAAAACATTCTAAATTAATTGCAAGATGCAAAATTTGCATTATGGGACGTCTTCATACAATACGAACTAAGATCTAAACTCGCCACTAGTCTATGAGTAGCTCTAATGTGAAGCTAATCCGATCCAACCAATGCAAAAACAGGTTTCAGGTGGCTTCAAGAGTTTTTCTCGCCAAGCCTTTCAACGTATTCCTATCCCTAGACTGGGGCCACTTTTGTTTGCCTCACCCTGTATAAGACCAACATGGATTGGATTTTTTTTGGAAAGCATATTTTAAATAATTGCTGGATTTAAAATGGGAAGGCTTAAATGTGTTATAATGAAGATATTGCATATGGTTATATTAATGATTCGATTCATATCTTGGGTCACATGTTTTCTTTTTTCGTTATGATCATGAAAAAAAGTTCATTTCATTGGATCAGTTTTTCTTTTGCTAATAGAATGTAGAGTTAAAGAGAGGAATATTTTATTTGCATACATATACTATACTTAATAAGTTGAAGTTACTTGAATTTTCGCAACATTTAAAAAAAGAAACACCTAAAAAAGTTTAAAGTTAAATACTGTCAAAGCAGGCACACTTATGTAACTAATTTTAATTGATGTGCCGACAATTGTCTGCAGTTATTTTCTTTTAAAACTAATTAAATCTGTAGTTTAGATAAATAATATTACTTTTGCAAATGTAAATTATTAAATGCAATTATTTATTTTTTTAGAGGAAGACTTTTTAAAACTCCCTGGTTATACAACCCCTGAAATGCAACGAAGTAACTTAGCACCTGTCATTTTACAACTTAAAGCATTGGGAATTGAAAATATTTTACGATTTTCTTTTCCATCAGTAAGTATGTTTACTGTATTGGTATAGTTTATTGTATTATTGTATGTATTGGAAAGATGGTATTTAAGGAAACATATTAAATGTAAAAAAATATTTGATAAAACTACCATGATACTGAAATTTGCAAACTTCCACGATTCAAAAATAGGGACATCTCTGATGATTTTGAAATCGGAATTCTCCCGTTATTCTAAATTAGAATCCTTTATCGATTCTCAAATCATGAAATTATTGGAGGTTGTTAAATCCGGCGGAAGCTGTGTTGTTTGTGAGATTGCAAAAGTTCAACAACTAAAAAAGTAAAAGCGAATTTCTGGCAATCTTAAACTTTCAGAAAACTCTGAATTTTCTAAAATTGTGAGACTACATATCTAAAATAAAAATAATAATTGTTTTTCTCATAACTATGTTCAGAAATTAAAAAATATGTTTAAACACTTTTTTTTTGCTAGGATATCTCAGTATGAGATAACTTAATACTTAAATTCAATGTTTACTACAGCAAAACCTGCACGGATTTTGGACGTTGTTGGATTTGAGGTCGTGAGGTGGACTTTCGGTGCTCCCTGTACCATAAGTTTTATATTTAATGACAATTCTTGATTATCCAACCTACCTTCGGTCCCAATTAGATTAGATAATCAAGGTTCTACTGTACTCTTCACTATACATAATATGGTTTTTATTAAATTAGAAAAATCAACCTTGTTTATATTATTTATTGTTGTTACAACCTTGTTGTTATATGTTTATATATTTTTTCATTTTATTCTAGGCTCCACCTTCCAAACATGTTATTAGTGCAATAGAGATTTTGTATGCCCTTGGAGGTACGAAATTGTTTTTTTTTATTTGTATGAGGAACCTTAGTAGTAGAGGTAAAACTTTAAAATAACAATAATGAATAATCCTAGAATAACCTTTGAAAATCAGAGATTTATTTCTGCATTTGCTAAATAAAAACTTACCTGTCAAAGGATGTTCTATAGAAGCTACATTAAAATGTCTACATTTCGCCATCATACTCCAAAAAAAAGCTAACCAGTTTTTTTTATTCAAGAATTTAATAAAATTTTATCTATGCTCTTTCACCTGCACTCTTTCTGTTTTCTAAAAATCTCCTGATATTAGAAATTCATTAACTTATATATTTATAGATTAGCTTTCAATGAATGGGAAAAATAAGTCAATTAAACAAAATTAAATTTTGGTTGGATTATATATTTCTTTTAAATCGTTATTAGATTCAATATTACAATATGTTTTTAGTGTAAGGAATTTGTTCTAAGGGATTAAATTAAATTATGCAGTTGAATCAATGAAAAGGACCTTTCTGTAATACTTAACAATTACTTATTTTGCTAAAGATGCTCTAAAAAACCATGGTTATGGAAATACCTTTGACTAAACAATACATTATTTCTGCAGCACTTGATGAAAATGGTGCATTGACATCTCCTCTTGGAGTCCAAATGGCAGAATTTCCTTTGCATCCAATGTTTTCAAAGCTGTTACTTGCATCAGGTATTGTATCCCAACTTAAACATTAATCTATTTAACATTTGGAAAATACTATGTTGGACCATTTATTTTCATTAGTGAATCTACTTTTCATAAAGATACAATCTGGATTCGAATGAATTCAGTGAAGAACCTATTAAAAAAATACTGTATACTTCTTAATTACTTATAGAAATTTTACTTATTAGATTATTTTATTACTACAGTTCTCCATATAACATGTTTCTAATACATCTGGGTTGGTTAACTGAAATAAGATTAAGCATTCAAACATGAGTTAGAAATTGTATGCTAAAGTTGAATCTAAAATTAAAACATTTTCTCCCATTTAATGGGCTAGTATGTTGTATATTTTTATAGATGAAACTATAGAGAAGAACTATATCATGATACTAATAAATAAGTTAATTTTAAATTTAAAAAAATAAATCCTCAGTTTAATATTAATTCCACACATACAAACTTTTATATTTTTAACTATACACTTAAAGAATTGAATTTTTAGGGGAATTCAGTTGTACAGATGAAGTTCTTACAATTTCAGCTATGCTACAAGTACAAAATGTATTTTTAGCTTCATCAGGGAGAAAACTAGAATTGGTATGTAGTACATATTTGATTTCTTTCTGAGGAATATTGAAATATATATATATTTCTTTAAAAATCTAGCAAAATTAAGAGATTGAAGCCAAAACTGCATTATCTTTATTAAGTATTTCCACAATCCAGCCAACTTATGGATTTCTTTTAGATTGCTTCATGCAATTAAATTACACATATAAGACTCCTTAAAGAGTTCTTATTTAAATGTTGCTTTAAGATTTTAAAAGCTGTTTAATGTTTTAATTTATAATAAGTTTTATAAATGATTCTTTTTAGAAACGTGCTAAATGGAAGTTTGCAGTTGAAGAAGGTGATTTCCTCACACTCTTGAATGTTTACAATTCATTTACTAAGGTAATAAATTTCTTTTATCAGCTCACTGCTTTTTTAACGTTGTGAATTCTTATCACTTCAGAATTCTCGCAAAGTTAGGTTTAAAATAAATACTGCTTTTAAAAATATAAGCTAATATAGTAGGGATTACTTTTTTTCAGAACAAAAACAAGTACTGGTGTGACCAAAACCTTTTAAATTATAAAGGACTGTTAAGAGCCATGGAAATAAGAACCCAGTTAGCAAAGCTTCTAAAGAAGTTCGAAGTTCCTAATGTAAAAAACAAAGGTAACTACACTTCATTTGCTTGAAATATTGTTGTAGCATTTTATACTATGTTCCAGGATTTACCTAATAAGAGCGCTGGGAATATTTATTATTCTGGCATTCTTTTGCTGAAACTGCACATCATATTTTTTACTTGATTATTTTGAATAAGTGACTTTGTAGTTTGTTTATACAATATAACGGTTCCAGCCATTAAATACACAGACTCCTAATATGTTTAATCTGTCAAACGAATTTTAGAAATCTATGCCTTATTCTAAAATGAGTCAAACAATAGAATGATAATTTATTGTGTGAAGAGATAAAAAGCATACTAATGTTGACAACTTATTAGTAACAAAAAGTAAACAGTTTTAATATTCTATTTATTTGCTAAAGATATTTCAACTCATTCACTATTTTACCATTGCAAGAACAATTTTAAGAGGCTAAAATTCTCAGAGTATTGTTCTAAAACATGTACCAATCGAAAAGCTTAGTGGAAGAACAACCTTTGTGACAAAAAAAATAAATAAAGCTTTTAAGTTTTTAGTTTGCACTTAAATTAGTTAAAGATGATAAGTGCAAAATGGCAAAACATGAACTTAACTTTAAAGTTTGTGGGAAAAAAACTTATTATTTTTAAAGGTGGGAATAACATGTTCATTGATACAAGAATTTATTTTCAAAAATATTGCATAGCATGGTTCTCTTGTTATGCTCTTCAATGTACAATATTTTTTTTCTTTAAAATTTTAACAATATATGTGCTTTTTACCTCTTTTGAAACTACAAAGCTCATTTTTTTATTTATAAAATAGGTGATAGGGATAACTTAAGGAAATGCATTGTGTCTGCGTTTTTTGCTAATGCCGCATTCCTCCATTATACTGGGGTCTACAAAACTGTCAGAGGGGAGCATACTCTTCACATTCACCCTGAATCAATTGTTGCATTCTGTAAACAGCCAAAATGGTAAGCTTACAATGAGGAAGTTAAATTTTTGCATTCTTTTTTATGCAATCACATTATTTTATTTATGTAGTATTTATAGCAAATATTATGTAGTAAAAATGTTAAAACAATTTTTTTTTACAATTCAATTTCAATAAAATATAGTCTAACGCTACAAATATATTCCTTAATTATCTATGCACGTTTAAGTATGTATGTAGACTAAATAAAATTTGCAGAATATGTATTGATTTTGTTTGAGGCTGTATCAATGTAAAAATAGATTAATTAAAACAGTAGACAATTTGCAAATATAATTTGCATAGATTCTCTCAGTATGTATTATTGTATAGTGCTTGGTAATCTTGGGCCTTAGAGTAGGAAAGTGTTATAACTTGGGAAGTATGAAATTCTTTCACCACAATACAACATTGTTTTACAGGGTTGTATTTAATGAAGTTTTACACACAACCAAAGAATATATGAGGGACATTACAGTAATTGAGCCAGAGTGGCTCTATGAACTTGCACCTCATTATTATCAATATGGAACAGTAAGTGAGATTAAAAAACTATCAATAAAAACTTCCTTAAAATAATTTTGTTTTATAAGTATTTCTTTAAGTAAAATCTGCTTTTGCAAACCCAGATATAGTAGGCTTGATTTTAAATGCCTAGAATAGTAAATTAAATTGTCATGAAATGTTGGATAAATTATGTAAATGTGCTGTTAGTAATTAAACAGAGAATCGAAATATAAGAATTAATTTCGTATGTGTATAGAATTTTGTGTTCTAAAATAACTTTTTTTTCAGGATCGTGAAATTGGAGTCAGAAGTTAACTCAAAATAAAAGAAAACCTTTGTAAATATTTCTTAAACCTTTATTTTGTAAAAAACATACATGAACTGTACAATCAGCATTCTCCAAGTACAAAGAAATAAATATATTTATTATACAAACCTTACCTACATCAAAATGTCTGACTTGTAAAATTCTGCTTTTTCCTGTAAAATATTATTTAAAAAAATAAAATATGAACTTTTATACATTTAAGGCCGATAGAAAAAATTTATCAATTATTACCTTTCTACAGCGCTACATAGCGTATTACAGCGCTATAAATGAAGGCTGCTCAGGAATTATTTGCCTCTTAGGGACAACTGTTGTCTCGTAGGTCTTTGTATCTTGTCCACTTGCAGGTTGAAAGTATCTTGAAACTCTTTCCATAAAATCTTCTGTTTCCACAGGCGTCTCAGTTTTTTCAACAGGCTTTGGGCTAAAAAAATATATTTTTTAATAATACACTTGTACAAATATCAAGATGAAAACCAACTGGTGAAATATTTTGGTGTAAAAGGTACGGTTTAAGTAGGTACCTTACAACTATTTTATGTAGAAATCACCCACTGAAACTGTATGTAAAGAAATTCATTTTAAAATTAATACTACATACTTTTGTATCTACAAAACTGGCTGAAACCATCTTTTCGCCTTTCTTTTTTATAATTTGAAAGAATTTTCACAAAACGGGAAGTAGGTATTGACATGGAGATCTATGCCAGTATGTATCCAATTCCAAAATGGATTTAAATAATAAATATTCTTTTCTAAGGTGTACAAATCACTCATGGAAGCATTTTTAGGCACCAGTTACTTTTACTAATCTACTCATTTTTCTGTAATATTTTCCCATTGAGTATTGAAGTGACAGGAAATCAGCATTTTTTTTTAGAACTTGTTAAACTGTCAATAAATACAGCTAATAAGAAACTTGCAGAAAAGTTTGAGTTTTTCACCACAGGCAAGGTTCATGTCACTTAAGCATGAACATCATTGACCTCCCCATAACAAATTTAGCTTTGAAGATTCAGTTTAACAGTGTAATATATTATTAATGGACTTGAATACTTAGATAAACAGAGGCAAGAATCTACATACAAGTTTTTCTTCTCTTTTTGTGGAGGGTGGGGGAAGGCACAGGCATTTCCTTTATCACAGGATCCTTGTATATATTTGGGGCACACCAACACATGGGCTTTTTTGCACTGAAAAACAAATCAAGGAATAAGCATGAAGTGACAGAATTTATATTTATATACAAAAAAAAAGCATCATACACAAAATCACCAGTAAAAATGCCATTGCATCTATTATCCAACCCATACTTAAATTCATAATTTATTGAAAATTAAACATTATCTAGTGGTTTTTTTTGACATTCTAAGATTAAATAAGCAACTTTTTACCCAAATATACTGCAATCCAGAAGTTAACTTATTTTTAAGCATAAAACTAAAGTTTTTCTACAAATCCTTTCATTTGAAGTAAACACATTTTACTCACTTGCTTTCCATCTGGACAATAGCCTTGCACAAATGCTTTGCATAACTGAACATCTGCAGATAATGTTTCATGGCGATATGGACACTCAGTTTTTGTACAACTGCCCAGAAGAAAAAAGGAGCAAATTGCCATCTTCCCTGGGTTTATTTCATGCGAGAATAGACATTTTTCATTTTTACAAGTGCCACGAAGAAACCTGCAATACAGAAAGAGATAACTCATCATTAAAAATTGAATTGAAATAAATTATTGAACAATAACTTTTGTAGGAATTTAATTTTATAGAAGTTTTACTTTCATTAATTTAAAATAAATACATTTACTCTAGATTAATGAAATTAAAATTTAACAAAATATGGAAACTTTACATATCTACAATGAATAACTGTCAAGATTATATGTTTATATACTGATTATTAGGGCCTTTTTATGCTATTATATCTTCGTATAATATGCTAAAAATAACAAATAGCTTTTGCAAAGTAATTTGTAAAATTATAATTAAAACTACAAAGATATAGTATAGTACACATTTACAAAACATTAAAAAAAAGTATAACAGATAAAACAAGATGACATGAACTCAATATTATTACCTAGTACAAACTGCTATTTTGCTAGGATCATGAACATACACACACTTCAGTCCCTTATTGCAGCGACCAAATCTATTATAAAACATGCAATATGTGATGACTTTCGATGATTTTTTGAGCTCCCTTTTAACTGATGCAGTGAGTACTCTGTTGATGCTACGATGCAAAACACGGCTGAAAAAGTATAAACAGGTCAGTTGTATAAATAAAATAATTTATTTGAATAAGAATATGGAAATTCATATATTGGGCATACAGAAACATATTTGAGTCTCCACTCTGTTACTGAAAACCTTAGTAAACAACTATTTATATGAATATGATGTTTGTGTTTTATGCTTATATAATTAAGATGGTGTAAGTAATAACTAAGTTTTACAACTTTATTTCCGTTTTCCAATTTAGATTTATTAAGACACATTAAAGACTACTTTTTCTTGCCAGTAGTCTTTAATTAATTTTTGTTTAATAGCTACATAATAGGAACCAACAGGTTTTTCAAACAATGTTATTTAAATACCTTCAAAGACAACTTACTTTGCTAATACTTTGGAAATAGGTGTGCTCATAACTTGTTTTCTTAAATGATTTTGTTGAGTAAAACTCTTTTGATAACTTCGATTGAAATGCATTAAACCTGGGTAAATAAAATAATATGTAAAATCCATCTTTGATTATCCAGTCATGTATATTAAGAAGGATTGTTAGTCTAATAGAGCTAATGCATTAGTTTTGGAATCACAACTTTTGCAGAAGTATTGCTTTCCATATTAGCCCTTTTTTCCCAGGTATGGGAATCAACATAACATCGAAATGAAACAAATTTGCATCAAAAATGTTATCTAGTTATTTCATTATATATTTTATTTTGAAGGTTAAAAATGCCATTGATATACAGCAGATGGCAACACTATTTTAAAACTTTATTAATTAATAATTAAATAACCGAATGTTATTTTCTTTTCAATTTTGATTTAAATTGATGTTCAGATGATTTCCATACCTAGTGAAAATAGGATAACATGGCAAAGCAATTCTTTTGCAAAAGTTGTAATTGCAAAACTAATGCATTAGCTCTATGGGACTGACAGTCCCTCTTAAATTAGCTTGTGCATAATTTGCCAAAATAAAATAAAGTTTAAAATAAATATCTCAAATAGACAGATAACAAGTGTCTTACCTTTACTGTGTCGTATTTTGTGCTTCTGATTTTGAGATTTAGGCTTGAAATAACTTCTGTATGGAAGAAAGCAAAATGTTTAAAACATACATTCTGAATTTTATTTAATATAACAAAAAAAAATATATGTATAATACTCTACCTTCTAGCATTATAAAATTGCTTAATAGGAGTTCTTTGGAAATTAACTCCATAGTGATAACCTGTAAAAAAAATGCGTGAAGTGTTATAATTTAAATAATTCATATAATATGCTGATTTAGGCCAATATTTTTTTTATCATTTAAAATAATTCAAAAAGATTTAACTTAGTTTTTACTTTTTTAAAAAAAACTTGATATCACAATGATAAGATTATAAACAGTTCTTCAACAGATAAACATTTTAACATTAAAAAAATATCAGTAGTTAGTAAAGACACAAATGAAAATATTTGTTAAAATATGCACATTGACCAAAAGTCTTCTATTAAAAATATTTAGGATAATTACCTGTTTTATGTGTATAACTATTGAAACCCTTTGAAACCAATTGCTTTTGCCATGCATGTCTTCTATTGAAAGAATATTTTGCTTTTATCATTTTGGCTACTTTAGTACCAGTAGAAGAACTGACATTTTTATTGATAATTGCATTTTTGGTTTTATAAACCCTTTTCAGAAGAACAGCTCTTTTCTTTACAGTCTTCATTCCATTTTCTCTTTCGGATTGTTCTTTTTCAGCAGCTATCTCTAAAAGTAAATCCATATCCACACCACTTTTAGTTCTACGAACTTCATCTTGTTTAAGTTTCGGACTCTTTGATAGCCTTTTAGAAGCACCATGAAAGTTGACAACTTTGAATTTATTTTTCCCGGTCAGATGGACAGATTTTTTATTAAAAAATTGTTTGGACGTATTTCTCGTGGTAGATTTGATGAGGTAATTATTTACCTTATGTTTGGTTATTAGTTTTGGTTGAAGAACTGGTTTTTGACTAAAGGATTTTTTTAACTGCCCATTTTGCCCTGGAGTAAAACCACTTGCACTCAGTCTTCTCTTTTTCAAAGCTGACTTGGCTTGCACTGCAATTCTTGGAGTAGAAGTTTTAAACATAGCATTATTGAATTGTTTAGGTGACTTAATTATATTTACCAATTTGTGCTTGCCACTTATTTTCTTTATATTACTGGGAGCATTTGAACCATTTTGAAATCCCTTATTCAAGGAATTTGAAGGACTAGTTAATTTGCGCTTCGAAAACTTGTTTTGACTGGACACAACTGTTGAACTTGAAATGTTCTTATTTACTACCTTGTATTTTGATGAGATAATCTTTGTCTTGATTCCCTGCTTTTTGATGCTAGCATTTAACTTCTGAAGTCGTACTCTTTTAGTAAGAGGTGTCAACAAACATGTCTGTGGTGGCTTAGGAGATCTCACAAGTTTGTGTATATTTAGTTTTGAGTTTGATCTAGAGAGAAAGGGCGAGTTTTTCCTTTGAATACTTTGATGCTTTACAGTTTGCAGCAAATCCAACGAATTTTTCATGCTGCTGCAATTTTGCAAACTCATTTCTTTTCTTACAGGTGGATTGGATTGCAAACATTTTATACTTGTCTCAAGTTTAGCTACATGCAGTTTATCTGTTTTAGGGACCTGACTTGAAGACAGTAATAATTTATGGTCAACCTTTGAGTTTGGCATTATTGAGCAAGGCTTCATTTTCATTATGTTAGGTGAATTCACAACTGTTTTAGTTGGGCACAAAATACCTGAAGTAGATTTGTTGGGAACTTTCTTGCTTGAGTTATTTGAAGTTGCCAATATTTTAGCAATATTTTCCACCCTGTTTTTCAAACTATTCATTTTTGACAAAGTGTTGTAATTGGCGGTTGACTTAAGGTCACTTGATTTAGTATTGGCAGAGACATTAGAGTTGTTTACCAAGATTTTATTCAAAGAAGTGCTGGTTTTAAGTGCAGAAACCATTTTCCTTTTTTCCAATTGTTTAGTCAATTTATTCAACTCATCAATGTGTTTGGCTGCACCTATTTTCACAAAAACTTTTTTAGTTTCAGCTAGGGCTTTCTGAAGATCTTTTGATCGATCAGAAGCAGCTGTAAATTGATTAGATACTGTTCCATTTATAACTTTTAATGTACTTTGTGGAGGTAAAACAGACCTGGAAGAGACTGCAGCTGTAGTAACAACCTGTTTAATATTTGGAACAAATATTGTCCGATTAGAATTGATTTTCTTAAATGATGAAACAGTTGGCAAGTTTCCATTTATATTAGACTTAATAACAGATCTCTTGGACAGCAATAAGGGAGTTGGCTTTGGAGGACTTTTAACTTTACCGCTCTGTACGACAAATCTTTGATACTGATTTGTCTGTGATGCAACAGGCTTTTGGGGAAAACGAGTTGCTGTACAAACTTTGGGACTTTTTGACGAATTTCCTAGTTTTCCAGGCTTTTCAAATGTCTTGATGAGAACACTTCTTTTAACACCAGGTGCCTTACTAGTTTCTAGATGCTTCACATGGTTTGAAACCAAACCTGAAATAAAATAAATACTTTATAACGTGCTTTAATTCGCATTTGCTAGGCTAGGTTTGAATATTGTCCGAGGTTTGAATTATCATCGCTTTAGAGCTACACGAGGGCTATTGGCGACATATTTAAGAACCACTAATTCGCATTTATAACTATATACTCATGTAGAAGCTGCAGAATTTTGGTCAAAATTAGCGCCATGGAAATCAAGGTTAAATTGCACACCAAAATCTAAACTATACTGAAATTTCAATAAATCCAAGCTACTTAATGCCATCTATTAATGTTTTCACAAAATCAGTTATAAATGCAAAAGCATACATATTAATTGTACTTTTCTAGCATTAATGAAATAACAGTAATATTATCGCATAAACAATTAAACAAAGGCAACAAACAACATAAGCAATAAACATTAAGGTTTAGTTTAGTTTGAAATATCATCGCACTAGAGCTACACAAAGGCCATTGGCCACCATTAAATAAACATCAAGAAACCAGTTAACTTAAAAAAAAAAGAAAATCTTACAACAGAATGAAGTAGAAGATGTTAACAGAAATCGATAAATCAAGAATTTTTATTAAAAACCTTAACAACAATTTTTATTTAAGGAAACGCAGTTAAATATTATAACTAAAAGTAATATTAAGTGTAGGATAAGTAGTTGTAAAAAGTAAAGCATAGGATAAAACCCAAAACATTGACTATGAAGAAAATAGTCTTATTGCTGAACATTTGAAGGACATACTTGAAAAAAAAAAGATCATAGATGACCAATATTTGGATTAATAAAAGCAAAATATTGCAAAATTGTCCCATAATACAGTCACATGAGCTTGAAGTGAACATATAGGATCAAATTGGGTCAATTAAAAAAAACTAATAACTATGAACATTAAACTGTGTTACAATTAACATTAAACAGAGTTACAATTTAAAGTTTTATTAAAGTAACGAAATACTACTTACTGGTATAAAATTGAAGTTCCTGCAAAAGCTTTGCTTTTTCAGAAATGTTAGAAGAAGAGGCCATTGATTTTTCCGATTGAAAGTGAGAAGGATACAAATAAATTAAAAGTTCTTACATAACTTAAATGTGAATAATTTAAGGTATTTCGTGGCAAAAACTTTTGCGTTTTATTATAATCTTTTTTTTTTTTAAAAATCTTTATTAAGAAAGAAAACACCACACATCACAAAAGGAAAACAAAAACATCAATTTTTATTGCCACCCGCAACGGCAATTTTTTAAAACATGACGTATTACAGATATAGAGCCTCATGTTTTTTTTAATAAGAACATGCTACTCTTTTTAGTAGTCAATATAGTTTAAAATTTTGTTTCAGATAAATATTACTAACGATGCTATATTTTTTTTTAAGTCGCTTTGTAATATAATGAATCAAAGTTACGAGACGTACGCAGTTAAAGCTCCTCTTAGAGGCAAATAGTAGGCAGTCAAAAACTTTCAATAACATAACCAAAACCGAATTATTTTTTTAGTGTTAATTAAATATTGTGAAATAAAAAAAAAATGCTGATAAGTTTATAAACTTCGAAAAGTGTAAAAACAAACAGAGGTATGTATTTCATGTGGCAATAAATAAAAATGGTTTATATCACAATACATATACTGAGTGTTAACTAGCTAAATAAGCAGCTAAAATTTCTCTGATAATGTAACACTGTGTACATTTTTTACGGGATAATTTCAAACTACCAAAAACGGAAGTGAGTCTTAAAATAATCATTGACCTTTTAAGGATTAAGGATAGTTGCGGTGCAATGGTAATTTATTCAATCCAAATTGCCAGTCCTAGAAGAAACGTATTAATGCTGAAAATCAAGTCGAAAAGCTGTGAGGTGCCCTGTGGTCAGTGTCTCGATCTACGGATCGGATGGTCCCGCGAGCGAGTCCTGGTTGCTGAAAACTCACCTAGTATATGCAAGTATGTTCTCATGAATCGGTTGGAAAGTCCTGTGGGCGGTCATTGCGCAGTTTCCCACGGGTACAGGTTCCTGGAAACTATTTCCCTTCCCTTTAGGGACATGTCTAAATTGTGGAGGTGGCATGCAATAGATGGCATCATCTGTCATGTACGTTAGTGTTGCTTCTGTCTTACTTGACGAAGGTTTATAAGCCGTTCTCTGAGCAAGCACACAAGCCTGAAAATATATGTATGCCAACCAACCAAATCAATTCGAAAATAGAAAGTTTTCAATTTCAAACTTAATAATCCTTATTTTCGGGCCCAAAGGTAATGCAGTTCTGAGATAAATAAGGTTATAAAATAGCAAATTATATTATTGCAATGAATTTCACCAATAATATGTATATTTTGAACAATAATACCTCGACTGTCATAAGCTGATGAATTGACATTGTTTTTCAGGTGCCATGAAAAAACCTGTTTTTAACCAACTAAGAGGAACTCCTGGCCAAAAGATCCGGCACAGATTTGCTGTTGGTGTCACGGCTGTCACTCTAGTCGTCAGTCTAGCATTTGGGTAACGCATATTGAATATGATTTCTTTCTAATTAATGAAGAGTTTATATTTGATTTTCCAGTTCTCAGCAAAACAAGAAGGCTCCTAAACAGGGCTCGAAATTCATGGTGGCTAGTTGCAAAATGCAATAAGATTTTTTGATTTTGCTACAACAAAATAAATTCAGTCACAAAGTATCGCGACTATATTTTAAAAGAAGAATTTATATTTTATGTTTTTTTTCTGTGGTTTGCAACAACCTTGCCAAAAAAAAAAAAAACTATCTTTAAGTCGGTAATTTTAACCAATCTTAAATTTTTCAAACCATTGCTGAGATCATATCTTAGCAAAAATTCAGCAATCCTAAAGTGGCACCCCTTTGATCTACATATTAATTCGTAAAATAAGCAGATGTTAAAACGTCTGGTTGTGTACTGTAGACTCTAAAAATATCAGAGAATTTTTTTCAAAAGTATATTTTTTCATAATTAAAAAAATGGTCCTGTGTAAAGTGCATTTGCTCCTAGTTTTTTAAGTTAGTTGTACAGATTGCTCCTAAACTTCTGTATCCAATTTTGAACGCTGCTTGTAACAGAAATTAGGGTTTAGAACTGCAGCCACACAAAATTCATGTGTCTAAAAAGGCACCAAGCATATCATTTAGTTCGATATTGAACTATTCAATATCTTTTCTTTTTTAGAAAAAATTATACAATTTTTTATTTTAAACTTCACAGTAATTTAAATTTTATTTTAAAAACTCCATTGTTGAAAATTTATTTGTATTTCGAAGAATAAATATGAAAGATTGCTCACGCTAAATATTTCAAATCAGCCTACAAATTGAAACCATCTATCACCTTAAAAACAAGAAGTTCTAAAAGAACTAAAATAGCCTACTTTTCTGTTACTTAAATACTTACTAACATTCTTATCGGGGAAAAACTAGGTTCGTAACAATAAGTGATATCTACAACCGTTTCTACATTAAATTTATATACATTAGAATAAACTTCCCAAAACACAGTATCCAGCGATAATTCACACTTTTTAAAGCAAAATAAATTATTTTCATTAATTTTCTATCGCCAATAAAATAAATATTACTTATTGTCCTCACGATTTATTTGCAGTTATAAATAAATATTTAACTATTTGTAGAACAAAAACCATAAACTACTCCAAAATGCACTTAAAATATTAAATGTAAATTAGGTAACAAGTATGTTTGTAACAGAATCTGTCTCTTAACCTGCATCCACACAACAGTTGTGTTTAACAGGTAAAAAGACACCAAACGCAGCATTATTTCTATATTAAATATTTACCCGCCAAATTCTGCTAGTTTCATTTATTTTGTATTTCGAAAATTAAATAATTATTACTTAAATCGTTTGCAAAAATTTATGTTTCAAAGAATAAATATGTAATATTTCTCGCTTTTAAATAGAATGAAAACATTTCATACCAACATACAATGTCTCGTAGTGAAATATATTTGACGTCATTTCAAACTGATCGATGTCGCAAAAATAAATTTATTTTAATTTATTGTCTAAAAGAATTAAAGTTTCTCGAGTGATTGTTGCTATGGCAATGCTGATTTAATTCTAATAAAAATGGCTTCCTATGCTTTTTAAATAAGCATTAAATTTTAAAGTTTTTAAAATTATTGAAGTAGGGGAGACCGGGGCACAATGGACCACTTTTTCATTTTTTGCACTATAAGTACAAAAATATTCATCCCACTTGTTTAAAAAAAGGTGTATATATTACGTATACATCCTGGTTTAAAAGTAAATTACCTAAAAAATATAATTTCAAATATTTTTTTCTGAATTCACTTTTTTATTACAAGTGAGAAAGTGGTCCATTGTACCCCAGGTTCGGGGTACAATGGACCACATCATGGGGTACAATGGACCATGGTATTTTTTGCCGAAAAAAATTGATCTGCACTCTTTAAAGATTAAAATACATATAATATGATAATTTACTCTTGACTTTTAAGTATTCAATTGCATTAAAATTTCTTTTAGAGAGAAGCCTGTTCCATCACTTCTTTTGGCTCTGTTCCTTCACTAGTCTTTCTAATTCTGTTACGTGGCATTTCTGATAAAAAAAATTAGTAAAAGCATTACGTTTTATCTTTAAACTTCTAAGATCATTTTAAAGTTTAAACACTTATTTATTGCTATACAAAACAACACCAAAAGTGTAGGGCCAAACTGTGGATCAAAGAATCTTCGTTTTTATGCGAGATTAATTTTTTAGCCTTTTTAAAGCCTTCAATTAATATATGTGGTCAAACATTTTACTAACAAAATTTCAATTTTGTGCATTTTACCAATTATGAAAATTTTTGTTTTTGTACTTAATTATTTATAACTACAACAAATAACTCACATTTTTGTTAGTAAAAAAATCAACGGTAATCAAATATTAATTAAAACATTTATGATACTGTACTTGTACTTCTGTTATGTAAATGTGTAAATTTATTTTTGTACCAACTCAAATTTCTAAACTTCTTGTTTTAAATAATTTAACACTCTAATATCACGTTCAATTTTAAAAATACTTTTCTCATGTAAAACACTTATTGTTTGTAATCATATATAAATTAAAACTTCAGTTCACTAATAATTTGTTACTTCTGGTTTAAAAAAAAAACAAGCACTATTAGTAGATGGGGAAAAAACTATTACATTCAGAAGTGAATATTAGAATATATATTAAAATATTTTACTACTATAGCAATTTTAACTTTTACTAATTAGGAAGGACTTGCATCAATATATATTTTTTATTTATTCTGAAACTAAAAGTATTTCTAAAGTTGCATGGGGAACAATGGACCATGGTCCACTGTTCCCCAGATTTTGTGGTCCATAGTGCCCCTTATTGTAGTTGAACAAAAAACAAAATTAAAATATGCTGTATTTTGATTTCAGAAATTAATTTATAGATTATATAGAAAGACAAATATCTTATCTTTCAACTATGCTAAGCCACCTTGTCCAACTATTGTTACTTTAATGATGAGAAGATAATTTCTAGGAGCGAGCTTTTTTACTTTCGCCTGGTTAATACACATCAAGAATAAAAAATGGCAAATGTGCGAGTTAAAAATATGGTTTTTCATAATAACTAGATCAAGACTATTGTACCATGTATGAATTATAATAAGAACTAATTTGGAAAATATACAAAATAAATAATAGGGGGTGGTCCATTGTGCTCCTAGGTCCATTGTGCCCCGGTCTCCCCTACTTAGAATTTCAATTCTTTTCTGAAATTTTTAATGTATTCTCATTTCGATATGCTGAATTTTTTTACGTATCTCACTTGTCTGCAGCATTTGTAGTTTGCAACAGCGATTTAAATGACTCGAAATTGAATTTCAATGCTAGTTCAAAGGGAAATTCGTCGACAAATAGTAGATTTATGTCCGTCTGATCTTACAGACAGACGGACAAAAAGTATGAAAGTTGGGTGTCTGAGGTTATACCTTTCTAATAAAAAAAGAATTTGTCGGATCAGAAAGATCGGATTGATAGAACCGATTTTGGAAGGGGGGTACAGACAGACGGACGGACATCGACAGCATGCCCTTCCGTCTATCTTTGAATTAAAAAAAAAAGAAAAGTAGGCTAAAAAAAATGAACAAATTAAATGATTTTTAAATATCTTTTAAAAAACAAAAAATGGATAAATGCCAGAAGGAATAATTAGCATTAACAAGTATTTATTCATTTATAAATGCTAAAATGTAAAAAAAAATTGTCTGTTTTAAAAAATATAGAATGCATTGTGCCTCTCTCTAGACACATAATGCAAACAATAAAAAAAATCCACTGTGACATGTATCATGATTATTGATTTAATTCCAAACTGATTTATATCACAAAAGTAAATTTCTTAATTTTTTTTTACATTAATAAAGTTTCTAGAACAATTGTTGTGATGGTAGTTCCAATTTAATTCCACTAAAAACAGCCCCCTCATGCTTTTTAAATAAGCATTAAATTGCACAGTTTTTTTTTAAAAAAAAATAATTGAAGTACTTTGAATTTTTATTCAGAGATTTTCAATTATTATTAGTTTTGATGCATTACACACTTGTATGTGGTATTTGTAGTTTGGGCTATGAAAGTTTGTGACAAATGGACCTTTATAAAAGCTTCCACCCTTTACGTTATTAACATAGTGTTGCATCTAGAATGGATATTAATGGACAATAGTTAGGCTATGTCAATTTTATGAGGTTTAGTTAACAGCTATGTAAAAAAATTCTGGATAAATGTAATAAACGTAGTGTGGAAGCTAATATGGACATTTTCAAACAATAGTTAGGCTGTCAATTTCGCATGTTTTTTTTAGACATATATATACAAACAAAATTATGGATAAATATAAACTTTTTAAAAATCTAATACACATTCAACAATTTAGATTAAAGAAATTTCATCTTGAAAAGGCATTGAACTGTTACATATAACTTAAAAATTATAGCTTAAGTGCAAACCGGATTATTTTGATGAGTTTGAAAATTGTTTGCATTTTCTTTTTATGATTTTAAGAATATTTCTTTTGAATAGGGCAATACTTAACCGCCTTGTTCCTGAACCAGGCAAAAGAACAAAAGACTTTATTCAAAATTCAGATATTATTAAGAGGAAGCACGAATGGAGGCCTCTCGCAAGTACTTTGTATGTTGAAGAAAACAAGGAAGGAGAACGATATGGACCGTTCTGATTTATTAAAAAAAAGTATTAGTTGTTATAAATATAGTTTTCAATTAAATTCATGTATTTCCTATGTTTTTATGAAACAAAATAAATGAAGTTATTGTGATTGAAAAAGATTTGAGACATTTTATTACCTCTAATGTTTCCATGTCATTTTATGAAACAACAATTCTAAATCTAATTTTTGTTAAATATATTCTCTTTAAGAAAGTATAGCTTTTTCTTAATTTGCCTTATGTGTTCAAATTTTTTTACTCTTAACTATCTATTCAACCTTTTTATGTATGAACTTACACTGAAATCTGCAACATTACAAATGATTAAATTACTTTGTACAATATAATTTCCAAAATATCGGTTCTTGTACAGTTTACACGAGTTACTTAAAAAACTGAAATTTGTCATGCACAGCAGCTAATAATGTGAAAAATTAACGCTGAAAATTATTCTACATTTTATTCATATTGATACAGTTTTAGAGCTTCTAAATTTCATTAAAAAAATGTTTGCTTTTTTGAAGATCTGCTTAAAAAGATCCATCCAGTGAAATTCACTATTCGTTAAATTGAAACAGATTACTAACAAACTGGATAGATATTTGATGTCTACATCTAATTGTAAACATTTATATTTTTAAGTCAATAAAAATTGCTTCTATACATGAAATTGTATAATTTAGATGTCACAGATATTTGCAAGTAGCAGAATCGAGCATGTCATTTATCTTAGAATAGAGCAGATATTTCTTAAATCATATTGATATTTCCAGAAGTACTAAGCTCTATGATGATTCTTTGGCTTTTTACACTCAGATAAAAATATATAAAGCCCATATTTTTCAGCCTCTGCTATTCTGATTTCTATATTCCCATTTTTTAAAAAATGGTATTAGGTTGAAACTCGTAAATTAGAATGATAAGAGGAAATTCACAGTAGAAACTAGTTTTATTTAAGGAGTATGTTAAAAAATCCTATTGAAATTTGGTGAAAATCTATAGTTAAGAGTTGAGTTGAATTATTATTGCACTATAGGACTTTTGATAATATAGTACCTCAAGATTTTTCTTATAAAAATAAATTTATATAATACCCTTTGTTAAGAATGTGTAGCACAGTATTTTGAAATGTATATAAAAATAAAATAGACATAAAAACGAAAAATATTTATTTACAGGGTGACATGTAACATTAATTAACATCATTAGTTTTCAACAGCTGCGGGTTTTGATGCACAGGCTTGACGGACACTCATTTCCTAAAAATATAAACATAAAAACATTGAATGCTAAAAACCAGAAAAAATGCATTATCCATTTAAATTTTGTGTTATTATTATTATCAATTATTTTAACTAATAGGGCTAATTTATTGGTAGCTAAGCCTTTGCAGACTCATCATATTCCGCAGAACTGAGAGCCATATTTTTATGGCAGTACCTAGGCGACTCTCGATGCCAATTTTGTGAGAGGGCAACATAGTTGTTAGTTTTGATGGTTCTGGTCTTGGAGCAAATCTCAGGGAAGGTCAAAAATCGTCTTGAAATTGCGCTATTAAAGGCTCCCTTCTTGGCCAAGAGATCAGCACTTTCATTGCTAAAGAGGCCTATGAGATGGAATCCATTGTGTGAAGCTTTTATGCCAATGAGATAGTTGATTTTATTAAACAAGTTGGTTTGATTCAGAATATGTCACTTACGCCGCTTCCACACAACATTTACGCTCCAACACCGAAAACAAACCATCAACACCTCAGAAAGAAATTCGCCAAATAGGGCCTTTAGCTAGTTCTAATTCAAACTTTAAGCCAAAATTAATAATTTTCTTTATTCTTCTTTTGCAAATTTGATAATTTTTGTCGTTTGCTAATTGTTTGAAGTTCGAAGAATAATGATGTATATTTTTTAATAAATATCTTTTTGCAGCCACAAGTTTACATTTCGAAAAATAAATAAGTAAAATTCTTGCTTTAAAAATAAAAGCGAAACTTTACATATTATGCAAATTTAGAATTTTTTTATACATCTTTCTACATTCATATACAATGTACCATCCAAATAACTTTATTGTGCTATTACAACAATCCAAATTGAATTATATCATAAAAATAAATATTTTTTCAAGAGTTTTATTTTTATTTTAAATAAAGTTTCTCGTAAGTTTAATGTAATGGCCACAGTGAAAATATTGAATAAAAATGGAATTTCAGTGTAGATTAAATTTTTAGTTATTTAAATTCTAAATAAACTTCTAATTTAAATTTTTTAATGAAAATTGGAATGTAGCCTAAACTGATTTTTCTGCTTCAAAATGACGTATTCCACTTGTTTGTGAGACTTGTGGTTCGTTCTGTAAAAGTGGGTGACAGACAGGCGGACTGAATGATTATAAAACCTTCCACTTTTTACGTAATAAACATAGTGGGAAAGCTAAAATAGAGACAGATGTCAGGTCGCCAGCCTTATTCCAGTTACTTAAGTACTGTAAGGCACTACGACTATCGGAAAAGATCCAAATATTTTCGGCTGATGTTATAGTAGGTCTATTTTGAATGTAAGCTTGGAAAGCATTTCCACCCCCATCCACGAGTGCGGTTTTCTGGAAACGGGGCGATTTATAGCTGTTTCGGTTTCTTCTCACCCTACATGGGGAAATACTAAATGTTTTTATTGTAAACCTCAAGCGCGCTATGATTAGATAAGCAATGTCCCCCCCTTTTTCGTAGAAAACCCAGTGAAGGGGTGGGGGAAGACAGTCTTTTCGAAGCTTACATACAGGCTAGAAATGGTATATAAACCCAATGGCAATAAGCTTAGATCTAAAATTAAAACACATTAATGAAATAAATAAAATTCTTACCCAAGTATCTAAAAGAGACGTAATAGAATATTTTTGTGGCATAGTACTGAGACGTGTACAAAGCACATGTTGTATGCTCTGCAATATGGATGTAGATTCTAAAAAATTAACAAGAAATAGATAACTTGTTTAAATTTTTTGCAATAAATATAGTTTTACCAACCATTTCAAAAAATATTTATTTGGAAAATTGAACTAAAATATACCAGTTCCGAGCATAATCGTAACAGCTGAAATCTGTCAAGAAAATAATCCCTATAAATTAATGCAGTTATGCTTAATTAAGATCAAATTAATTAATTTTTGCATTTTTTGCTGTCAGGATTATGGCCTTTCAGGATTTTGGCTGTCAGGATTATGTTCCAGAACCAAAATATACTATGACTACTATGCTAATTATACCAACATGCATTGGAAAATCTAACTTCATAGATTATTTGTTACTCGAGCTATTTTTACAAAGCAAAGCTTTTTCTGTAATCATTCCTGGTAATCCACTTTCTTCCTCGAATACTGTGGATCGCCCTACATACTTTGATGAAAAACTGAAGGATCTGCTCATTGTAGTTCAATAAATATCCTAGTTTTTTTTTTGTTGTTGCACTAATTAATAGATTTCAAATTGCTGTATACATTATAAATGGATACATAAGGATACATAAGGAATACAATAAGGATACATAAGGAATTCTGCAAGTTATAAAAAGATAACGTGCAAATATACATATTAAAATACAGAAACACTTACCATACTCATCTTTGGTAGTACTGCATAGAGGTGGGTTATCAGGGTAACTGTCTGGGACTGTAATACTTATGGAAGGAACACAGGGGAGATTTTTATCATCTGAAGAGGAAAAAAATGGGTACTTGCTGTTAACTTTTTAAAATGTAAAATTTTTACATTGAAGTTTTTAACTTGGTCCTTAAACTACAAGAAAAGTAAAATTCTATATGTGAATAAACTGCATAGTAAATAGGCATAAATAACTATTTCGGTTAACAATGTTAGCAATCAGATTAAAAGAACTAAGTTCTGGTAAATATCCTACATGTACCCAAAGTTTTATTTCTGAATTCATTCATTGAAAAAATGTGGTGAAGCTAACCTATGTTTAACAGAGAAAGAGATAGGTCTTATAGCTCCAAACTTTTAACTGAATTGAGACTTCCTTTGACATATTAGGTTTTGAAACAGTTACAGCATTCATCAAATTGAACCATTTAAAATTAATCGAGAAAAGTGTGTCTTGTTTAGCCTGTTTTTTGGATGCTTACCAAGTTGACAAATGAGGTTGACAGTTCGGGACCCCATATGCTGTACAGGATCCAGCTGCACTTTGAACTTTTGGTCCAGCCGAGCTATTTCGCCTTGCAATACGTCAGAAATTTCTACTGAATCTTCATCTAGTCTTCTCCTCTTGAAAGGTGAGCTTGAGTCTCTGCAAGTTATAAAAAATTCTTGAAATACGACTTCTTTACATTATTTCACAGTAATGTCAAAATTAAAAACAAACATTATTAGGATTGAATGCAAAAACTTGAAATTGGAGTTTTCTGTTCAGACTGGTTTCAATCAGGACTAACACTTGACAGCTGTCATGCAAAAATGGGCAGATATTACAATGCACGTGCATAGGTGTTTGTTGTTGCTGTCAATAGAATAAGTTTAAAAATTGATTTTTATTTTATTCCAATAACAAGTAATAGAACAGGGTTATAATATTGCTGTTTATCTACAGCAATGACACTTCGAAATATGGCAGTATTCACAATAAGCTATCTACCTTCTATGTGCCCATGTTGTTATAACTAATTCAACATTTCAGATACTAGAGACATTTTCAAGAGAAAAACATTTGTTCAAGGGCCACAGCAGTTGTAATAATTTGCACACATATTAAATTCGAAATTTACAAGTTTTTGAAAGTCTTCACCAAATTAAAATTTTTAACTCCAACTTTGTAGACATAGCTACTGGAAATTCAAAGTCTAATGTCATAGGACATTTGACAGTACTTTCTAACAGCAATGTCTTTTTTTCAGAAGCATATGATCACACTAAAACTTTTTAAGCAACATTTAGACAAATGCTCAAAGATAAGAAAAACGGGAATTGAAAAATAAGCAAAATAAAAACCTTATGCTAGATCCAAACAATGCGGCTATGGGTGGCCCAAAGGTTTTTTGTAGAATATGGTTGAACATTGGAGATTTACTGGCATTGACAAGTGCATCAATCAATGGCTGACAAATATTCTGTTCTTGGGTTTTTTGAGGTAAAGCTTGAGGTTGGCTAGTTGGCATATGACCATCTTGCATGAAAGTCTATAAAAAATAGAATTTAACTTAAAAGCGATGGTCAAGAACAGTTTTATTTGTAACTAGCTGAACTACCCGGTGTTGCACGGGTTGGAAAAAATAAATGCCAAATCGATCCAAGTAATTTGTACCATACTACCATTTATACTGTTATCGGATAATAAGCTTATGTTACTTTTCCCGTTCGTTATAAAGTACAGAATCCCGTTACTTATATGACCATAAAAATTCAAAATTTTAAAAAATGCTATGAAATTAACGGATAATGTCATAGTAATTTCCCAAATAAAAACATTTTAGCTCATTTGGCATGTTTGAAAAATTTGGCGAGGAAAATATATAGCTACCAACAACACATCCATTCATCTTTGGCGCAGTGACCATCGCACAACCAGCCAGCTAATAAAGAAAAAAGGTAATTTGGCGCGTTTTTTGTAATAACTTGGCGAGTTTATCAAAGTATTTGGCGAAAAAGAAAGACATAAAACAAAAATATGCATCTCCATTGCGGTGGCCTTAAAAAAAATCATAGTTCAGTATAAGCTGAACTATGCTTTAAAAAAATTCATTATTAAAATCCTATATTCACAATAAAATAATAGAATGGAGACTGGTAGGATTACGTCACGTGAATGATATCAATTATTTTTTGAAATTATTAATTTAGTTTCTGAAAGCAATGAACAAATTAAACATTTCCAATTTCAATTGTTTTCTAAAGAGTTTTATTTAAAATCCTTATAATTATTTAAAAGGAATATAATTATTAAAAGATTAGTATAAGCAAACTTCAGAATAAATTATATGCATTTAAGATTTAAATAGATCAACCTTTAGAAATTGCCAATGCAATTGCTATTTTCGCCAAAGGTTGCTATAATACCAATTTGTCAGGGTTGGCGTAAAATTGTCGGCAATGATTCTTCAAATAAAAATTAATTAAATATCAATTTATAGCTTAATCGTAAATGATAAAAATATAAAATGTTTAGCTTATGTGACCTTGGCGATCAAGTTTATAAAAACCAACAACAACGTTATGAATTACAAAAATTGGTAGCGCTTTTTGAGATCCGCTGTCGTTGGATGAAACCTTCCAGTTTATATAGACGTCCATGATAATTATTTATTAAAATATCGAGTTAAAAATAAAATATTGCATTGATACAGATTAAAGAATGATATAAAATTAAAGTTTACTACTTAAAATGATAGTAACTAAATCTTTAAAATTAAATTTATCATATATTTGTAAGTTTTTAAGAATAAAGTATTTTCTTTTTTACATTTTAACTATTTTTGAAAAAGTTTATTTTAATTTCATCTGCTGAATGGCAACGCGAAAGAAAAATGTTCATCGGATTTGAGCCAAAGTGGTGTAGTTTTTCCAGAAAATTCGAATTTTCTCTAAAAATAGAACATTTTGAGCTCTGAAAGTTCTTATTTTGTAACTCAAGTATGAACTACGCAATTATGCCAAGTTACGAGTCAAACAAATGTCTAGTTTGTGAGTTTCGGAGAGACATACACATATACACACATACAAAACTTCATTTTTATTATTATAGATTGTATCAGGGCAGTTTTATTTGTAATAGCTTTATACTTAATGATGGTATACTTGATAACGACAGTACTATGTTTATAGTGCTATAATTAACATACATTACAGTTTTCCTAACTGTTATATACAAAAAGATAATCAAGGTTTTCTTCAGAATTCATCTAGTGGTTATGGGTTTATATATTTTGTATTATAATATTAACATAAAATTTTATGGCAATAAAAATATTATAAATTAAATCTGATCAGCACAAAATAGTGAATAAATGTGATACGAAATATTATTAATATTGAAAAACAAGTTGAATACCACTTTAAAAAAAACATGTTATCTGAAAAAGCAATTATTTACTAACTCTGGCATGCAGACCAAAAACCATTTTTTAAAACAAATTTCAAGTAAAAATTGTGTTCAAATTGAACTTATAAGTAAAAAGAAACCCTTCTAATAACATTCACCTTGTACAAGGAAATAAAGTAGCAAAAGTACTTACAGGATTCATTTTTTCCAAAACTTGCTCGCATTTCAACAATACATCCATGGGACATCTAAAAGCAAGGTTCAAAATTAACTAATTGCCTACGCATACAACAGGATGATGAAACTAGTTATGAAAAATATCTAATATTTAAACTACCTTCGATTAGGATCGGATAATATATCCAGCAGATTTTTCATTCTATTTAAGTCTTTCTTTTTATCTGTAAAAGAATGAACAAGAACTTTCATACCTGCACCCGGACATTAATATAAAATACAAAAAGTTACGAATAGCTCCATAAGCCAGTGAAATACTAAGTGAAACATACTTTCGTCTTTGTCAATGCGAGCAATCATCTTCTTGAGTGGCTCAATGAACTTGGACAGTTGTTTACGCTTTTCCAGATAGCAAGCTTCTTCCGCTGATCGGTTGATTGGGCTTGGAGCAGCACCAGGAGGAACTTTAAGCAAAGCAAAAACTAATTAATGCCAGAACACTGGTTATTGAAAATATTTCTCAGGTTTATGAGGGTATTATTTCTACGATGGAGCTGCTTTTGGAGGATTAGGCCTTTGTAGACTCAGTAAAATCTCAGAAACTTAAAGCCATTTTTTTTTAAGTATAACCATCTAAATAGCCTTTCTAGCCGATTTTTTACTGCTTAGATTGCAGTCAATCCAAGCTCTGTGTGGTCACATTTAAAAGTGAAAGAAAGGGTTGTAATTGCAACTTTGTTAGAAGTTTTATATCCTTTACTCTCACAAAAAACAAAACAAAAACCACATGCAATTAATATAACAATGTATGCAATTAATATGATTTATATATTTTTTATTGACAATAAAATTATAAAACTATTCAAAAGATTATAGTAATAACTCTAAATTACTTTAAAACATAAAAAATTTACTCTTGTACAATACTCTGTAAATTGTGATGATTTACTTTCTGCTGTTTACGTTAAAAGCCAAATTGTTTTTTTAATTTAAAAAATGAGTTAAAATATAGTACAAGTAATTTTGGTATTACTTGGTGTATTGAGTGCACTCCCTGGAGATGGAGCTCCTGGCGTCCTCACATTGTAGCCACCAGTTGGAGATGGTGCAATCTGTGGGTTGGGACTGTGGCCATACACAGCAGGAGATGGGGTCATTTGGGGCCTAGTTCACAAAGAAAGAAATATAAAAATTGAGGATTAAGTACAGAATACAAGGTTGAACAGTAAGTAAAAGATCTTATCTTGAAATTTAAATAGAATAGGCTTAAGAATGCAATATAATTTGTTTCTGACTAACCCTAGAAAGATGTAATGTTGTTTAAAAACTAACAAAACATTATTTTCTTGTACAAATCAGTAACACAAATATTGTCATCTTGTATACACTTGTTAAAATCACAATTATAACTAAAATTTAAAATGTTGAATAATAGAAGTAATAACATTGGCAATTTAACTAAACCTAGTGGTCTAACAACTACAAGATCTAAAAACTAAACCAAAATATATTTTGTATTGCTTATGTGCATGAAGTGAATACAACAGAAGTCAAACTATTTAATTCAATTACTTTAAATTGTTCCACCAATTACAGAGAGGTTACTGAGTAATTAACTCAGATTCTTCTGACACCACCAGTTTGTAAGGATAAAAAAGAATGTGATCCAGGTTTTACGTGTTAGCAGGTTTTATGTGTTACGAAAAGCTAGCCAATACATGTTTGGGAAACTCTGGATAATACACTTTCTAGATTTCAAGGCTCATCCCACCATATAGGTAGCAATAAACCCATATTATTCCGACAACATCAGTTTGTAAAAATAAAAGAACAATGTGATTCGGGTTTCATGCGCTAACCCCTCTTACGAAAAGCTAGCCAATACATGTTTAGGAAACTCTGGAAAATACACTTTCTAGATTTCAAGGATCATCCCACCATATAGGTAGCAATAAACCCATATTAGTACGGCAACACCAGCTTGTAAAAAAATTAAAGAAGAATGTGATCCAGGCTTTATGCGTTAACCCCTCTTAGCAAAAGCTAGCCAACATAGTTTAAGAAACACTAGATTAAAAACTTTCTAGATTTCAAAGCCCATAACAACAAACAACATCATTTCAAACATGTAACACGCAGCTTAATAATAGCATTTACAGGAACCTACCCCATGTTTTGGGGATGATGTCCAGCTGGGGATGGAACTGCAGACTGATTACTGTTGGGACCTTGGTTAGGCATCTGAAAGCAGAATATAAGATGTTTGTTTGTCAGAGTTTGATTAGAATCTTAAGTTGACTTTTTATTTGTGTAATGCACAATGAATAAGGAAAATAATTAATGGGTAAAGAGAGCATATCAGTAAGTGCTTGTTAGAAAAATGTAGAATTTAAAACAACATATAAGTATTTGTGGTTTAAATAATGTGTAGTATAATTATTGATACCCTGCACTTTAACAACAAGTATTAAGATTTGTTCTAGATAACAGCTTATGGGATGGTCGCATGACTAAATGTTCTTCCATCATTCAAAGTTACATTTATTGTACATATATATCTTTTTCAGTGAGAATATAAATTTCAATTTGATTTCTTTAATCTAACTCAACTAGTGGTTCAACTGGTCAAATTGAAAATCAAGCACTCAGCTCCAATATATTTAACATACACTCTTTGCTCCTTATCATTTCACTAGTTTGTTGCTTCTTTGTGCAAAAGTTTTTTAAGTATACTATTTATTTTCAAAAAAAGAAATTATAACTTAATTAAATCAAAACTATTATAAAAACAACCACATGACAAAGTGAAAAAAAAATTGGTAACATTTTAAAGCAACCAGTGTAGAAGACTTTTTTTTTTGAGATTTAAGATTTTGGTGTAAAAGCTGTCTACATTTTTATTTTGAAAATATTGTAAAATTCTTTGTTCTGCAAATGTTATTCTTTTTTCATAACACATACTTAAGATGCTAAAGTACATAGTTCATTTAATTTTGAAGACAGACATAAAAATTTTGTCCATAAACAGGGAGTAGGTTCTTAACCATTATGCTTTTTGTGCCCTTGCTAAATCCAGACATTTTCATGACCAAGTAACAATATAATATAAAATTTCTCATAAATAAGAGACCACCCAATTCTTTATCATATATCAGCAATCACAAATACATAAATATTCTTCGATTTAGAAAAAAATGTCCTAAAAGTGTCACAACACATTTTGGATTTTTGAAATCACGAAAAACAGAAGGATATGCAGATTTCTTAGGAGAAATCAGTGTACAGAATAAGATACAGAGATATTGAGTTAAAAACAAATGTTCCTTTACATTGGGTGGTGCAGGGCTGTGTCCTTGAAACTGGGCCGATAGAGGGCTTTGCTGGGCACCTGGCATGAACATGTTCTCATTGTAATTTCCCTGCATTGGCTGGACGTTGGGATAGAGAAAATAAAAGGGAAGTTACCTTGTTAAAAATATTAATAGTAGTTGGAGTTATATATTGTCTGTTTGGTGAAATTTGTAGCATTTGATCCAGGAAGAATACAAAGGCATTTTTTGAAACATATTTTTAAAGTTTAATTTTCAAATATGATTTGTATAATTGTTATAGAATGTAAATATCTACATTTCTTGGTGTAAACAAAAGAGGGAAATATTTTTTTTCATTAAAAGAATGTTATGGGAATATTTGTTATTTGTTAAATTATGGAAAAATTAAAAAAATAAGTTCCCTAAATTAATGAAAGAAAGAATGAATGCCTAAATTTATTAATGTAGTCCCCCCCCAAAAAAAAAAAACATACAATGAATAAATTGCAGGCAATAACATTATTTAACATTTGGAAATAGTAATTTGTAAAAAATGCCCTAAAAAATTAAAAGATCAAATTTGAAAAATTAAGATATTTTTGGTACATACACACAAAAAATTGTATTTATGTAACGGGCAATAAATAATACTAATACAGACAACAAATAATACTAATACCGACAACAAATAATACTAATACCGACAACAAATAATACTAATACAGACAATAAATAATACTAATACAGACAATAAATAATACTAATACAGACAATAAATAATACATTAAAAATTGAAAGTAAATTTTTGATTTCTATTTGTGGACTTTATCTTATTTTCTTCTGTTTAATAATTGGAGATTCAAATTATTGAACAATAAATCAAAATTATTTTAACTTAGGTAGAATATTTTTGCTCTGTGTAACCTTTTAAAGTTTTTTTTATCCAAAAAACGCAATTGATTCTGATGTATGTGTGATGACATGGTGCCAAGGGCAAAGACAAATTCTACATCCAATGGAGTTGATTTTGGTCAAGACTAATGATCTAGTAGTGAGTAAAGCATTGACTCTACTTCAGGTTTCCACTCTAAATTTCTACGAGTTCTTTTAGATCAGAGCTTTTCTAATCTTTCAGATAATTCACCATAAAGGTCACGTTATAGATAGATAGAAGTTTTTATTTTGAAGTGACTTTGTAAAAGTGCACGTTAAAGGACCATTGCTGATTAAAAACCAGGGTATTAAACTCTTTCACTTACGATTTGAGTGCTGGTCACATTCGGGGGTGGTCCGCCTTGCTGCACTTGATGGCGGAACTTTTGTAAAATCTGCACATTAGGGGCAAGCATTGGAGGTCGAGGTTGTACATTTGGATTGTTCATAACACCACCAGGGCCTAAAACTATTGAATACTTTACATTATTTTTTTAATTCCACCAACATTTTATTTACTTTTTAAAATAATAATGGGGAACATTCATGTGATGGTCACGCGGTTTGTTATGCTACTGCTCTCGAACCACATGCCAATATTATCCTATACAGCTATCGAAACACGTGCTTATGTTTTCCTACTGAAACCTGTCTAACTGCTTTTTTCCCCACAGTGATTTAGAATTGAAGCTCAGGTGGATATGGTGTGAATGCCCCCCATTAAAACAATATTTTACATGAGTAAAGAATAGGATAGACAATTTATTATTTCATGTTACATATTAGCATGCATAAATATCATTTAGGTACTGACGAAACAAATTATTAGTTAAAATTACTTTTTAATTGAGTAAATTGGTTTTAACTAATGAGTTTAATGAGGAGTTAGTTAATAAGCATTATAAGAACATTGATAGCAACAGAAGTAAAGTAGGGGAGGGTGGGGGCTATTGGGACAATTTTTTTTCAACCTCTGTATTTCAGCAAAAATAAATTAATTTTAATTTCTTTTTTTACAAGCTCATAAACTGAACATTCATTTACTTAAAAAGTCATTCGTCAAATGTTAAACCATTACCATATTTTGGTTGCTGAGCATTTTGAACAAACATGTAAATGTCCCATTAGCCCCCATATGTGGGGGCTAATGGGACAGGATGCAGGGCTAATGGGACATGCTAAATGTTGTCTTAATAAAATATTAAAAAAGTTAAAATAAATCAGAAAATGACCAGAAAATAAAATTTTGAATCAAATACCATTTAAATAATTTTTTTTAAAAACAATTACTCAAAATTGAAAAATGAAATATCAAAAATATAACTCAAAATCGAAGATGCTCCCATAATTTTTATTGAATAACTGGAAATGATAGTTTTATAGCTAAATCTTTAGTTTCATAACTAAATATTTAGTTTTATAACTAAATATTTAGTTTTATAACTAAATCTTCTAAAATTTAGCCCAAACTTGTCCTCTTTTTCACTGTACAAGGATTTAAAAGACCGTCTTTATCTTCAAATAGCTCACCATCGTTCACCTTTTTCATATCATTCTAATGAACATTTTCACTGTAACGGGTGCGGGTTCGATTCCCCTCCTTTGCCCTGGGTGTACTTCCTTTCTCTGTGACAGTAAAAACTCTTTCTGTGTCTGTCTTACTTGACGAGGGCTTATAAGCGGGTCTCTGATCAAGCACACAAGCCGGAATATATATGTAACTACCCTACCCTACGAACATTTTCAGTTCATCGCCTTCTTTTTCAGAAATCTACCCAACAAATAAAAAATAGCTTGTTTACTAGCAAAATTTACCAACAATAATTTATTTATCTTCACCAAGCCCTGTTCAGAGGTATTTAATAAAATTTCAGGTGGAAATATGTCACTAATAAAGCTACTTGAACTTTCACTTATTATACGGTGAAAAAAGTTCAAAAAGTTTAAAATTAAAGTTTAAAAAAGTTTTTGGCAACTTGACTGAATAAGATATAAGAGATTTATATAGATTCTTCGAGAGAAGCATGCACAGCTAGGTTTATTCGTGTCCCATTAGACCCCACTGTTCCTGTCCCATTAGACCCCACCGAGTTGTTTTTTATAAATGACCCAACACAGAAGCACTTGTACTTCACCACAGTATTTGACATATATACTATCTTAATCTAGGATATTTCTTCTATCTAAAACTGTATTTTAATTCATATAAAGTTTTTATTTAATACTTCAAAAGTGAAAAACAAGGTACACTTTTAATTAACTTTCAATTCTCCAAAACAACAATTCTTCTCTCCTCATCAGCACATGCGTTTAATTGCTGATCTTTGGTTGTTAAAATGTGAAGTGTAACTGTTACAATACTGTAGTGTAGAAAAATTTGTAAAAAAGTATATTTTTCCCAGCTTTAGGGCCATTGTCCCATTAGCCCTGCGTCCCAATAGCCCCCACCCTCCCCTAATTAATGTTTTCAGAGCAAATTTTTCTAATCTAATTTTCATGAACAAAATGAAACTCAAGAAAACTTTCACTGTGGACAAATTTTGAGCTAGTAAAGTTTAAAAGCTAGATAAGAAAGTGAACCACATCTATAACAATAAAAATGGAAAATTGTGTGTGTATGTTTGTACTGTATAGAATCCTAAACTAGACATCTGTGTCGTAACTTGACAGAAATATGTAGCATATACTATACCCAAGTTATGATTATTGAATTTTCAGCGCCCAATAAGCAAAGACGATCATTTTTCTCTTTCGATATATATTATAATTTTTTTTTTTTAAAGTCTGTGCAAAAAACAAATATTCATTAGCTAGCAATCAATAATTCCTGGACAATAATTTCTATTGGAAAAGCCCAATTTATTTCTGAACACTTACACCTTACACCAACCTAGTCTGCATGACCATAGGGCTCATCCCTTGGGGATTAATGGACAATGTCACCACAATGTGTGGCTGCATCCCTGGGCCCATAGAGGGCTGGATGGTGACTGTCCTGCCCAGCCATGCTCTTAAGTGCACTCATGGGATCAGAGACTTGGCCTCCTTAGTTGCACTTACAACCATTTATATAAAACCATTAACAGTTAACCATGCACTTATAACCCTTTATAGATAACCATTAACTGTCTGTTAACCATGATGGTTAATAGAACCAATAGCATGGCTCACATGTATAACATAAAAATACTGTGTGTCTTTGCACATTATAGGGTCTTAAATAAGGCATCCGTTTGTGTTGTAAACTTCCCACAAGTATGTAATGTATATTCTTATGTTTATTGAATTTTCAGAGTTTAACGTGTTATATTTTAAGATATAATTATAGTTAAATGTTCAAAGGGCGAAAATTTGTTATTTCCATCATATATTGATTATACTTTTTTAAAAGTCTGTGCGAAGAACAAGTATTCTTTTGCCATTATTAGTTAACCGGGACGATAACTTCTCTTTTACAAAATTCAATTTCTCAACACTTACACCTAGTCTGCATGACCATCGGACTCATCCCTTGGGGATTGATGGACGACGTCACCACATTCTGCGGCTGCATCCCTGGGCCCATAGGGGGCTGTGTAGGGTTGCCCTGCATGAGGGTTCCACCCGAGCCCAGCAGGCTGGCTGTCATTTGCTGGCCTGGCTGCGGAGGCTGGATGGTGACTGTGCCTCCACTGCCCTGGCCAGCCATGCTCTTCAGTGCACTCATGGGGTCGGAGACCTGGCCTCCTTGGTTGACACCTCCTTGACCCATGTTGGGGTTGGGAACGTTGCCGCCCATAGCTTTCTTGGAGTCTGATGGGAGAAAAAGGAGTTTGTTAGATAAATGATTAAGTAAGAGTCATCAAAATACCGCACCTCGTCGTCTAGGTTGGCAGCATCAAAGCGTCCTTGATTGAGAGAAAAATTCTACTACCAAGCGTGTCATGCGAGGGGAAAAAGCATTAGGCTGGTAGAATCCAGACAGTTTGCTAGGTGGCGCTTATTCCAACCCCTCCGTCGTTTGTTTACCTATGTGTTTTCGATTGATAGTACGTTTCTTGTCATCAAAAAACGTTAACTCAGTTAATTTTATAAGTTTCGAAGCTGTTTTTTTTAGAGAATATGGTTTACTGTTGTGTGCCTCGGTGCAAAGAAAAAAAGAAAGGTAAATGCTTTTCTTTTCACCAATTCCCGTCAAACGCAGACTTGAGATCGAGATGGCTTGCCGCCATATCAAGGAAAGACTTTCAAGTTAATAGTGTTTCCCCGTCTTCTGTTGTTTGTGAAAAGCATTTTAAAAGCACAGATTACGTTAAAACATTGAACGTTTAAAGCCCGGTGCTGTGCCATCAGTTTTTGGGCATTATCCGAAGTACATGCAAAAAGTGTCACCCATGAAACGACAGAAGAACAGACTCGAAAACATTCATGAGAGACATATTTGATAAATTTTGCTCAAAGCCAGACCATAGTAAAGTTATGGCTGAACTTGTTTGTGTAAAGTTCATTCAGCAAGTTATTGAAAATATTGCCCGTAAATATACTGATAGGTTTGAAAATATAAGGAAGCTTACCATGAAGCCCACTAATCGTAAACTTTTAAAACTCAGTTAATGCTGTCTTTTATAATTATGATAAATATACTTTATAAAATTTGTTTTGTAAAAATGTAATTTTGAATGTTTTCCCAGGTACAAAATATTTTATTTTGTTATTTCTATTCTTCATATGTGCATAAAACATTTGACTGTTTGCTCTTAATTCTATTATAATTATGATAAACATACTTAACAAAATTTGTTTTGTAAAAATGTAATTTTGAATGCTTTGCCAGCTACAAATTTATATTGTAATTTCTATTCTTCATACGTGCATAAAACATTTGACTGTTTGCTGTTAATTCTATTATAATTATGATAAACATACTTTATAAAATTTGTTTTGTAAAAATGTAATTTTGAATGTTTTGCCAGCTACAAAATATTTTATTTCGTAATTTCCATTCTTCATATGTGCATAAAACATTTGACTGTTTGCTCATAATTCTATTATAATTATGATAAATATACTTTAAAAATTTTGTTTTGTAAAAATGAATGAATACTGAATGTTTTCCCAGTTACAAAATATTTTATTTTGTAATTTCTATTCTTCATATGTGCATAAAACATTTGACTGTTTGCTCTTAATTCTTTTATAATTATGATAAATATACCTTATAAATTTTGTTTCGTAAAAATACAAGTTTAATTTCTTTTCATCATATGTGTTTTAAAAAATAAATGTATTAAAATGGCCTGATTTCTGAATTTATATTTCACATAAATTTTACATGGTTCATTGTCAGATTTAAAGTATTTTATTTTGAATTTTTTTACATGAGTTTGTGAAAGTAAATAAAATATAGATTGTTTTCTGAACAAAAACGAATTGCTGAAAAATAAGTAAATGATCAAGAAAAAGAACAAATTTAAAAATGAATATTTCAAACCTGCATGTGTGTGTGCATATCTACATTATGGATACATGCATTACTAGTAATCCCAGTTTTTTATTCTCCCTTTTATCTTCAACATTCGTCATTTCAATCCGCTTTTATATAATTATCAATTTTAAATTAAAAAAGTGCTTTCGCGGTATGTAACAGCATCATTACGAGGGGTTGGAATACGCGCCCTCTGGTGGCAGCCGTTGATTCCGAAACTAACCCCCGTGTGACACGCTTGATAGTATAAATTTTCCCTCTCAATCAAGGACGCTTTGGCAGCATACTCTAAGATAACACTGGTCAACAGTGAAAATGCGAATGAGATGAAAGTACCCAATTCTGGATGATTTCGACGTGCTAAACACGAATATCACCTTAAAAAATGAAAGTTAGCTCTTGTTTTTGAGTTACTGTCGTTTTTTCATTGCATAGGGTACAGCGAAATGCAGGAGCGCATCAAGCGCAAAATTAATTAAAGTCAATTTTGATTACAGAAAACCTCCGAATTTGAGGTTTATACAGATTTTATTTTATATTATCAACCTGGGAGTGGGAAGAAATGATAACTTTCAAGGTTTTTGCAACCATATTAGCAGCTAAATAACCCTTCTAAGCAACGTAATTGTTCTCATCTCAAGAGGTGCAGAATAAAAAGCAATAAATTCCTTGTATTTCGCACTTGGATGTTTTAGAAGCTGTAGAATATCAAAAATTAGTATTAGTAATAAATCTATAACTGTAATGCATTAACAGAGCAAATAACTTCTGTTAGATTTGCGGCAAAGTGCAATTTTTTGAACACAAAAAGGGTGATCACTGCAAAAGCAAAGAAAGCTTATCATTTGTATTTTGGTTTCAAGATGGGAGACTAGGAATAATTTCGTTACTCCTCACTTATGTAGTTAAACTAGTGTAGCAAATTTGTCACTTTGACTTCATCTGGGACAACAGATAGTGCCGTATGCTATATAAAATTTAATGGGAAAAAAGACAACGGAATGTCATCTTCTGATTGAAAGGGAACCAACAAATCAGATTAATGACCTATTTCTGCATCATCTCATCAGTTAAATGAGGTGTTATTTAGAAAAGGATAAATGTTAAATAGCCTAACATTCCTTTAACTCTGTGTGCGGTCCAACACGACACTATTCACTAAAAAGTCTCAATTATATTTTATAGTTTTAACGAGGATAATAGCCATGCGTCTGCTAAATATGCTACAGCTTCTAAAAACAACCATGAAGAAATGTGAGGAATTTATTGCTCTTTTTTTTCTGCACCTTTTAAAGTGAGAACAATTATGTTGCGTAGTGGGGTATTAAGCTGCGAATGTGTGTAAAAATTCTTGTATTATCATCTCTTACCAACCCCATGTTGATAATATTAAATTAAACTTGTATGAGCAAAAATTAGGAGGGTTTCTGTAAACAAAATGGACTTTAATAAATTTTGTGTTTGGTGCGCCCATGCATTTCGCCGTATCCTATGCAATGAAGAAAACGACAGTAACTCAAAAACAAGAGCTAACTTTTATTTTTTAAGGTGATATTCGAGTTTAGCACGTTGAAATCATTCAGAATTGGGTACTTTCATCTGATTCGCAGAAAAAATTTTCAAATTTTGTTGTCCAGTGTAATTAATCAAAACAAATGTCTCATGAAACAGATATCAGAATGACTTCTGTACCACATATGACGCATTGAAATATCCACAAATAAAACATGAAAATACACACATTTCGCTCGTTTAGCAACTTTGGTGATTTGGTTACATATTTGGCGAAACATTAGGCCATTTTGACACAAGTTTTAAGTGCAAGTCTCAATTATGAGGCAACAATTTATTTACCTCATTTGGTACGTTTTTTTGCCGATAATTTGGCAAGATTTATGAAACATTTTGTAAGAAAATAGAGAGCGACAAACTCAGCACTATGGAATAAAGAAAACCAATTTCGTTCATTTCGAATTATTTGACGAGAAAATATAATATACAGCTCTATAGCGCGATGAATTCGAAAATCGAAAGACAAACCTGCAAATCAAACATTAAAAAACCTTATTTGGCGAGAAATGTAGTACGTGTGGTCATAATAACCGCACGCACACACAAACGGATAACAATATTTTTATTACTTTGTTATAGAGTTTTTCGCCTTCGTATATCCTTTATGAGACTACCACTAGATGGCACCACTACATGCAAAAATATGATGCATTGCAAGTCAACTAAAATTTACATTTCGGTTTCAATTCCTAATTTTGATTTATTTTCCTTCCAGTTTTAAAGGTCAACAATAATTTTAACATGTTTTTAACGTTAAAGACGTCACTTAATTATTAGGATAAACTTATTATTCCCAGTTAAATAAATAAAATTGTACCGACTATATATGACACTTGTCTATTACTTAAGTCCCTTTAGATACATCTTCTAGCTTTGCGAATATTTCAATTAATTTTTTTTAATGACACCACCAATCTATTACAATATATCGTAGTATTTATCTGATACTTTTGATAAACAAGTAGGCTTGTAACTGAATCTGTCACTTACGACTTAGACGAGGTTCTTAGTCTATGATTAGACCGCTCCTGTACAACTGAATATTTTTTTTTTGCTAAATACAGCATTTAATTCGATAAACACTTCTACGCTAAATTTGGATAATTAAATTATAATCTATATAATTTCGAAAATTCAAAAATTATTTCAAATTATTATCAACTAGCTGTTATACCCGGCGTTGCACGGGTAGAGGTGAAAAAATAATTTAATAGTCAATTTCATTTTTTTTCGTTCATTTGAGTTACGTAAGATATGAAGATTACCCAGTAATTTTTTCCCTTTTATTACCCATCTTGGATATAGTAATTATTAATATTAATTTCAAAAATACCTTTGATTAAAAGCTCAAATTAAAAAGAATACTATTTAAGTAAAAAAAATAAACCAGTAAGAATTAAAAATAAGCCACTCCAGCAAACAGCAAACGATTTGCATTTTTTATATAGGTCAGTTCAATTCATCTATCCCTTAATCCGTTTTAGAATAATAAGCTTATGTTGCTGTTTCCGTTCATTATGAAGTACAGAATCCTGCTACTTATATTACCTTAAAAATTCCAAAATTTAAAAAACGCTATAAAATTCACCGATAAAGTCGTCGTAATTTAATAAAAATTTTAAATGCTTAAAAATCAATTTTTTTTAGCTCATTTAGCTCTATTTTGCGACTTTGGCGAGGAAAAGATATAGCTATTAGCCATTCAGCTCTCGTGCGATGACCTTAGCACAACCAGCTAATAAAAAAATTTGCTCATTTGGCACGTTTTTTGTAATAACTTGGCAAGTTTGGCAAAGTATTTGGCGAAAAAAGGAAGACATAAGAAAACTAATATGCAGCTCCATTGCGATGGCTCTCAAGAGACAACATAGTTCAGTATTTTCTTAAAAATGCATTAAAAAAATTCATAATTCAAATTAAATAAACGCAATAAATCCTAGAAAGAAGACAGGTTGGATTAAGTCACTTGAAACGTATAAATTATTTTTGAAATTTTGAATTTAGCAACAGCACAAAATAAACATTTTTAATTTCAATTATTTTCGTTAAAAGTTTTATTTAATTTTTTCTGCTGAATGGCATCACGAAAGGGAAAAAATTATCGGATTTGGCGAAAGTGGTGTATTTTTTCCCTTAAAACGTTCAAAAACTCAAAAACGATAGAAGGAATAGTCTGATTCGAAAAATTCTTAGCCTATGTTTGTTCCGGAGGTGAGATGAATTTTTGGGCCAAATTTCATGACGATCTGTTGCGTGGTTCTTAAGTTTTTGCGTCCTATACAAACAAACAAACAGAAGTCGCCTTTTATGTATATAGATTAAAAAGCTATTATTCATCAATAAATTCTTAAGTGTAAAAGAAAAATTACATTTGCTTTAATGAAATAGAACGCTTTCTGTCTCTTTGAAACAAATAATGCAATTTATACAAAAAAAAATCCTATTTGTGATACATATTCTGATGTTCAAGTGACGCAGTCATTCCATTATATTTAATCTCTTTGGAAAATGGTCTTTTTACACTTTTTAAATGTGTAGTAAATTTAGCAGGATTTTAATAAAATTACTTCGATTCGAATTTTTATTCTGGTAGGATTTCTAATTATTCCAATCGGACATAGCACAAGCCTATATAAAAGCTTCCCCATTTTTACGCTATAAACGTAGTGTGGATGCTAAAGCTTAAAATCAAAAAGATCTTTTTGGATAGCTATAACGTTTTATCATAATAGGGGCAATTCGGTTTCAGAATGAACCAGTGCAAAGATTACCCCTGTAGTTTTTTCTCTCTCTCTAACTTCCGAAACTAGGGGGAAAAAATTCAGAAAAGAGCGAATTAAAGAACATAATTATATTTTAAAAATTAAAAAAAAAAACAAAAAACAGTTTACCGACGAAGATTAATCGGTCCATAAAAAACAGTATACAGTAATTCAAAACGGTTACCTTTTTCTCAAACCCACTTTAATAAACATAATTCATTCTTCCACTGATCCATCTAAATTGTAACATTTAGATTACTTTTATGAACACAAAATGTACAAAATAACCTACTCCGGAGGCATATAGTAAATTACCTCTATTCCAAATTTAAATACGAATTTGACTCGCTCCATCACCCTCCATTTAGATATGCATAATTTGATAACCCACGATTCAATTCGTAAATTTGCATTTTGGCCCCTATTTCGACATACCCCACTAGATAAAACGGGGGATCGATCGACCCCCTATTCCAACATGCGCAGAGCTCCATCCGCGCACCACTAAAAAACGAACTTTCTAAAAAAAAGTTAACCCTCGTTTGTTCTATACACCTCGATTAAATAAAACACGGAAATTCCTCCATTAAATATAAATAACGCGGCCAGAGGAAGCAAAGGCACAAAAAAATGAAAGAAAAAATACGTGAATAAAAAAAAGACTCCTGGGCTAAGCCGTTTTGGAGGTCTATCTTGGAACACGGGCACGAAAATCCAATCAATACATTCTCGGACTGGACCATTCTAGAGAAGCAAGGGGAAGGCGGGATGCCGGGATTGAAGGATACCATTTTTGATGGTTAAGTTATGGGGACAAAGGTGTAATGTAAAGTCCCCAACACTAAATCTATAGCCCTAGTCAAGATATGCTAACTAATATACGTACACTATTCGTCTTACTGAAACAGTATCCTCTGAATCGCGCGTGTTATAGTAACTGGAAGAGTCTTGTTCAATGGGTTAATTTTTTTAATAACTCTACCTACACCCCTCTGAAGCTTATATCCTATTTTACGCCAACGGGACCTCTATGGGATTAATCAAGTAAAGAAGAAATATTTTAATTGACCTTCTTCCCTCTCCTTCTCAATTCTTTCTGGAAAGATATGAAAATAATAAAATATGTAATAGTTCCAAACCCACGTCCAACAGCCAATAAGAAAGGCGCTATGTCCGCTACCTAATTCCGATATATAAATAATCCCAATTTCTATTTTTAATAACATAGTATTTATTTTGAGAAATAAAATAGGTAACTTTGACATTTGAACGTTTAATATAGAACTGAATTCGAGCTTGGTGCTATTTTTCAACGTATGAACTTTGTACACTCTTAAAACAAACGAGTGAATTTAACTCAGTCTGAGTTAATGTTCACTATTTTCAGTGTCGAAAATGCACTTATCCTATTGGAGTGGATTTCACTCTTTTGTTTTAAGAGTGTATGGACGCAGTTTTAAGTGACAGTTTTTGTCGCAAACCAACATTAACAACAAACTAGTTTTCTTTAAATTTTTCTTTGTAAAAAAGGCATCAAGAAGAGAGTACTTTTAAGAATAAAAACAAGATAGATAAATTGAAGCATAGAAACGAGATACACTCTTAAAACAAAGGAGTGAAATCCACTCCAGTTGGAGAAGTGCATTTTCGACACCCTAAAGGCATGCATATTTTCTCAGACTGAGTTAAATTCACTCGTTTGGAGTGATCCTGTCGGAGGTTTAACACACAAAGGATCCACTTCAAAAGGAGAAGTGCATTTTCCAGTCTGGAGGAGTGAAATCCACTCAGACTGAGGTAAATTGGGAGTGTTTGTTTTAAGAGTGTAGATAAATTACATTGTTATTCGAAAAACAGGCCAAAGAAACTATAACGAACTGAATACTATCTTAATTGAACTAAACATTTAAACTACATATTCATGAAGGAAACATTGAATAAAAGATTGAAAGAGCGAATCAAGAATGAACAAAAATCAAACATAAAAAAAAAATAGATATAGTACAGATGGCTCCTAGAGACTAGCATTTTTCTTGGAGATACAAGATGAGATCCTTTTTCTTTTTTATTGCAAGCGGAAATTAAGAGTTTATCATGGATAAAAGCTTATCCAAGCGTTGGGAAACATCAAACCGAGAAGAAACAAGATTTTCTCAATATATATTTTTTTATTATATCGTGGGCGTATCGCTAATAAAATACAGTGAAAGATTGTAATCAGAAAATTACACTGTTCGACAAAAAAAAAAGCAAGTGTTTGTCCCGAAGCTACTTTGGCGATTTTTTGCTCCTTTGGTGGTCCAATAATAGAGAAATGACATTTTTAGCCCAAGTTTAATAGGGGGATTCATCTGAGATCAAAAAACTGATTTTTCAACGTTTTTTCATAAAAAACGCCTTTTTTGACGTTTTTTTGGCTACAAATAACCTGCAACTGGTTCTTACCTCTATATGGGTGTTAAGTGAGTACCGATGGGCCCTTTTGGAATTCAAACACCGCTCCAAAACTGTCTAAATTAGCGATTTCTGGCCCAAACGCCATTTTTTGATGTTATTTCATGTTTTTTCGCGTGGCTACTTTTTTGGCTACAAACAACCTGTAAACCTTCCTTCAACTAGTTCAATTACCTCTATGGGTGTTAAGTGAGTATCGATGGGCCATTTTGGAACTCGAACACCGCTCCAAAACTGTCTAAATTGGCGTTTTCTGGCCCAAAACACCATTTTTGGTGTTATTTCATCTTTTTTCGCGTATGGAGCTATGATTACGTATCTGGATCTGCTTTCGAGATAAATAAAATTAAATTATGAAAACCGAATAAAATGATAACATTTATATAGATACGTAACACATACATAGATGCGTAATAATAGCTCCATTCGCGAAAAAACATGAAATAACATAAAAAAAATGGCGTTTTGGGCCAGAAACCGCCAATTTAGACAGTTTTGGAGCGGTGTTTGAGTTCCAAAATGGCGCATCGGTACTCACTTAACACCCGTAGAGGCAATTGAACCAGTTGCAGGAAGGTTTACAGGTTGTTTGTAGCCAAAAAAGTAACCAAGCGAAAAAACATGAAATAACATAAAAAAATGGCGTTTTGGGCCAGAAATCGCTAATTTAGACAGTTTTGGAGCGGTGTTTGAGTTCCAAAATGGCCCATCGGTACTCACTTAACACCCACATAGAGGTAAGAACCAGTTGCAGGTTGTTTGTAGCCAAAAAAACGTCAAAAAAGGCGATTTTTATGAAAAAACGTTAAAAAATCAGTTTTTTGATCTCTGATGACTTCCCCTATTAAACTTGGGCTAAAAATGTCATTTCTCTATTATTGGACCACCAAAGGAGCAAAAAATCGCTAAAGTAGCTTCGGGACAAACACTTGCTTTTTTTTTTGTCGAACAGTGTTATCAGGTTATTTTAATTTTCGCTTTTTACACTTTTAACATTAATTTTCGCAGAAGCTTACACACATAAGAAAAATCACCTTTCATCACATCGAAATTATCTAAAAGTTTTTTTTGTATAGGGAAAAAATGCAAGTTCTTGGAATAAGAGTATATCACTTAAAAAAAGCCCTAGTAAATGCCCCAATGAAATAAATAACAAGAAACGAGCAAGTCAAAAAGACCCATAAAACGGGTATTATTTTGAAATATTCTAATATATAATAACAAAAGTTACATTTTCATACTAAAATAAACCTTAAGGACAGAAGAGAAACAAACCTATGAAGTTCAAAAGTATCCACAAGGTTTTTCTCTTAGGATTTTTTTTTTATACCTTAGAAAGAAGGTGGGCGGTCGATAAGGGTTAAGAGATTTTAACTGGTTTATCTCGCAGGCTCTTAATTTTTTTTGCGTCGAACTTTGGACTCAATAAAAATAGAAGTGACTACTTTTTTACATTCGCGTCAACTTAGCACATCTTTACAGGAGTAATTAACGGGTTTCCTATTTAAAAAAAAGCCGAAGAGCAAACATGCCACAGCCGCTTCGCCACTTCAAATATTTGCATTGCTTTTAGAAAATTCACTTTGGGAGAGAACTCAAAATTGGTGAGTCAAGTATACTTGATATGGACATTAAAAACTTCCATAAAATAGATTTTTTTACAGACAATGTTAGTTTACTGCTAAAAGGTACATTTTATGGTTTTTATTTGCTGAAGAAATTAATAGTAGATAATTCAAGGGAAAAACAGTTTAAAAGCAGCTTTCAAAAACTAAAATTAATTCATCCCAATATTATGAAATAATACGGATTCAATATTATTGCTAATTTCTGAAGTACTATAGCAGTTGTATAAATCTTGTGTGAAAGCAGTTCAATGTGATATTTGCTGTTACAAAATATACCTGGTTTTCGATAACAATTTCAGCGAGTATTTAAGTAACAGGAAAGTAGACTATTTTTGTTCGAAAATAGATTTGTAAGTAAAAATATTTATTCAAATTTTCATCATGAATACTAGTTACTACAGCAAGCAAATATCATTTATAAATTAATTCTTTCCATACATACTTCGAAAGAAAAAATATCGCCGGTCCATAGAAAATTCAGGTAAATTTTTGCATAAAATAATATGCAGTATTTTCATAGGATAAAGATAGCTTGAAACGAACAAATTCTGGAAACACGAACTTCAGATTTATGCACTTTGTGGGCAAAACAAAATACAGGGATATTCAGACACGAACAATTTAGATCTAGTAAATTGACTGATTCTTTCAAAAAGTGAAAATTCGATATATAGGATAGATAAAAAGCAGATATTTATTTCAGGACTTGTGAAAAATACCATACGTTTAGGCCATGCATGCTAAACTTTTTATTTTTTTAATTTTAGCTACAAATGTACTAGCTTTATGAATACTAACTGAAGAGTTTTAGGCAAAAATAGATGATTTAAACTTTTATACAAACCTTGTATTTAAACCACCAAATAATTATAAGAATGATTCTAATTATAAGAAACCATTTAAAGATACTTCGAGGCTTATCACATCAAACAAAAATTGTAGTTAACGCATTTTTCAAAAACAGGAGAACAAAAAAAAAAAAAAAAAAAAAAAAAAAAGATAATAAATTTAGTAACATAAATAAACTATTAAAAACCGTTTTAGAACGCTGACTATATTGTTTAACGAAAATTATGTTTAACAAAATATGTTTCCTATATTTACAATGTAACGCTAAAGAGTTCTATTTTAATAAACTGATGAGCGAACTTAATTAAAGGAAATATGTACTCATGATTTAATTACTTTTCTAAGGCCCCATTGAAATTTTTCATAGCAAAATTTAAAATGCATGTCAGGCAGACTTAAAAGACTCCCTGAACTTTATAAAGTAATTAAATTAATTTTTGATGACTTAGTCCCAAACAACTTTCTTCAATCTTCATAGGAAGCGAAACAAATTTCCGGAATCCTTTTCCTGGCGATTTAAAATTTTAACTAAACGAGACATACTAGATATTTAATGCATTAATAAGGAATTTGGGGGCAATAAATAAGTTGGGATTTTAAAGTAGAGGGAAACTACTAGGAGGGCAACTCGAAACAGTTTTAAAGTATCTCCTTAAGAACTAATCTCAAACAAATAGTGAAAATAGCAAACTATGGAAGTAACTTATTAGCAGGAATTGGTAAGTTACTTTTAAAAAGTAACTATGTTATAGTTACTTAACATGAAAAGTAATTACAGTTATTTCGATGAAAAGTAACTGATCACAGTTACTTTTAGAAATTTCAAGTTGTATAAGAAAAATTGAAATATAGCCATCTTACCATTTTTCAAAAAGAACCAAGACTGAAGAACTAGGGACACTCGGAAAAGTTCAGAACAAAAAAAAATAAAAAAAAAATCAGCGTTATGCCGCTGTTAAAAATTAAATATTAGCTGAATGCCGGACTGTTACGAAAATATCGAAGAAGAGCATCATGAGAAGAAACGGAAAAGTAAAGAAATTTTTCGTAAACTGAAAAACGTAACTATTACAAGGAACGCGTTACTCCAACCCCCGCTTATTGGGCATGAGGGACGGAATGAGGTCAGGATCAAATCATATATCAGAAGTTCCAACACTCCCATATAAGAAAACCTTTTCAATACTGTAAAAAAATATCTTCGGTAAAACTATTTCTAGATTCAAAAAGACTATTAAAGTTAAAAACCTGTTATTCAACAGCTTTGCGAATTTTTCATTTTTAGTAAATTTTGAGGCTCCAACCTTGTCAGCCTCAATATCAGTGTAGTAAACAGGAAGCGAGAATTGAAGACCTTAGTTAAACAACATGTTAAGTGACATTTTTTAAAAATTGAGATTTTTGTGCCCAATGAATATATTATTCCATCCTTTTAAGATAAACAAATTTCCCCTTTTTTCATAAACTTTTAGTTGAGAATATTTTTTACCGTTCAAAAGTACTGTTATTAACAGATTTAAGTGCAAATTAAAAACTCAGCTCGATTTCACCTTTTTGTCACTTAGCACGTTCTTCCACCAAGCTCTTCACTTATCAAATGCATAATTCGTCGGAAACTCGTTGTAAGTTAACTGGAATCGCACGTAAACAGTGCTAATGAACTGGATCTCATACACCACGACCCAGAAATACTGAAACCTGATTTTGAGAGGAATATAAACTAAGTCCCGAGACATTTGTCTGTCGATATCACCGACATAATTGAGGTCAGAAGTTTTACTGGTTAGACGGCAACAAGAAGCGTGTAGGCGAGCTTTTATTCAATGAAGAAAAAACACATTATTGTTTCCCGCTGTTCAAGTTTCGGGACATGTGATGCTTTAGTTCCTTTTTAGATCGCCAGTTCTCTTTAATCTGTTATTTTATTAATGGATTTGAGAAAAGACCAAAGGTGACAATGCTCAATTTAAAACAACTTAATTTAATCCTTTCACTCAAAATGATTCCATTATGGAATCATCAACTTGCAATTTTTTTTCTCACAAAGTTAAACTCGCATTAATGTCAAATAAATTTTATGAAATTCTCCATACATTTTTTTTGTCTAACATTAATCTCTCTAATATTCATTCAAATATAACATCAAAGTTTTTTTTTTGTATCGTTAAATGGAAGCATCATGTCTTTTGAAGAATTAAATAATGTTTGTAGTAATTAAATAAATGGGCCTTAAATTCTTGATCATGCTTGAACTTTTAAGTGATTAAAAATTGAATTTTATCTATTTTTAACACATAAAGTTCCGAAAAATAATTGTTATAGTTTACTCAAAAGTTATGATTCTAAGATACCCCCCTTAAATTTTAGTTAAAAAATTTATATATTTTCCCTCTTTTTCACCACTTCATTCAGCATAATAATGAGTATATTTCACAAATTTTGGATTTTTACAATAAAAAAGGTGGTAGTGAAAGGGTCAACAATAAACAAAAATTAATTTAAATGCATAAAATAATAAACAATTAAATAAATCATAAAAAAGTTTCAATAAGATATTTTAAAAAAAGGAAACAAAATCAAATCAAAATAACTGTTAAAAGACGGAGAATTTGAAAAACAGAAAAATTCGAAAGAACATGGAAATAAGAACACATTATTTCCTAAAAAACTTCCTTCCACGAAGTTAAGAAAAAAGCAGAAGAAAACTAGGATGCCGTCAGTCCTCATTTGAAGAAAGGTAATTATTGTACGTAAGTAAATTAACTAGGACTGGTAAAAAAAGGACAGTCTTGCGTTTATTAGGTTTATTCAATAAAAAGTAAGTTTGACGGTAAGTTAAGGTTTTATAAGGGTTCTTTTTCAAATCTTTATTCATTAAAAAAATTCATTCATTAAAAATCATGATCGGCATTATCTGAAACTATTTAATGTATTTGTAATTTTAGTTGGTTAGGTTAAGTGTTAATGTGACAAATGACTTCATAAAACAAATATATACAATGTAATGTATGCGTAATTTTAGCATTTAGGTTAAGTGTTAATGACTTAACAAAAAAATTTATGTGAATAGTAGCTAAAAAATTGAATAATTTTTCAAGCTCAAAATTGAAAAAAGAGGGGAAATATTAAAAAGCAATTTAGCAATATTTTTGCATAAATACACGTTTATTTAAAGGAAATGAACCGGACATTTATGCTGTCGTTACTAGAATTAAGCTATGCAAAAGCCTCCCATACTATCAAGCTACTTATACATCATTTATTGGTAATATCCTGCTTCAAGACAAGCCTACGAAATTCCTTGAATTTCACTCTCATGTACGTGCTATGCAGGAAATGATAAAGGGAAGGAGCGTATGGATAAGCTGAGCAAAATGTCTATATTTCGCTGTATATTTTAAAATATGAATTCAATTTTAATATACAAAATATCCTATTTTTTACCGTGATGTATTTTTAAATTGCATACAAAGAGACTTACAAAAATGATCATGATTTATGCAGGATTTACCGATATAACTTACCTCCATTTCCTACATATGGGGGGAGGCATGCAATATTCACATGACACCTCCCTATATCATCACCACCTTACCCCGACCCAAAAGTCGAGTCAATGGACTAGTAACATTTTTATATTTTTTGCATACAGTGTATTCATGTCATTCTATACGTACAGGGTAACGGGCTTCATAGCCTACATTCTTCATTTTTTGGGAGCTAATTGTTTGTTATATGTTATGTTACCACCATTTCCTAACGTACCAATTGGAAAAGTTGTTACGACTACCTAAAGTCATTTTTTTAAACTCTTAATTATCTAATATATCTAATTCAATGAAAGTATTAGGATATGGGGTCGAAAATCAATAAAAGCTTTCGCGACGTTTTGGAGAGTGTTGATTCTAATAAAGCGGTTTTTGAATATATGTTGTCTGTCCGCCTGAAACCACTCTACAGGTCGAACTAAAAGAGCTATCGACTTCAAATTTGGTGCATGAGTTTCTATATAGTACGTCTCGGACGCTCTAATAAGGTTCTCCAGAAAATCGAACATGAGCAAAATTGAAACGGCCAGAACTTTTTGTTTATTTCAAAGGTATTGATTTTCTTTTTTCGTAAACTTTAAGTAAACCTAAACTTGTATATTTTTTACGGTTTGCAAATTCAGTTTTAAACAGATCTGAGTGCAAACTAAAAAAAATTAAAGCTCATTTTCTCGTCTCCACTTTTTTTGTCACTTAGCACGTTCTTCCATTACGTTCCACGTTCTTCCATAGCTCTTCAATTACTCTCAAATCTATTATTCATTGAGAAGTAATTGAAAGTGGTATAGTGCTACACACATCTAGTTATAGTTTTATATACGCTTTGAACTTCATGTCGAGGTTTATTCGATCATTTTCTAGCAAGTAAAATATTATTTTAAAGTGAATCTTTATTTGAAAGGTCAAAAGCTACTGAATATAAATAAAATGAAAATAGAACTTGAATACTAAACCCTGAGGGTAAAACGAAGAAATAAATTCGAATGCAATCGGACCTCGACGTTCCCATTTCGAATACGGAAATAGAATTTATCAGGAAAAGAACCAGTGTCCACAGAAAGATCAAATATAAAATGTTTTCCTTACTTTAAAAGTGAGGGACAAATAAATTCAAGTGATATATTTAAAATAATTTAAGAAAGGATATATTAATAAAAAAAAGTCAAATTTTAGAATTCAGCAAACACGTCTCAAGTATAATTTATTAGAAAATTTACAATCTTACAAAGACTCTTTTACCAAAGATACTCATTATTTATGCAATAATTTTCATTCGTTTAAACTTTAAAGAAAAAAGTACAGAAAAATTTAAATTGCTGCTTGTTCAAATTTTTCCATAAAAAACCCCGACTGGCAAATTCGTTTTTTTATTATCTTCTTTTACGTGAAGTTTAAATTTTTTTTAAAACTTTACATAAAACATAATTTTGAAGATTAATGCATTACGTTGAAGGAACTAAAAGCATTGAAATCGAAAGAGAAAAAGCATTAAAAGTAAATACATATTTCAATTGGATTGATTAAAATAAAGGGGTAAGTTTAATTTGGTGCTGCCACCTATAATCCAAACATAAACAGTCGGCTACGGGATTAACGTCAATAAGTGAGTATCTATCAGAAACAGGTATGAACCAAGTATAGTCAAGAGTATTTTTAAAAAAATAGCAAAACCTAACTAAGATTACTTTAGAAATGCGTTTTTCTAAAAAATATAATAACAAAAATGTTAAAAAAACGTTTAGTAAGAAAATGTTTTGAAAGTAATTCTGTGATATAAAAAAGAAAGTAGGTATTTGAAATACCAGGTTCGCAGAAAAATCTGTAGTTTTTTTGCAGCAAAAAAAAAAAAAAGTGTAGTTTTATTCTGCTGAATAAAAATTTCAAAATCCTTAAGTTTTTTTTAAAGCAATTCTGCAGATTTTTTTGCTGGGCTAATACATTAATTTACTTAATTAAAAATTTAGAAATTTTATTAAATCCATTTTTGATGATTTTAATAACTTCAAAACCTAAAAAGTTCTATGACAGCTACCCATTGTACATATGCGATTTCCTTAAAAACCTTATTATGACATCCGACAGGTTCTGGAAACTCCTGTACCAAATTTTAGCCTCTCTCCATATTTTTTTTATTAGTTTCAGCAATATCTTTAAAACCTAAAACGTTTCATGAAGCTACCCTTTGCGCATGCATCACGGCCAGGAAAACATTATTATGACTGGCGATAGGGTACTAGTAACTTGCACACCAAATTCGAAGTCGAAAGCTGTTTTAGCTCGAACTGTACAGTGGTTTCGGACAGACGGACCAATGTTCAAAAAACATTTATTCAAAATCAATCTTCCAAAAAAGCTATATCAAACATTTTAAAAATACATATTCATATTTTTCGGAATATAAGTTTTATCAAATAGAAGTATTTAAAAATAAATTAACCGCAGAGAAATTCAATGAACAAATATATATTCTAGCTCTTCCAATAGTACACATTGGGAAACAATATATTTTAAAATAACTAAAAAAAAGCCAAAAATAATATTAAATACAGTAGAGAAAGACACTAGTTAAAAAATTAAGGTCTCACATTTAAATACCGTTATTTGCAATAAAAAACATTAAATATCCATCACCAACAAAACTAAACCTACAATTAAAACAACCCCTCAAAAAATACTAAAATATTTATTGAAAAAAATCCAAACTTACATGGAAAATAAAACATTCTTCACAACCCCCACAACACCAACACTAATCCAAATCCCACCAAACACTCATTCACAGCCACGCTTCAAAAAGTTTCACAACCACAGACGTAAACAAATAAACTCGCTTCACACACACAACTTTTCCGCGCGCCTTTTGTGAATGAGTGAGCGATGAGAGCAGGGCGAGCGAGAGAAGAGAAAAGTTTTGTGGAGAAGAGGAGGGAAACGCGGAAGAGAGCAGAAGGAGCGACTGGGGATGCTTCGGAATGGGGTAGGGTTGCTGGAATAGAGAGGACGAAGGCCAGGTGGGATTTTGGGTTGGCATGCTGAAAGGAGGATTTGGCGGTGGTTTTACTGGAATTAGAAGTAGGATATCGGCGACGGGTATAGTATTACATAGTTTCCAATAGAGGTGAAGTGGCAAAGGCGAACGGTTTGGTTAAATTGAAATCACGATCAGTGGCGGATCCAGAGATTATTATTACTATTATTATTTTAATAATGTTCTTTTTTTTAAGGGGGGGGGGGGGGCGGACATATTTTCGAACGCTGGCTTTTTAATGACGGAGTGAATTATCCAATATAATTACTCATCAATTAGCCATAGTAATTAATTGTCCATATTCATTAAAAATCCATCTATTATGCATTAATTTATCAACGTTCGTTTATCCTAATGTTAGGTTAGGGTTTGGAATTTGAGTTAAATTACATCGTAACAGAGGAGCTACACGAGAGCCAAACGGCGAGCCTTGCAATTTAGAACCATGATTAAGTGGCAAATGTACGAAGGAGATAACTTTTATTACAGTTATATCGCACATCGGTAGATGTTTTGCAAATAAAATATCACCTAATTTGCAAATAAAATCCACCTTAAGTCCACATGGAAATAGTATTCAATTTTGATATGTGGTCGCCATAAACGGCAATTTGTAGGCTACGGGTAGAAATTGGTGGACTGATCCAGAGTATTTTAACCTTTTAAGGAACCGAGCAAAAGCCTACAAGCATATTCTTCATCAAAACATACTTTTCATTCAAATATAAGCTAAAAAGTTTTTTTCAAAGAATTAAAAAAAATTATGTTTAATAGATACTTAGGGACACCTAAACTTACTTAAAAATTACAAATTTTTTTGTGCCATAAATGCAGCAAAAAAAAAAAAAAAAAGCCGTATCACTTATTTGTAGTTAACAGATTATTTTAACATTGTTTTTAATGCAAAATGCCTCTAAAATTTACTACTACTAAAAGAACTGTTTGAAAAATTAAAAAAAAAATTAAAAAATTTTTTTAAAGAATAATATCGTATTGATCCTCGTTCAATTTTTTTTTTATCGAAATAAATGACTGATACTTGTAATCAAAGGCTGAAAACTGATATTTGGATCTTTTCTATCGGACCAACTAATTAACGTGTTTGTTAGTGGGGAGGTTTTAAAAAATGTCTTCAAATGGGGACGCCAGTTCGAAAGAGGTTAAAATTTTCCTTCTCGCTCATGCGATATTTCCGGGCTGGAGAGTTCAGCAGTAAAGCGCCAATAAGATAAGAGATGTAGGAAGGAAAGTCGGTACTACAGTCCAGAAACATCAGCCTGTGCTTATCGCATACGTTAAAATTTACCACACAAGAAAACATTATTTTCATTAATATAATGCGTAGGTTTAATGAAATTCATCTAGGGTGTAGTCATAGTTTTTTTTATATAATTGTCAAAAATAAAATATAGCACTTTAATTACAGTTTTCTTGAAAATTATCCGATTGTTACAATCTAACATTCTCACAATAAAAGAAAAAAAAGAACATTGGAGATTTATTTTTGAGTTTGAGGGATTCGTTTAGACCTCAAATTAAAAACTATAGAATAAAACTTCGAAATTAGAATGTGAGAAAGAGAAAAACTTTACAGTCAAAGAAAGTCAATAAAAGGCAAAACAGCAAAAAAATTTGAATATACATATGACGTTTTGGTCAAAAGCAATCAGTGGACAAAACTATTAGATCTGACAATAAAATCTCATTTAATTAAAATATGCGAAAAATAGATGCGTCCCTAATCTTTCACATTATTCTTTCTTTTTATATACTGCGTATTATAAAATGGAAACTTTTCATTTGCGTTTGCATGCTACAGTTTACGCATTGTAGAAAATAGATAAAAGATGGCTCTTTCCTTTTATTGATTTTATCCGTCATCCATTGTGATTTATTTTTCGTTTTACGTTGCTATCTTTTTCAATGCTTTTGTCAGATAAAATCCGGAACTCGCAATGTAAAAAGTTTTTCACTTTAACCTTAAAGAATGCATTGAAGATTTTATGGTCCCATCTTCAAAAATATGTAAAATAAAAACATTTACGGCCATTTCTAATTATTTTTATAAATACCTGTAAAATAATAAAGTTAAATATATATTCTGATTATCCTCTCGAGAACCTGGCATCCATTTAACCTCTTGCGACCTGGCATCCCCATTTGGGAACATTTTTTAAAATCTTCCCACAAACAATTAACAAGTTAATTAGTTCCAAACTTGACCTGGTCCGATAGAAGAAGATTCAAATATCAGTTTTCAGTCTTTGATTGCAGGTATCAGTCATTTATTTCTATAAAAAACGAAGTTTAACAAGGATCAATACGATATTAGAGTTCTTAAAAAAATTATTCCAAAATTATGTTTTTTCAAACTTTTCAAAAAGTAGTTTTAGTAGTTAGTTTTAAAAGCATTTTGCATTGAAAACAACGTTAAAATGAAATGTAAGCTACAAATAATTTATATGGCCTAGTGTTTTGATTTATTAGCACGTCATCATGGTTGTAAAAGGTAACTATCAAAAAGTTTTCAGAAAGTAAATTTATAAGACATTTTTAGCATATTTTTTTTTAGAACGGATAACAAAATGAAAGAACTAGCTTGATTGCACGCACAAAAGTGCATTTTTAGGGTAAAAGTTAAAAAGATAAAAGTAAAAAAAAAATTATTTTATCATTTTGGTAAAGATCAAACATTAAAATTGTTAACAATTCAAACGTTTGTAAATCATAAAACCACATGCAGAATATGCAGAAAAAAGACACACTCTTACATTGAATTATTTAATTTTAAAAAATTCTTCTTAGAAGAAAATGCAATTCTTACCTTAATATATAACAAATTTAAATTAAAGATATGGAAGTTCAACATAGCAATGCATAAATAAATTGGAATATTGCCACGATGCTATGTCAAAATTGAAACATAACGTCAAAATGACTTTGTAACTTAGTAACGAAAATGTAACTAGGGAGAAATCTCTTTTTGATGAAAGATGGTAGAGGAGGAATAAAATTCCAGCGTCGATCGATATAATCTGAATTCTGATTCCAAACTGTGGTTTGCGAGTAATTTTTTAAAAATGAATTCACTACAATTAATTGAGGCATTTGTATTCTTATGCAAATGCAGCTTGTTATTTTTTTAAAATTGAAAGTATACTTACACATTTTTTGAAAATGATTTAAGATTAATATTCGCTTTTTTTAGATATAGTTTTCCGATAAACTAGAAATTATAGAATTTTCACTTTGATGTCAACGTGTAAAGACGTTTTTTTAACGTTACTTTTTCGATATTTTAAACGAAATTTATTTCAAAAATACGTTATTTACCTGGAGCTTAGCCTAAAACATGTAAACATGATAAAAACAAATATGAAAGAGTTCGTTAATAAAATGTTTTTCGAAAGGGCACTAAAAGAGTTAACCATTATATTAAATAACAATCAAAATTTTTCTATTTAAAAGCTTTTCAGTAGGGCCTATTCATTCATCCCTTCATTACAGCAATAAAAGGCTTCCAGCACCCGTACGACATTATTTCCATTCCAACAATCTACTTCTATCAATAATCTATCAAACTTAAGAATTCTTTTTAACCCTTTCAGTCCCAATGACAATTTGTCATAACCATTTTAGATTTTTTTCTGATTGTCTATAGCCATTTATGATACCAAAAAGCACACCATTCGATTCTTCAAACTTTTTTTCCATTAGAAAATATTTTTTATCAATCCCAATAGATGTTAGCCCTATTAATTTATTAAATTTTGATCAGAAACATGATGATGCCAAATAGCATCACTGGGACTAGAAGAGCTAAAAGCCATTTCTACAAAAGTATTTTTTAAGAGAATATTTTTTTTTTATCAATTCAAATTTATTTACAGAATATCTTACAAGAAGTTTATTTAAAGTTCATGTTTAAAAAAAATAACTGCCACATACATTGCAACACAAAAAAGTATTTTGATTTGTTAAAATTTCATTAGAAAATTTCGGTTTTAGTAAGGTTGAAGTTGCGAGTTTTGAGGACCTAATAAAGATTTGTTTTACTTAGTCATCAAGAGGATCGCTCACACCTCCCTTTCTTCTTCCACTTTCCATGTTGAGCATATGATATAGTTCCTAAGGCTAATTGCCTTTGATCTTAAGTTTTTCAACTATAACTAAAGTTTTTATTTTTAAAGGTAGTTGCGGCAACATCCAAAATATATTAAGCGTTTCTTAGTTTACTAAATTTTTTGGAAATTAAATTTTAAAAAGATCTGGCTAAAACAAATAAAAAAAAGTTAATGCTTAAATCCATAAGAAACTACCTGGCTTCTACATGCGAAAGAAATCGCTTTAAAATCAAATGCGCCCTTAAAACTGACCCATAGAGGTAACATGATGATTGAAAGAAGGAAAATAGATGTTTTAGCCCCTTAAATAATAAAAAATATAGAAATCTTCAAAGGACTTTCTGATCGTCAAAACAAAGAAAAAGGGAGAAAAAAATATCGCGATAAGTCGCCAAAAAACAATGTAACGAAAGCAACATTCAGGGGAAGAAAACGAGCGAAAGATCAAGTAAGAAATCGAGCACGCGCACTCGAATGAGAGGACATGATTGGAGGACGCGTACTTCAGCTGTGACCAATAGGAGACGTGGATTTGCTTGGAGGGGGAGTGTGGTGTGGAAAGGAGTGAAAGAAATGTAAGCAATAGTTTGGTAAATAACATAAAAAAAAGAAGGAATGAGACACTGGAATCTTAACAATGCAACAATTGGATACATTTAATGATTGAGGACCAACGGGACAATTGCATCCTGTAAAATAATCGATTTTCTATTTGGATGGTGTAGTGAGGAAAAGTAACGTAAGATGTAGGTGTGAATTTAACTTTACAGATATTTCAGTTAATTAAAAAAAAAAAGGTAAAATACCACAAAAGCTAAATCTATACATTCTTACAAAAAAACCCCCCATACTATTCTGGCAATATTAGTAAGGCTTCGTTAAATTGCTATTAAAAATTAATAAGACATACTCAAATATTGCTAGTAGAATTAATATAGTAGGAAGCTTTATTTCAGAAACAAATATGCACAATTTGTTCAGGGAGGGCTATCTACTTAAAAATAGATAGGTATGTTAGAAATAAAAGTAAGTAAATGTAAGTAAGTTAAGTAAAACATATATTATTATTTATCATTTTAGGAAGCAAGTCAATTATTTGAAAGACAATTGTCACAAAATTATCACACTATGATCGAACATCTAAATTAAACAGCTCTTAATTATAAATTTATATAATCATTTTATATATTCACTTGGCAAGTTTCCCAGTATAACACATAACTTCCAATTAGCTTATTTCTCAAAGAGTATATAAACGCGGCACATACATACCCAAATGGTCACCCTTTTTCAACCTCAACTTTTCCCAAATATTCATATGTGCGACAATCCATTTCTTTAGATCAATTATTTTCTTATTTTATTTTCATATTTATATATATTTTTTAAAAATCCAGAATAACTTCTCTTGACAGCCAAAATTACAATGCAAACTCAAATTACACTTTACTCGTAAAAAGAATTACAAAAGGTATCCAGAAGCTAAAAGCGAAGGCGCAGCCCTAAAAGCCATTACCGCACGACAAATTCTAAATTCAATATGTAAGTTATTATCGAATTCCTATACTTTCCCATTCTTATGATGCAAACTTTCTTCACAAGCTCGATCAGAGGGAAAGTGAAGCTAAGTTATTGTTGGACAAGAACACGCATATATATGATACCTGTTATTTAAAGGAACTGTTTTTGCTGTCAGCTTATTTTTAAAGAGTGTAAGTCGCCGTATACAATTCGTCTTTAAGTTTTAAAAAGAAAATAATACGTGTTATTTATATAAAAATAAAGAAATACGTTTAAAAAACCGTGATGGGGACAAAGTATGAGGTCATCAAATCTCTACTTTTAAAAGTATGATGTCGATATGCTAACGATCATTAGCATAAACCTCTGTACTAATACACTTTTGCGTAATGTAAAAGAGGATAGAATTTATAATTAATAAATTTTTTTAGATCAAAATGCTTATTTAATATAAAAAAGTATAACTATGGGTTTAAATAATAAATGTTAAAAAATTCCAAAATTAACGCCGTTTCAAAATTGTCCGCTCGGAGCAGTAGCCTACTCAGATGTGCTACTGCTATTTACTGTCGTGACAATGTTATTAGGTGGCGGAGTATATGAAATTGTCCTTGTAAATGAATTTCTTTTCATTCGTCCATTACCGACGCGATTGGCAAGAACGTTTACCATGCAAAAATAAGCCTTCTGCTTGAAATTACGTTAATAAAAAAAATTATAAGTCGAATGAAGACTGTACACTCTTGAAAGTGAACCTTTTATATAAAAAGGCACGTATTAATTGTGCCTTTTATTATAAAGCATGCAGACAAAGTGCCTCTGATATTGGAGGAAAATTATAGTGGTACAACGAAATCAAGGGTAATCGATATTTTCAAAGCGATTTTTAAGTATTAATATTTTGTAATTTTTTTTATTTCAAGCGCACCAAGTAAGATTTGTGCCCTTGCAAAATCTTGCCAAGTCACAAGAGGCACGGAGGGAAACAAACACATGCACAATAAACGTTTATACGATTGGTAACTACTTAAAAGCCAATAAGAACTAAAGTGCCCATTCATTTTTAAATTTACCTTTCACAAACTTTGACATTTGGTTTAGTATAGTCAACAATTTGAATCAATACAAGCAATCCTATAGCTTGGGTGGAAGGGTGTGGCGATTCGAAAAATGAAATTTAAAAAATTCAAGATTACCGTTTTCATTCGGTAAGGAAGGTGTTAATGGTATTCATAACGGGTTACAAATAGCTGTTCATTAAAGAAGAATCTTAGAACTCCAAACCAGGAAACAGACTTACTCATAAGACAAGATATGTTAGACAAATCCCTTGCACTACGTGTGAGAAACCGTCATGGCGAAAAACAAGACAGGAAAAAGATAAAAATTTGCATTCGGTGACATCATCTCTGCTAAAAGATTATGTTCTTCATTGAAACATTATTGCTTATTGCAGCATATTCGTACGATCGTGATACCGATAAATTTCTTTTATTAATCCTTTCAGTCCCAGTGATGCCATTTGGAATCATCACTTTCAATTTTTTTTTTCAAATGCGTTATGACATCCAAACAAACTTCATTCAATTCTTCACACTTTGTTCTATTGAGATTAATGTAAAATATTGTCTAATAGAAGTCAGAACTACTATTTTTTTTAATACGAAAATAGCTAACAAGCGTTTCACCTGATTTTTGAAAAGTTCACTTTTGTTCCACATATTTAAAACACAATTTAAACTATTTGGGTTAAAATAATTACTAAATTTTTTTTAATAATATGGTAAGATACCTTATAATATAAACTCAAAGTGTTTTTAGGTAATATATACATTTTTATTTTGTTGTTTTTCAAAGTTAAAAATTTTGGCATTATTTCAAAAAACATAAAAAATTTAAATGATTTTTTTTATTATGGAACTCCTATTTTTTTTAAACCTAAAATAAGCTTATTTTGTGAATATCAGATGTTTCTGCAGTGTAGTAAATTTTGGGGACTGAAAGGGTCAATGTGACATTCTTCCCATATGCATAACTTTTAATTAATGTTAAGACCTTTGTATTTGGATATGATATATCCTTAGTTATGTAAAAATGGGAAATAATTTTTTTCCAGGTACATACCTTATCTAGGCAATTCCTTGATTTCCTTATTAAAAGTCAAGTTTTTAATTAAAATTAAATTTCTTAATTTTTTCTTTATAAAAACACGTCAGTTTTCTTTTTGGTTAACCGCTAGAAGACAAAGATTGGGATGTAATGTTATAGTTTGCCAAAGCCCGGTAAAGTCGTTTGATTTTATTTCGAAATTTAGTATGCACAACTCAATAATTATATATCCTATACAATATTTACCACAAGCCTATTTTAATAAGTATTTATGGTTATGCAGGTGGGGATACTTAAATAATAAAAAACATAACAAAAGTACATGATTATTATATTACCATACATTTAAATAATTAAGATTTGTCAATTTTTAAAAATATTAAGTCCAAGATGAATATTTATTAAAATCCAAATTAAAATCATTTTAATTAGTCCCATTAAATAAATAACATTTAGTAACTAATTGTTTCAATTAATTGTTGTTCAAGTCGGTGGATTCAATGTATAGAATGAAAATTTATATATAAATTAAAATAATGGCTAACAATATTATTATACAAATGACAAAATTATTTTTAAAAAAATATCTCTTAGTAAAAAAATTACAATTGTGATATCTGAAGTAATTATTGTTTTTTAAAAGCCCACTCACTATAACTCTTCTCTTAAAGAGACGTGTAGTTAATACAACTTGAGTAAAGCTTGATTTAACATAATAAATAACAAAAACTTAAGAATTTGAGTATCACAAAATAAAACACGTCCTGTTCGGGAATTTTTCGACATTTTAGACATGCCGTAACTACAAAAGCATATAAAATCCGCAGAACTGAACCTCTGGAAGTAGCATCGAAACCCTCGTCAAACAGGGCCGGTGAAGCCTGGCAACCCTGTAGAAGCAATCCAACTTTTGCCGCCAATCCTATACTTTACCTGTTAAAATCGCCATTTTAAACCATCTTTTTCAATAATTTTTTCAACAAAAAATTGATAGGTTATTGATTTTAGAGGTTCTTTATAAAATGAAGTTTCGGTAACATGTACATACTTTTTAAAAATAGAATTGAACGAACAATCTTTTGCGCCATCCAGAGTTTCAGTTCAGTTATAAAATCTTATTTATAATAAATTACTCAACCACACAATTGGAAAGTTTAATTTTTATTTCCTCGCTCATAATATTCCCTCTTTGCCCTTAGCATAAGGCCCTTTTCCCTTAGCGTAAGGACCTTTTCCTCCATTACTGCCATCCTCATCTCATGCTCCTTCTCTGCATGAGCCATTCGCTGAAGCGACTCCCTATCTACAGCAGTCTTCCTTGGGAGGGTAGCTGCGTTCAGTGCCTCTGCAGAGCGAACAGAGTCATTAGGCCGACGCTTCCTTTTCAGCCAATTAGCTGATGGACCCGATGATGGTGGTGGCTCCAAATTTTCAGTAGGGCGGGAGACTGGTAGAGGGGTTGAGGGGCCAGCCTCAGTTCTTGATGGAGAATTCTTCTCCAGTGGTGTTTCAACTGGAGAGGGCAGCTGAAGCGGGATGGAGAGGGTAATAGTGGGATCCTGTAAAATATGAGCTATGTAGTAAAACCCATTGAAGTACACTGAAACCTCTAAAAGCAACCAACCCCCCGTTCCCTCATAAATCGGTCATAAATGGAGGTTGGTCGCTTCCACAAAAAGGGAATTAGCTAAAAAGTTGAAATATCATTTTACAATGCATTATTAACCATCGAAAAATTATAAAAATACATTTATCTTTACGTTTATTTATTAATTCGCAAATAGATATATACAAAATAATGCTAAATAACTTTTGAACAAATTGTAATATGTAAAAAATACTACATTAACTTATTTCAACAAACTAGTAATTACTAATGAATCCTTTTTTAAAGTAAAAAGAAATTTCTGACTGTTTAATTTGTTGGATTTTTCGCAAACCACCTTTTTTTAAAATTTTTTAATTGGAAATTTTAACTTCCATTTATCTTTTTATCTTTTGTGCTATTGTGTAAACTGACATAATAATTTTTTTTTTATGAAATGTGACTTGAAACTGGTCGTTTGGAGGATGAGATCTGGTCTCTCCCAGAGAGGATTTTAACATTGAACACATAGGGGGAAAATTTGGTGACTTGAAAAATTGGTTGTAAGTCGAGGTGGTCGTGTAATGGAGGTGTTTGGTCGTAGAGGTTTAACTGTATAATAAATAACTGGTGATTTATATGCAGAATTAAGATGTAAAAGATGTATAATATTCAAACGTCTTTAACTATAATTCAAAAGGTTGGCAGAAATATTTCAAATAAACCTAATTTCAAATTAACTACAGTAAAGTGCTTCTAAATGCAATAAGCAACTTTTTATGGTAAGGTACACATATGGTACATTTTACAACTATTGCATGGTAAGTAAATACTAACTTTACTGCCTTCTTTTCTCAACAGAACTATATCAACCACTCCAAAAATATAAGCTCTTTAAACAATAAAAATATTAAGAATTTGGTTAAGGTACCCGACTAGTTTTTGAAGGGAATTTTTTTAAAATCAGTCTCAGGACAATTGAAGAGATTAGTGGAAGATATGTGCCAAATGACATTTTTGAAAAATTGAGATTTTCGCATCAATAAACATGCTATTCCTTTTTTATAGATAAAAAAAAATGTCCCCTTTTTCATAAACTTATTGTTCGGCACATTTTTTACTGTTTGCAAGGAGCGTTTTGAACGGATCCAAGTGCTAACTGAAAAGTTTAAATATCATTTTCTTGTTTAATTCTTATAATCCTAAAATGAATGTTAATAGCAAAAGAGTCAAGTCTTTGGTTCATTACAATCCTGAAGCGATTTTGGAACAAAATGTAAAGAGCTACTCACAAAACTTATTAAGAAATACCAGTACTTGTATGAAAGCTTTATGCTGAGAAAAGGGGTAATATGCTATACCATAATAATGTTAAATTACAGTATATTTTTGTCTGTGTCCGATGCCGACATGCATAGGCAGTATTTCTTTTTATTTCTACCTTTACAACAGGGTGGTACTTTTAAAAGATGCCCAAGCCTGACTCTTGCCATATTGGGGCTTCTTTTAAAAGTGCCACCCTGTATATATAAATTGCAACATAATTTGAGACATAATTTTTACTTAAATAAATCTTGAGACTGTATTAATTTGCGAGAGACATATGATAAACTTACACAAACAGGATTGTCTACCAATTCGAGGGATTCTGAAAAAAAAAAAAAAGAATTAGCAAGAACAATAGACAGTTGAAATAAAAAATGCCTCAGACTGGCAATATAGTATACTGAGACTACTAAAGCTTTATTTATACTGCTCGACACAGCAGCTCATTACTGGGCCAAGGTCTGTTGTGCCTATATATAAGCTTTCGTGACTTAGGGCTCTGGGGTGCTAAAGCTTTATTTATAGCAAGACAAATTATCATTAAAAATGTTAAAGGAGCTTAAAACGCTATAATGATGCAATCACTAATATTGGATTTTTAAAATGTTAGTAGCATTAGCATGAGCACTTGTATTAGTACTTAGAACTAGGTTCAATAGCAGCAAATAGTTGCAAAGCTTTTAAAAAACAATTTATATATGTTATTGTGAAAGATAATGTAGTGATAATGAGCAAAAAAGCTCGCACTGAGCAGTACTTATTAGGGTCATTCTTGAGAAAACGTACAAAAACATGTCCCCGCAAGATATCTTTCAGATGAAGGAAAGTTATGCTTCCACTTGAATAAATTAAAAAAAGGAATATTTTATCTACTTACTAGCGTTGAAACAATTCAAAAAATTATTTATCCTGTGTACAAATTTGTGTCCACAGACTATGACAAGTCATGTCCGTGGGCAGTCTCACCGTCATGTCCGGGAACTGTTTTTGTTAGTTTATACTCATTAAATACCAATTTTTCGTAACTAAAGTTGATTTTTAGTTCAAGTAACACTACTAGAACGTACAAAACATAAAATCCGATCATTAAAATAAATATGAATACATAAATTCCGTGAAAATAAAATGTCCCACAGATTTTCGTCATGTCCGTGTGCAACTTATTCTTTAGCTTGCATAACTATCTAGAAATGCTAATAGTACTCTGATTCAGTCTTATTAGTATTCAATAATACACTTTAAACGTTGTATCACGTCGATAGTTTGAATACCACAATAGATAAAAAGTAATTCGAACTTAAAAGTTAAAAATAGGCCATCGACAAGATCATAGCGTCATTTCTGTGGTCAAGATATGAGAAGGTAGGCTAATGATTTTCACCTATAATTTTGTATTTATAGAAAGAAATAAGGTATATATTGCCAGTTTGCAAGTTTCGTTCTCTAAAGCCTAAATCTTTAGCGCCTGGAAGCTTTTATTTATGATTTTGTCATGTCCGTGGGGACCATCATGTCCGTGTATTCGGTCCATGTATTCCTATATGAATAATTAATATTAATTGTATGATCTGGACTGATATTATTTTTCCAATGCAGTATGTAAAGGTAACTCAAATCCAAAGTTTCAAAAACTTTCATAAATATTTTTTTTTCGAGATTTTTTTCCTCAAATTGCACGTTTTCTCAATAATGACCCATTACCCTCCGGTTTAAGCAGCAGTTTAATACTTATCTACTTAAAAAGAGCAAATGCACAGAGTGATTGATATACATTGAGAAATTAATTGCAGACAATAGAAGTTACCAATAAGTTCAGTACACAAAACTTTTATGTAGAACAAACTTGTTACAGTGCTAAATCTTAATTTCATATTAAAATAATGATAAATATTTGAAATACTGACAAGATTTACTCACCCGATGTCATCCGCTCATACAGTATTTTCAAGCGGGTGAAGCACCGCTTGCCTTCAGCCGAGCATCGGTCTCCGAAGCAAGGATTTTCTTGCTTCCGCCTCCTGTTACAAAATTCTCGACCTTTTCGTTTGCCACGCGTTTTCTACTGGCCACCTTCATATTTTTATACTTTAGTTTAAGTTGGCATACATCCCTTTTTGTGACGGAGCTTTTTGAATTAAATAGCTCCGTTACGCGCTGCCATACACGAGTCTTTTTGATGGCTTTTAATGCGCTAGTTACTTCTGACTCAATTATATGCTCATAATCTTCAACACAATTTAACAGAATCTCTCCTTCAAGAGCCGTAAAATTCCTAGTTATTTTTAGCTGGCTCATTTTAAATATTATTTTATGTTTAATAACGACTTTCACAAGGTTCATTTGGCTCAAGTAATAAACAGATTTATTTCACAATTTTTTTTTACTTTACTTCAGAGTGGCTCAAAATAATTTTCAGTCAATGAGAGACGACTTCCGGAGAAGATCATCTCTGGACAACTTGATCGGGGACTGGTGAATACAGGTAGAGGATTTAAAGTCGGATCAAGAAGTTCCAGTACCAAAGGTGGATTAAGATGTCCGAGATTAGTCCTGTGACTGGTGAATATGACGTTAACCTACTCATACTTTAACAGCACTGTTAAGTTAAATAACATCATATTGTCAGTAATAAACCTCTCAATGAATATTAGTTTATAAAATTTATCCCATCATGATAAAAAATTTCCCAGATATTTCATATTTATCCTAGAATTTAATTATTTCCATACCAAGTTATATTATTGCAGAGACAGATTGTGAATACATGATAAAGTTTGAACTCTGTCAAAGCAGAACTTTTAAAATGTTAACCTTAGCCAAGATCAATACAAAATTATAAAATATCTATTTTTTTGTAAAATACAATTTTTATGTTACTTTACAGTCATTGAAGAGTTAATAATTGGAAAGACAAATACCGATAAACAAACTATTACAAAATGACAGCTCTTATAAATGAATACATTATTGCCCACAGTGACACAAGATATTTCTAGTTTAGTATAGTTTGTCTATACAGAAAAGTTGAACAGTATTAATTGAGAACAAAAACGCACGCTGATTTTATGTTTTGATCTGTAAAAGTTGAAGTATTTCTCATGCAAGTTCTTTCGGAACAATTATAATTTTTTCCCCAAAATAACATATTAAAATCAAATTTAACTATGATGTTAAGGAAACTAACCTAAAAACTATTAGATCCGGATATTATTAATATGAATTTTAATTATTGGAGACATTTGAGTCAACTGAGTATAGATGGTATACAGTTATGATGAATGATTAGCATGTTTAATATATGGAATAATTATAGTTTTTAACATTATTTTATACTGAGTGTCTTTACCTTTACGAGCCATTAAAATGATTTGTGTTGATACAAATATCACCATTTACTATATGTCAATTAAAGTTATAACTTTACATTTTGAATGGTTTTATCTAAAACAATTCAGAATGTTGTTAAAGTACGAAGAATACAGAAGATATATAAAGAAACATTTAGTATTTTATTGGAACAATACTTTAATTTCCTATTTGAAAATGAAGAGACTTACTCATTTCACGAACATGTATTATTAGTCTGGCCACAAATCCTAAGTATTCTTCCTGCAAATGTAATAAAGTAAGCATTTAGAAACATTGAAGTTAAGGAACTTAACTAATAAATATCAAAAAATTAAATTGAGTCACTATAATTAATTGGTAAATACTTTTAGTACTGGTAAGATTATAACTGGTGTGTATTTAATTGATCAATTTTAATTATATTCATTATAAAAACATTGGATATTTACTATCAATTTTTTAAATATTCCAATAAATATAAGACAAAAATTTGAAACAGATTTCCATGGTTTGATTTTTTTAATGTCCCTACTAACATGTGATGGTTAAATGAACCTTTCAGAGGAAGATCTCATAACTTAGGTGGGCTGGGGAGCCCAGTTAGTTAAGCATGCGGAAGGTCCCAGGTTCGGGCATCGCCAAAATAGCTGCCGACCTATAAACGGCCTCCTTGTGCAGTCAAAAATGTCCAACAAATAATACCCATGTAAGGGAGTGCACATTATATGTCCTTCAAAGTCCTAACACTGTGTACGATGTCACCTTTAACGGTTGCGTTGTGTACATATTCAGGTGTTGGCTCGTCACCTGACTGTGGGTCTAAAATACGACGCCCGTCGCCAATAGCCCTCGTGTAGCTCTAGTGCGACAATAATTCAAACCTAACCTAACCATAACTTAGGAGTGGTGACAAGACACGAGATAAGAATTTTATGACATTAATCATACATACCATTAAAGCACTATTGCATACATATTTATAAGTTAAGAGATGAAAGCATTTGCATTATGAAAAAGCTGCAATTCTATAGACTACACAAACTATATGTTTATATTGTAATTATATACTTAAAACTGGTATTTGAAAGAGATTAATCGAATTGAAATCAAAGTAAAAATGCTAAAACTACTGTGCAAACTACATGAAATATAAGCTTTTGGTGAAAAGGACAATTAGACCACATCATACAGAAATAGCTTACTAATGTGGTTAATATAAAAATTTCTTAGTTTTTAAGGGTTTAAGAGAAAAACTTAAATTGAGAGATGTCAGTTAAAATAGAAGTTAACTTAACATTGTATATATTTAAGCAGCATAGAAACCTTCCCAATTTCGGGTAACCAAAAAAAGTTTTTTTTTTCTGGAAAAAAAATTTGGTTTAAACTAACAGAAAATGCAGCGTACTATACCTTGTCTAGCCAAAATGCGAGCTTCGAAAAGACTTTCTTGCCCCTCCCTTTGCTTGGTTTTCTTCGAAACGGCGTAAACATGTTTTTTCTTCGCCTTATTTGTGTTTGAACTGTTCGGATTGTTGACCCCACAACAGAACCTCAAACGCGTTAGGTTTAGAAAAGCGATGCTCGTTTCCTAGAAAACCAAGCAAAGGGATGGGGGTAAGAAAGTCTTTTCGAAGCTTGCATTCTGGCTAGAAAAAGTATAAGTACGTTTAGATTTGAAACAGTTTTGTTAAATTAACTTAATTCAATAAAACACCCACTGTCTATAAATAAATAAGGAATACAAACCCTTGATTTAGCTTTTTGGAAAACATGAGTTTCCATCTCAGCCACACTTTTTGTTGTAGGATTTCCTGACTGACGGATGGCTTCTTCACTGGAGAGGAAAGAAAAAGTATATAAATAAACAAAATTATTATGATCCACCATACAAAACGCTTAACATTTCTTCCAAATCTTAAGTCATCAACTAAATCCCCACCACAACTGTGTTCGAGTAGAATCCTACTTCAGAATTAACAACAACAGTAAAAATTCGGCAACTTCTCAATGAGTGATAAATAACTATCATGGCAAACCGTGTACAATAATTTAAAGTGGAACAAAATATTTGCATGCATACACACTTGTAAAGGGATAGAAAAAAAACCCATAAGTATAGGTTGGACATTTAGAATCGCATGTTTTTTTGACGTTGCTAGGCTTTGAAAGTTGTAGGACCTTGAAACTTCAAGATTTTTCTGATGGCCAGAAAAAATTACATATGAATTAGTTCAATTTTAAAAATAACTACTTTATATGGATTGGTCTTGTTTATAGTGATAGTAAACAATACACAATTAAGTGTCATTGCAATGTTTGCTAACATTGTCTGTTTACACTACTTTGGTAATGGAACAGAATTCTCCATACCAAGACAGTCCTACCACAGATGTACATCAAATTTCTTATTGTTTAGGCAGTATTTCACTTTGGGAGTCAAAGCTCGCCAAATAGAATTTTCTGGCAACTTAACACCGAGTACAAGTTAAAGACCACTAGTGTACACAGTTAAAGGTTACTATTGGAAATATTCTGTGTAGCGGCTGCTGTACATTCTCAGAAACTTCATTACTTGCACCAGTAAAAGGGAAAAGTTCATTTTTTGTGTTTCTAGGGGCCGCCATTTATGTTATGAATGTTAAAGAAATAACTCAAATCACTATTTTTAATATTTCTGATACTTATTTCTGCATCACTATTTCATTTATTTCTAAATAGAAGGTGGTTATATAACTGATTTTAAAAATTTGGTGGAATGCTGGAATATTTAGTTTGAAAAAAAAAACCCACACAATTTCAAAGATAAAAAGAGTAGGGAGGAAAAGTTAAGCTCTGAAGTTACTTGGCTAGAAGTTGGTAAGTTATGTTTGTAATCAATTCAGATAATAAGCTAAAAGATGTACGGACAGGTTACATGAGCAGAATTAATATCTTTTAGATTTGAATAAGTGAAGAGTAAAATAAATTCTATCATTTTCTAAACTTTCAATTGGAGGTAGCAGTAAGGACAAATAAATACTTAGTCATGCCAAACTTTTAAAGAAACTGTTTACAAATTTGTGTTGACACTTTCCCTACGAGTAATGCGATTATAAGAAATACTTGATAATATTGAATTATAACTTTGATTTGTGCAAACTTACATCTTTGCAATGACATTTTGCCTGAAGCTTTGAGATCTCCAGGAAACTTCAGGCGATTCAGCCATATTTTCCATTTCTTTTAATTTCTGCCGCAACGTCCAAAATAGGAAACGAAAAATAAACAGCAGCAAAGCAAACGCAAACTACTTCATCAAAGGTCATTGCCAAATTTGTTTTGTTAAACTGGCTATCTCATCTCTCTCTCAAACTTTATAAACTCAAGTTTTTAGCGTTTTTATATTTCGGTGTTGGTTTGTTTGAATGAAGCATATAACGCTTTAGAAGGTTATGAGACTAGAGCGCTAAATATTTTGTGTTATCAAATGTTATTAATGCTTTAAATAATAACTTATGTTATTAAAAGGTTTAAGTCATTAGGTTGATAACCAGTACAAATGAAAATATACTTTGAATGAGCCTTTCGTTTATGAAGCTTTTTTTCTTTTTTTTTGCTTGAGGACCTGCCCTTTTTTTTTATTTTAGCAACTATTTTTGTCTGATTTTTAATCAGATTTTCTGCTGCATTTATTGCCTATTACTTGTACTAAAATTCATCAAAATCTAAGTTTCTTTAAATGTTTAATAATGCGCGTTTACAGGCGCTTTAACAAGAGCCATCGAATCCATGTATTGACGAGCAATTTACGCAATTTTTCCGTCTTGGGGATTTTCGCACAGGCAGAACCGGAATTGAATCGCTGAGTGCAGAAACCACTTCAGTAAAAAAAATCCGAATACTCGTTTTCAATGAAAATAAGCGTAGAAAGGCAAGATGCGTGTTGGGTGCAAAAACTACGTTAGTCTGTTGAGTAGTTCCGTAAATACAGGACGCTTGTTTCGAGTGTTGAGTGCAGAAATAGAGGAGGAGTTATTACGTTTTTTCTCATTCCTGAAAAATTTGAAATTTGTGACTGACGTTTTTTCTGCACTCACCGATTCAATTACAGGGTTCATAGGAGGGTATCGAAAACCCTCCAATAAAAGAGGTTTGATGTTTCATTCCATGGATTCGCCCACAGACGGACACACTGGGTTAAAAATCCTGCTCGACCGCGTTTTCCGATAATGGAGGGTTTGGCATTCCATGGATTCGATGGCTCATGTAAGGCGCGTTTACATGAACCATCGAATCTATGGAATACCAAAATCCCCATTAGATAGCCCCCTAACCCAAATGATAGCCTGTGGCCGAATCCGTGGAATGAAACATCAAACCCTCCTTCATTGGAGGGTTTGCGAAACCCCCCAATGTACCCTGCAGTTCCTGTTCTGTCTCAGCGAAGCAGTGGAGCTTGCTCTTCATTCCATGGATTCGATGGCTCATGTAAACTCGCCTATAGATAGAATCTTGCATATACGTAGTCTATTAGTTGTGCTTAGTACTGTAAGTGTGAGAGGAAAGAAATGAGAGAATTGTCATTGTTTGTTGTTTTAAGCTTGAAATATGATTTAGATATTTGCGAAAAATTTTCAGCCTTATAGAGATATATAGGAAAAACATTTTTTGTTGTTTATAACTTGATGTTTTGTTATTTATTTTGCTTTTTTTTATTTTATTATTTATTTGTTTTCTAGCCACTCAATAAAATTTCAAATAATTTAATTGGTCCATCTGTCAGACTGTATGCATAGCATTTTGTCTGGCTGAAGCAACTATACACCAACCACCCTGAATTTCAATAATAAATGTTGAAAAATATTATGAAAGTTTAAATATATAAATACTTATTATTATTATTTCTAATATTTATTCTAAAAATGCTTACTTCACAAAATCTTTAATCTTCTTAATTAAAAAAAAAAAAAAAATCATAATTTTTTTTCTGTTACCATATAAAATGTTTCAAACTTGTAAACTAAATTGAAACAAAGCTTTAGGTTTTCAAAAGATTAGTTCTTTTCAAAAAATTATTTAAAAAAATAATATTTTTTTCACTTTATATTATCAATCTAAATGTCTTCATAATTACAGTAGAACATCGATTATCCGATTTTATTGGGACAAAATCGCTAATTCTGTCTACAGAGAATTTCCATTAAATAATAAAACTTGTATCGTAGTACATGGTTTTACAGTTGTAAACATCGAATTTTAGTAAAAATTTATCTCTGAAACCGAGACTTCCTAAAACAAAAAGAAAGTGCAAATTTGTTTTTAAGTACTCTATTAGTATATTTATTAAAAAATAACTAATCAGAGTTCCTATGGATTTTTTTTTGTTTTATAGCTCATATCACTTGGAGTCTCACGATTATAGAGATTCAGGGAGTTTTCCTAAAATATAGGATTGCCATAAATTCGGTTTTATTTGTTTGAGTTGCCGTCTTAGTTTTGCTAGCTAAAACTCCCAGAATCACCGGAGAATTTTGGCGGTTTTCAGAATTGCCGAAGATTCAAGATTTTTTAATGGCAAAAGTGAGCCGAATTTAGTAATGCCGTATATTTCTCACTATAGAATCTCCATAGATTTCTGAGACTGGTTTCTTTTGTGAACAAACAACCAAGAATAACTTTATTGGAGAATTTTTTTTTTTTTGATGTTGACTTAGGACGGTCGATTAAAAGAGAGTTCCGGATGAAAGAGGGACAGATAATTGAGGCTCTACTGTAATTTCAATAACGAAACACAAGAAAAGAAAAGTAGTTAGACCTTCGGTCTGCCTTAAAACTCTCTCTGATAGCAAAACTAAATACTGCCGGTCCGCCGGCGCAATGGTTAGAGTGCTAGCCTTTGGAGCTGCTGGGCTCGGGCCCGAATCCCGGTAAAGGCATATGGATGTTTGTGTTTGTTGATAAATGTTGTTATTTGCCTATGTGTTTGTGGCGTCCTTCATTGTGTGTCTCTTTTGGCGAGCGGGGTAATGGGCTAAAAAGCATGCACTCTTCCCTTCCAGAGGACGCAAACACTGTCATTTGTCAGCACGAAAAACTTCCAGAGAGAAGCATTTTTTTAAAAAATTTATCATTTCATCAATATCGTGCTTACCAATATCCTTGCATCAATAGTGAATGGTATGCCCTTCATATATAAACCTTACCCATACAGGATCCCTTGATTGAACTTTCAAGCAGGAATACTTTAATTCAATTCAAACAGAGAAGTATATTATACGTTATATAGTCTACCAACAAATTTAACTAAGACCATTGAGTGTTTTTCAATGCAGACAAATATTTTTTTAATTTAAAATTGTTTATTAGTAACCCTTTTGAACCATTAATAACAATTCACCAGTCTTTGCATATTAGACAAATTTGTTGTTGTTGTTGTAAGAAGTCGAATTGAAAGATAAACATTCTGTTAGAAATTTTAAAAGTGCAGTTTAGAAATAATCTTTCTGCTAGCAAACAGAAATACTCCCGAACTATCTCACTATAATTATTATTATTTATTTCAAATGAATTTTCCTCCTTAGTAACATTTTATTCGTAAATTCCATGAAGCGAAAAACAACTGCTATCGTATTTAAAAAGGAGAAAAAATATGAATGAAGCACACAAAGATTTAGATGTAAATGATACGCAGAGGAGAAAAACGCAAGTTAGCATGAATGAGATTTTTATATCTCTGATGCCTTCATAACTATCTTAATAAGTGAAAAACAACGAGTGTATGTAAAACTGGAATGTGTGCGATTTGTGAGTGCGCGGTATTTGGTCAATTCAAGATAAGACATTGCAGGTATGAATGGGATGCACACTACACAGAGACAATAAAAATTCGCTAGGCTTGCAGTCGAACTGAGTCATACAACATAAACGCTAATAAAATAGTTTTTTTTTTGAATTTTTCATTCTCTCTCTATATATGTTTAATTAAAAATATCTGTTTTTATTTAATTAAAAAATTTAAACTAAAAAAACTTATTATTTAGCAAGTAATTACCAACTAGCTACAGCGGGATTTATGAATATTGAACAATTGTGTTGAACGTAGGAATTACGATGGAAATTATCGATCCGTAACTTATATTTTCCCATCAAATAAGTTTTTAATATCACAGAAATCGCCAAAATGCCCAAAATATTAGACTTATGCCTATGAGTCAATTAGCAGGACGAAGGAGGGAGGGGGGTTGCGTAAAAAAATACGAAACAAAACTTCTCAAATAAACACTCTCCATAGTAGTAATTTTTACGCTATATATGTAATGTAATCAACTGGCCGAAATTGCCAAATAACGTGTCAAAGAGGCTCAATGTATTCAAGGGCTCAAAAGTAATATTTTAACTTCTAATACCTGCACTCGACTACAAAGTAAGCTTTACATTGTTGCCCCGTGGGTATTAAAATGCTAGTAGTAAAAACAAGTTGGTTTGCTACAGAATCTGTCACTTACACCGCTTCCTCACAATATTTACGCTCAACAGGAAACACACTAACACCTCAGAAAGAAATTCACCAAACAGGGCCTTTAACTAGTTCTAATTCAAACTTTTATAAGCCAAAATTAATAATTTTCTTTAATCTTCTTTTGCAGATTTGATAATTAATCTTTATCGTTTGCTAATTTTTTGAAGTTCGAAGAATACTGATGTACTTTTTAAATAAATACCTTTTTGCAGCCACAAGTTTACATTTCGAAAAATAAATTAGTAAAATTGTTGCTTTATAAATAAAAGCGAAACTTATATTTTACGCATAATTATTTTATGCAAATTAAGAATTTTTTATGCATCTTTTTTCCTTCATATAAAATGAACCTTCAAAATAACTTTATTGTGCTATTACAACAATCCAAATTGAATTATTTTTATTCAATAAATATTTCAATTTTAAAAATTTGTAATTCAATTTTATTCAATAAATATTTTTTCAAGAATTTCATATTTATTTTAAATAAAGTTTCTCGTACGTTTGATGTAATGACAACAGTGAAAATATTGAATAAACAAGTTGGTTTGTTACAGAATATGTCACTTACACCGCTTCCACAAAAAAAAAAAAGAAAAAAAAAAGAAAAAGAAAAGAAAAGAAAATACGCTCAACAGGAAACACACTACCTACCTACCTCAAAAGAAATTCGCCAAACATGGCCTTTAGCTAGTTCTAATTCAAACTTTTATAAGCCAAAATTAATAATTTTCTTTTGCAGATTTGATAATTAATCTTCTTCTTTTGCTAATTTTTTGAAGTTCGAAGAATAATGATGTATTTGTAACATTTGGAAAAATAAATTAGTAAAATTCTTGCTTTAAAAATAAAAGCGAAACTTTACAGATTTTTTTAATGCAAGTTTAGAATTTTATATGCATATTTCTTCATGCATGTAAAATGAACCATCAAAATAACTTTATTGCGCTATTACAACAATCCAAATTGAATTAATCATAAAAGTAAATATTTTTTCTAAGAGTTTTATTTTTATTTTAAATAAAGTTTCTCGTGCGTTTGACGTAATGGCAACAGTGAAAATATTGAATAAATATGGAATTTGCATTTTATTTCAATGTAGATAAAATTTTTAGTTATTTAGATTTTAAACAAACTTCCAATTAAAATTTTTAATGAAATTTGGGATGTTGCCTAAACTGATTTTTTGCTTCAAAATGACATATCTCACTTGTTTGTGAGACTTGCGGTTCGTTCTCTCAAGTGCGTGACAGACAGATAGACGGACGGAATGAACGATTATAAAACCTTCCACTTTTTACGTTATAAACGTAGTGTGGAAGCTAAAATGGAATTTGCATCTTATTTCAATGTAGATTAAATTTTTAGTTATTTAAATTTAAAATAACGTTCTATTTTAAATTTTTAGTGAAGTTTGGAATGTAGCCTAAACTGATTTTTTGCTTCAAAATGGCGTATACCATATGTTTGTGAAACTTTCGGTTCGTTCTGTGAAAGTGGGTGACAGACAGACAGACGGACTGACTGAATTATTATAAAACTTTTTTACGCTATAAACGTAGTGTGGAAGCTAACAAAACAACGATTCTGTGCCTAGATAAAACTGCACTAGGTTTCTTAACTGATTAGGAAAAACAATTTGAAAATTCTCTTTTCTTAGCACCGAAGTATTTCTTTGAAATTTGAAAGTATTCCATACCAATGTACCCCAACTTTCCCTGTTCTCAAATCTTTATTAAACTTAATATAATTACCATTTCTGGCTTTGTCATGCCAACAATCATTTCTGTCAACTCATTCCCACAGATTGCCTGTAGTAAATGCAAAAACAACAATTATCCTGCATCGTAAAAAACCATATGTAATTAAACACACCGCGGGAACCTACAACAACATCTCGTTATAACACGTTCTTTTTTTACAATCACTTTTCGACATCTGTAAACTTCCTTACCCAGAAAATCCTTGCACATTTTGCACGGGGAAGTTCCGGAGTGTGAAACAATTCTTGACGTCGAGAAGATTTCGTCCTTTTCGACCAGGCCTGTGCAAACACACGTTCATTGCTTTCGGAATAATGTCGGCGTTTTGAAGTCAGAGATTTATTCAGGCAAGCGGAGGAGACAAAAATATCAGAAAAGATGGTAAGGAGGTTTCTTTATGTTTGTCATGCTTATAGATTCGATTTAGCTGTCAGCTGAACAGTTCCAGTAGACAAAGCTATCTAATTTTTTTTCGACCATTGTAAGTGTAAGTATATTCGAAATTTCACTCTTAACAGTGAAGATGTCAATTGTTGGGTTGATTGATAATTTGCCAATTTTGTCTCATATGCACTTGGAATTTTTTTTTCTATTTTATGAAACAAAAGGGATGAGTGATTAGTCCTGATTGAACGAAATTCAGGATTATAAATTGACACATAAGTTGATCAAATAATAAAATAAATATTTATTATACGATAGGTATCAAATTTTAAAGAAATAAAAGATTATTATCATTTGTCATAATAGGATTGAAATATAATGAACAAGTTAGTATTAAAATGAAAGTGTAACAGAGTAGTCGGGGCCTAGAAAATTGAAAAATAGCAGTCGTATGTTTTTTTTTAAATAGGTCTTAATCTTTAGTAAGTCTCTTATTAAATTTCCCCAAATTTCTAATTTCCAAAAACACCGAATTATTTTTAATTGCCATTTAAAAAAAGACATCATCAAAAAAGAATGAATAGAATTAAAACGTCATTATTCATTTACAAATGCTTAAATGTGAATAAAAATATCGTTTGCGGTTAAAATAAAAATCCGTTTCTCTCTCTGTCTCTTTTTAATAAAATAATGCAAACTTTCAAATAATCTTTTTTTGATAATATTAAAACGTCGTTCAAAACTATCTTATAACGCAAACATATGTTTCCCTTATTTCTATTTTAAAGAAATAAAGTTTCTCGTAAGATGATTGTGACAATGGAGATTTAAAACAATTATAAAATGGCTTTCATATGCTTTTTTTTAAATGGGTTACAGTTTTTAGCCTACTTTTCCTTTTTTTTTTAAAATTCGAAATAATTAAAAAAATGAAAAAATAAGCATTGACCGGCTGACGATGTCCGTTCGTCATATTATTAATAGTCTGCTTGACTTTTTTGTAGTTCGAAGAATAATTAATTAATAACTAATAACAATAACAAAAAAGTAATAACAATACTAAGTAATAACAAACTAAAAGTAATAACAAACTAAAGTAATAACTAAAAGTAATAACAAACTAATAACAATAACAAGCTTTCCCACCTTTTTGGTTAAAATTTCATGAACAATCAAAGTATCAAAATGAGCTACATTTTATGAGGTCATCCCAAACTGATTTATGACAAAATTAAAATTTGTTTCAAATTTTTTAATCATTTTTCATGCCATTGTTGATTTGGCAACAACGATTTGAATAACTTACAATTGAATTTCAATGCTTATTCAATGGGAAATTTACCGACAGATAATAGAATTATGTCCGTCCGGACGTACAGACAGAAATACCACATGGAATACCTCAAAACATAGAAAACCACATGTTGTATTAGACTTTTTTTCATGAACTTTTTAAAAGGTTAATAAATAAATAAAATCTGCATGCATATAATGCAGGATTTCCGTCAACAGTTCCGCTTTACAAAGGAGCAATAACATCCAGTTGATGTTATCATAATTTTTATTCCATACATAGTCTAAGATACATTGATTTATCAAATAAACTTCTGCATAATAACTAATCGTTTAATTGATTGAACTCTATTTTAAAAATAATTAATTTGTGCTGTTAATGACGATGAAAACATTAGTACAAATTGCAATTTATAAAATTGAAATTCCGTTTTAAAAATTATTCCATGAGAAAAAAAATAGTTGCTTTGGAAAAGGGAAACAATGGGATAGAAGTCCTTGAAGATCTACAAGTGTTATTTACTCATGTTTCGCGATAAAAATTCTACAGTCTTTATTATTAATTTATTTTAGTGTAGCACAAGTACATTACATAACTTTTGGTATAACATTATTTTGTAAAAGTGGTGGCTGCAAGAACTGAATTAAAGAATGTAATAGTACCTAGATATATACTAAAATCAGTTCTATATGATGCAAAAAACTTGCTCATTATTTAAATAGGGATTTATGCTTCGCGATTGTTATAAATTTGGAGGTATTAGAAGTGTACATTTACAACTTAAATACATTTATATTACAACTTAAATATAATTTAAGGTAGGCGAATACCCAAAATTCCCCCAAATGCTAAAATTTTTACTATTACTTTAATCTTTTCTAAATTTGGTATAGTGATTTCAAATATAATGAATAATACTATTTAGGCATTTTTTTAAATTTAAGTATAATTTATTTTTTTCAAACGGAGTTTTTCTACTAAAAAAAGAGGTTTACGTTAACAAGTCTACCACATTGAATTTTCATCCTATACACATTAATTATGTGTTAAATTCTTCGTTTTAAACTGATGCATGCAATGACCCTCTAGAGTTACATACAAATTACAAGAAAAGAAGTTATTAAGAAAAATGTCATAAATTAGCAACAAAAAAAAAAAAGATTTTTTTTCCGATTAACTTACACTTGGACATTTTTTTTTAAAGAAAACTTATATATTTACACCAGATGTTAGAGGTTCATGGCACAGATATATATTGAAATAGCATCTGTACAAAATTTCAGGTAAATTAATGAAAAACTTTTTATACTTATAGAACTGCTGGCGTAACCCCCTTTTTTTTTGGTGAAAAACACCGTTTAAAATAAATCTATTATATTTAAATAAAAGAAATTGCCAAAAAAGCTTTGTTCACTATATTCGAAATCACTATGCCAAATTTGGAAAAGATTAAAGTAATAGTAAAATTTTTAGAATTTTGGGTATTCGCCCCTACCTTAATATTATATTATACCGTCAAAGCGGGTAACTTTGGCCACGGAGGGTAACTTTGGCCACGCGTCGGAAAAAGATTCGTTTCTTAATTTCTCTTCATAAAACGATCTCATCTTAAATTGTTTGAGATTTTTGGAAAGGTGGAAACATCTCCTTTCATTTCATGTAAAAAAAAATCTCATTCTAATTCTGGCAATACTGCAAATGCTGTTTTCATTCTTACAAGCATAAAATGACAAAAATCTATCTCTTCCAACTTTTGTCTGGAACACTTAAAAATATATTGAAAATATTTAAATAAAACACTCTATTCGATTCGTTTATTTATGGGGAAGAATATTACACCATTTGTTTTATTCTAACTTGAATACTTCTTATGCTGCATTTAAATATTGGTAATTGGGAAGCTTTTGCCGATGAATGCGGGTAACTTTGGCCACAGATGTAAATATTTATTTATGGAACTTTGCACTTTAAAAAATATACGTAAAAGTGTATTCTGATTAACTATTTTTGAAAAATTCTTACTTTTATGATTACTCATTTTTTATATATTTTTTTAAAAAATAAAACGATTTTAAACATTAAAAAGATAAAGATAGAATGCAAGTAACGTATACCACTCAAAATCGTAAATGTCGAAAGGTAAACATTTTCAGATTCCTAATTATGAATACATTATTTTTTCTCTTTTTATAATAAAATCGTTTGCTTTTTATGAATATATTTGTTATTACATCTTGATTCAAAAGAGTTCCTTTTCCCTGATTAAAATAGAATTTTATTTTTATTTTAAGCGACAAAGAATACTAGTATTCATTGTGTAATGCCATTCCGCGATGCACTGCAATGTAAATGTTAAGTTATATATGCCATTTTTAATAACTATATGTCTTATTAACTTTGTTATTTTAAGTTAAAAGTTTTAATATTGCTATTTAATTCGTTAATACAGCCGTTAAGGATGTTAAAAAGTGTGCTTCTTATGTATTTCATGGGTGGCCAAAGTTACCCGCCCGGCTCCTAACAGTGTCCTAATTTTTTTAATTAATACCAATTTTTTATTAATTTATAAAACTTAACAAAAATGCTTGAAATTTATTCCTAAAAGTACAATACTTAGAATGCATAATGATTTTAAAGTGTTTAATTCGTTTTTGTAGCTAAATTTTTCTTCTTTTGTAAAAAAATCTATGATTTTGGCCAAAGTTACCCGCACTGACGGTATTTATAAATTTAGGGATAGAAATTGTTAAGTTAAAATAAAACTTTAATTATTTTTAAATAACCTAAAAGCATTAAGAATTCTGCAAAACTTTATCATCGTTAAAATAATACAAAAACTATTTATTTTTTTAATGTTATACATTTTCAATTGCAACAGGTTTATGACATTGCTCTTAACTAGTAAAGACACAATTTTCAGTGATCCGGGTCAACTGTCAACGCTTGGACAAGCACGCATTTTACGAAGTTCGATTGGATAGTTCAGTGGTTTACAATCTTTTTAGATGAAAAGACAAAAATAAAAATATTTGTTATGAAGACAATTTTGCCATGTTGTGGGCCGCACATTTTCGATGGGAGGGGGTTGGGGCTTGTATGTCCTTATATAGAGGAGAGTGGGGCTATTGGGACAAATTTTTATTAACCTCTGTGTTTCAGCGAAAATACAAGAATTTTAATTCATAGAGTTTTTTAGTATTTTAAAATTTACAAAAATAATTTAAGATAAGTTGTTCGAAATGTATATTTTGCAGCAAAAGAAAACCCAATAAAATTAAGCTTCTTATACTTGTTTTTAAACAGAAAAATTCTTAAATTGAACAGGAGTTCTTTTTAGAGTGTCGATTGAATCTCAAATAATTCGAGATTAAAACCGAGAAAAGATTGGATATTTTGAAAAGCTAAAACTATTGTTGCAATTTTATTTACAACTTTGAAACATTTTGTGTAGTAACAATATAATGTTTCTGATGTTTTTTTTAGCCTACTTTTCTTTTTTTTTAATTCGAAGAATTAAAAAAAAATGAAAAAGTAGGTATTGACATGCGGTCGATGTCCGTCCGTCCGTCCGTACCCACCTTCCAAAATCAGTTCTAGCAATCCGATCTTAAAAATTCTTTTTTTGTTAGAAAGCTATGACCTCAGACACCCAACTTTCATACTTTTTGTCCGTCTGTCTGTACGATAGGACGGACATAAATCTACTATTTGTCGACGAATTTCCCATTGAATTAGCATTGAAATTCAATTTCGAGTTATTTAAATCGCTGAATTTAACTACAAATGCTACGGACAAGTGAGATACGTCAAAAAATTCAGCGCATCGAAATGAGAATACATTGAAAATTTCAGAAAAGAATTCGAATTCGAAGTACTTCAATTATATAAAAAACATCAAAATTTAATGCTCATTTAAAAAGCATAGGAAGCCATTTTTCATTAGAATTAAATCACCATTGCCATCGCAACATTTGCTTGAGAAAATTTAATTCTTTTAGACAATAAATTAAAATAAATTTATTTTTGAGACATCGATCAATTTAAGATGACGTCAAATATATATTTCACTACGAGATCTTTGTACGTTGATATAAATTGTTTTCATTCTATTTTAAAAGCAAGGAATATTACATATTTATTCTTTGAAATACAAATTTTTGCAAACGATTTAAGTTATAATTATTTAATTTTCAAAATAAAATAAATGAAACTAGCCGAATTTAGCAAGTAAATGTTTATTGAGGAGTAGTTTTTTGGTTTTTGTTCTACGAAAAATTAAATATTTATTTATAACTTCAAATAAAGATGCGTTTAGTGAAAGATGCTGTGTTTATTTAGATGCTGTGTTTAGTGAAATTTATTTTAAATTTAATGTGGAAAAACGGTTGTTGATGTCACTTACTGTTACGAACCTAGTTTTTTTTTCAAGATAAGAATTTTAGTAAGTATTTAAGTAATAGGAAAGTAGGCTATTTTAGTTCTTTTAGAACTTCTTGTATTAGAAATAAATTACCATTGCCATGGCAACAATCGCTTAAGAAACTTTAATTCTTTTAGACAATGAATTAAAATAAATTTATTTTTGCGACATCGATCAGTTTGAAATGACGTCAAATATATATTTCACTTCGAGATTCCGTATGTTGGTGCGAAATGTTTTCATTCTATTTAAAAGCGAGAACTATTACATATTTATTCTTTGAAATATAAATTTTTGCAAACGATTTAAGTATTATTTAATTCTCGAAATAAAATAAATGAAACTAGCTGAATTTAGCTGGTAAATGTTTAATATAGAATTAATGCTGTGTTTGGCGCCTTTTTACCTGTTAAACACAACTGTTGTTTGGAAGCAGGTTAAGTGACAGATTCTGTTACAAACCTACTTGTTTATTTACATTTATTATTTTAAGTGCATTTTGGAATAGTTTTATGGGTTTTTTTCTACGAAAAATTAAATATTTATTTATAACTGCAAATAAATCATGCGGACGATAAGTAATATTCATTTTATTGGCGATAGAAAATAAATGAAAATAATGGCTTTACGATGTTGAAATTGTAGCTGGATGCTGTGGTTAGTGAAATTCATTCTTTTAGTCCAGGCAACGAAGGCTGAAAAAAGGGTCAAGAGGGAAAGTTTTGGAACACAATTTTTGACTTCATAACCTTGTTTAGACTAGTTAGGAGGTAAACATATCAAAAGTCCCCGCCCCTAGCCCCTGTGCTAAAGGGGGGAGGGGGGGGGGGTTGAATGTCCCATTTTTCGGTTTTTCGTTTATATCTCGAAAACAATGAGTTCTAGCTATATAATTGTAATACACAAAATGAAAGCTGATTAAATTTTCTACAAGCTGCACCCCTCAAGTGTTTTAATATCTTGTATAGTTTTCGAGATATCCGCTCTTGAAAGTCAGTAATTTTGGAGAAAACACTTCTCCCCCCACATTTTCCCTCTTTTTTGACCGGATAACTCTTCAATAATGCACCGAAAAACTAAATTTTGGCCCTAGAGTGGTAGAGAATTTAATTCTTTACAATAATATATCTCATTTTACGATTTTATCTATTTTCCTTCAAATTTTAAAGCGGTTTCAGTGTTGAGTGAAGATTGTACTGAAAGTCCGATAGAGCTAATGCATAAGTTTTGCAATCGCAACTTTTGGAAAACAATTTATTTGCCATGTTATTCCATTTTTACAAGGTATTAGAATCATCATAACATAAATTTAACACAAAATTGAAAAGAAAATAACATCCGGTTATTTAATTATTAATTAATAAAGTTTTAAAATAGTGGCGCCATCTGCTGTATATGTTTGAAATTTTAAAACTTCAAAATATATAATTAAATAACTAGATAATATTTTTGTTTCAAATTTGTTTCATTTGGATGTTATGTTGATTCCCGTTCCTGGATAAAAAGGGTTAACATGGCAAAGCAATACATCTGTGGAAGTTGTTATTCCAAAACTAATGCATTAGCTCAATCGGACTGACAACCCCTCTAATGTACACTTATTATATACTGAACGTCTTAATAACAGTGATACCCATTTTGTAGGCACGTTGTTACTTTAATATTTTATCTATTTTATTTCATTCGTCAAACACCAGTGGGAAAACTGTCAGATGCTATTCATGTTCATCATCTTCGGAGTCAATTTGAGGGACCCCATTGATGCTGTTCCAATGGCAAGTTTGGCATGCTCTAGGACCTTTGAGGCTTGCTATTTTTGCTGCTACACTTGAGCTGGCACAGTCTTTCTTAAATCATCCTAACATAATTTTCAGAACATCGTCAGGTGCTGCTGCTAACTCACTGTGCACTGGGACCAGCAGAAGAGCTATCGACTCAAGAAGTCGCAGTCGGTAGATATCCTTTTCACTGAAGACACCAAGATAAACGTCAAACAAGAGGATTTTCTGTCGAACAATTTAAATAAAATGGTCTCATCAACATACTTAAGGTGTAGCTTAAAGGACAATTGAATGTAGGACCCTTCGAGAAGAAAGTGATGTGGCGTTCTGATTGTGGATACGGCATACGGCTGTGATAATGTCGGAAATGACACAGATATTATTTTGCTGGCCCGTTGTTATACTTTAATATTTTGTGTCGACCTTATACAGTCCTCTTGATGGCTACAGCTGATGTGCATAAGGACATCGGTTTCATAAAGCCTGGACGTGGGAAGATTTTTTTATTCTCATCCCAAGAGTTACAGCAACTGGGTTTAGGACGTGCAATTTTTGCAAACACAATAGCTGGATGCAACACTACATCTTTCACATTTCGAAAAAGAGGGATCGCATTTGTGAAGTTGTGTACGAAGTCGTCAGAAGTCCAGAAAGCAGCAGCGTTCTTTTCATATCTTTCCTTAACCACATATCAGGTACAAAAGGCAGGCAATACCTGCATCTTGAGGTGTTATGGGGCTCCAACGAAAGAGGCCTTCCCCAATGCCACAGGTATAATTCACTCTTGAAATCCGGAGCCGCCATCAAGCCTGGTATATCGTCTTCTTCCCACCGAGGAAGCAGTAAAACAGTATTTCCTCTGAATATTACACCAAGATGAGCTGTGGCTGGGAAATGACCTGCCTCCTCTTGTGTATGATTGGAAGATTGAGAATAACTGCCTGATGGTCAAAGTGCACAGTGAGTTAGCAGCAGCACCTGACTATATTATGAAAATAATTTCTGCCAAAACATGAAAGTCTGTGCCAGCTCAAATTGTAGCTGTAAAAAATCAAGTCTCAAATGTTCCTCAAAATGCCAAAATTCCCAGGGGACTAGCCTCAAAAGGGTCTCTCAAGTTGACTCCAAAGATGAAGAAGAACAGGGGGATCATCTGACCGTTTTCCCCCTGGAGTTCGAGGAATGAAATAAAATAGATAAAATATTAAAGTAACAGCGTGCTTACAAAATGAGTATCAGTATTATTTAGACGTTCAGTATAGATTAAGTGTACATAAGAGGGGTTGTCAGTCCGATAGAGCTAATGCATTAGTTTTGGAATAACAACTTCCACAGATGTATTGCTTTGCCATGTTAGCCCTTTTTATCCAGGTACGGGAATCAACATAAAATCGAAATGAAACAAATTTGAAACAAAAATATTATCTAGTTACTTAATTATATATTTTTGAAGTTTTAAAATTTCAAACATATACAGCAGATGGCGCCACTATTTTAAAACTTTATTAATTAATAATTAAATAACCGGATGTTATTTTCTTTTCAATTTTGTGTTAAATTGATGTTATGATGATTCTAATACCTTGTGAAAATGGAATAACATGGCAAATAAATTGTTTTCCAAAAGTTGCGATTTCAAAACTTATACATTAGCTCTATGGGACTTTCAGTATAATCTTCACTCAACACTGAAACCGCTTTAAAATTTGAAGGAAAATAGATAAAATCGTAAAATAAGATATATTATTGTAAAGAATTAAATTCTCTACCACTCTAAGGCCAAAATTTAGTGTTTCGGTGCATTATTGAAGAGTTATCCGGTCAAAAAGAGGGAAAATGTGGAGGGAGAAGTGTTTTCTCTAAAATTACTGACTTTCAAGAGCGGATATCTCGAAAACTATACAAGATATTAAAACACTTGAGGGGTGCAGCTTGTAGCAAATTTAATCAGCTTTCATTTTGTGTATTACAATTATATAGCTAGAACTCATTGTTTTCGAGATATAAACGAAAAACCGAAAAATGGGACATTCAACCCCCCCTCCCCCCTTTAGCACAGGGGCTAGGGGCGGGGACTTTTGATATGTTTACCTCCTAACAAGTCTAAGCAAAGTTATGAAGTCAAAAATTGTGTTCCAAAACTTTCCCTCTAGAACTCTTCGTTGCCTGGACTATTTTGTATATAAATTTAATGTAGAAACGGTTGTTGATGTCACTTACTGTAACGATCCTAGTTTTTTTCAAGATAAGAATTTTAGTAAGTATTTAAGTAACAGGAAAGTAGGCTATTTTAGTTCTTTTAGAACTTCTTGTTTTGTTCGGGGTGAAAACGAAAAATAAAATTTTTGAGAATTAAGCATTTAGAGAATAAATATGGCACAAAAATAAGTATAGTTAAAAATAAGTAGGTTAATTTTTTTTATGAAAATTACATAATTTGAGAAATAATCAAATAGAAGATTGAGTACAATATAGTAAAACAGTGTTTTGAAGACAGTTTGGTACTAGTGAAATATCTATTTTTTTTTATAAATTATGATTATTAATTTAACTCGAATTAAAATTGTTATTTGGTAATAATGGATAAACATCCATCAGGAAAATAAATACAAGGAGAAATAGATACTAAAGTTAGCATACAAGACATTTTTAATGGAAATATGCCCTTTAGTTAATCCGCTTTCAATCGCGATTTTATTCTTGTAGGGAGAGATATTCTGATATTATAAACTTCTTGTTTTCTATAAAATTTAATTTGCAAAAATTATTACCATTGTTTAGAATTATATAAATTGTTCAACAGCAAAGAAAACAGTTAAGTATTAAAATGCATGTCTTAAGAAAAAAGGTGTATTTTGAATATAAAAAGTTAAGAATGTGTCAATGTCTTCGTGTTATTTATTCAATCACGAAGTGTGACTCCGAATCAAAGCTGATTCAGTAATGTGTACGGCAAGAATATTTCTACATCTTTGTTTTTGTTTTTCACTCATTCAACCTGCGTCATTTCCCATAATAAAGGTGTTTTATGCTGGCAAAACAATCGATTTGTTAAACATTGCGTCACAACCATCGACACATGTCATCTTACAAACTGAATTGAATAAATGAATTCTGTTTTCTTTTGAGCTGCGTGCTAAAACGTTCAACTACTAATTTTCACCGTGAAGCTTATTTCTTATTAAACGCAACAGGTAAAGATTATTTTGAAATCTTTTTTTTATTTTATGGTAAAGTATTTTGTATCGGGTGTTTTTCGCTGTCCAGAGTTTCACACAATTTGTAGTAACATAATTATAGTCGTATAACTGAACCGGGGGAAATTATGATTAGATAACTTTACAGTTTAAAAAATTTGGTGCAAGATTGCTCCGGAATCCTGGAATATTCTATTTGGCGCATTTATTTGCCACTTTTGTGAATGTATCAAAGATTATGGTTTTACCACAAAATTGGTGAATTCACTCTTCAAATTGTGGTGGTAGCTTGAAAGTTTCCGGATTCCTGTGCAATCTTGCGCAAAAATTTTCATTCATTCTTCAGACCATTCTAACTATTTGGCGCATTTATTTGCCACTTTTGTGAATGTATCAAATATTATGGTTTTGCCACAAAATTGGATAATTCACTCTCCAAATAGTGGTGGTAGCTAGAAAGTTACAGGATTCTGATGCAATCATGCGCCCACAATACTACTGAGTGTTTTACGAGACACAGTCACATGATATTTTAAAAGAATCTGAATTTTTTTAATAACAATTTTGTAATTTATACTTCAGGGTGTGCTTGCATAGTAAAATTATTACTGTGAATGAGTAATAATAAGCTGAAATTAATTTTTTTTAAATCTCAAGAATTAGTAATTTAGAAGCGTGCTTTGTGTTGACTATTTGGGCCAAACTGCGTAAAATAATCTTCATATAAGATAAGATAGCTGCATTTCTTCATTTATCAATGAAGAAATGTCAAAATATTAGTAATACTTCTGAGTTAAACCTCTTTCTTGGAAGTACTACGTGATAACATAAGATCTATTTTAACGGGTTTCATCAGCCATATCTACGTTTGATGACTGCGAAGTCCACTTGATAAAAAGATTTGATCTTTTCTCATTTGATTTAAGAAGTTCACACAACAGCATGTACACTTTGTTACTAGTTTTATCCAATAAGAACTAATTTTATTTCTTCGTGTAAGTATAAGTTATATTTTTTTAGATATAAGTGTTTAAATTTAAATTAATAAAACTGTAATTAAAGTTCTTTTGTATAGATGCGTCAGGAATACGAATATTACAATCCATAATTTTCTTATCAATTTATTTACGAAGAATATGTAATGTTTCAATAGTTTTAGAGCAGGAGTAATCTAGTAAATCTAGATTTCAATGTAAAAAACTGCTTTTCTAACTTGCCCCAATAGCTGTCACATACGAATATATTGAATTGTAGACAAACACGTTAAATAATCTAAATTTTGTTTATTATTATTATTTATATTTTTATTATTATTATAATTATTATTTTTATTTATATATATATTTTAATATAATAATAATTTTTTTTCAATAATAAAATAATAATAATAATAATATTAGTAATATTAATAATGATATTAATTATCATTTTTATTTTTATTTGTATTATTATTTTTATTATTGTTATTATTTCATTATCAAAATAATAAAAAATAAATTAATATATTCGAACGTCTTTGCAGTGCAACGTCTTGAAAAAATCTTTGTAGAGTATTTCACAAGGTGTGTCTAAAAATTAGGTTCAATTAGATACATAGAAAATATGTGATGTAGCGGATACTAACCACCCCACCAACGTTAATATGTGTGGTCCCCGCACGCGCGTTACCGTTTATAATTTTAAGTTTTCTCTGATCAATCGACGAAGTATAAGTCAAAGGTAGAATCTAGGTATGATGGGACCGAAAAAAAAACTTAAACTATTTAAAATTCTAGTTTGTGAATGAATATTATTGTATAGGGATGGAGGATAAGATTTTTTTTTATATTTAACTTAATATATTAAGTTCATCAATGCACCTTTAAGAATATGCTCAGAAGAACCTGTCATGTTCAATGTTTTTATTTGCAATTAGTTATTCGAAATTAATTTACTAAATAATACAAACTATCAGGCAAAATACTTAACCAAATCAAAGACGGAAACTATTAATCATTTCCTTAAAGTGATATGAAGATTATTTTGTAAAGTTCGCTGTAAAGTTTTACAGGAGCCTCAATTTAATTACTCTTTTGCTACTCCTACTTTGCTACTCATTTACTACTACTTGGACAATACTCTTTTGCTTAAATATTCTATTATTTTGCTATTATTATTATATTAGAAGTGAAGATAAACAAAGCGAGTAACCGTCTTCTTTACACAAATTTAGGCGATTTCTCGCTATCATCCCCAAAGATGTTATTAAGGAAAGCCTTCTACGAAATCAAGCGGTTCTTCCCGTGTACTCTTCATATGTGATCTCACTGATTGGGATATTTTTCATTTTATAGGACGAGGAGGACTTTGAAGAACTTCAGCTGCAGAGCCTAAGTGAAGTCATTGAAATCTACTATCAGCTGTTCAAGAAAGAGATGGAGATATCTTCAGCGGAAACCAAGGGCGTGAGTGTTAATCTCTCAACACACTTTGTTATCTGTGAGCCACTTCTTTTTCAATGTTTGTAAATGTGGCACACTCATGATGATGCGTCTTCCGTTTCAGAAGAATGGTTACGATGGCAGTTTGCTCGATGAGTCTGCCGTCAACATGGCGGAGTTCGCTGGAAGAAATAACGTATCGACATTTTCTCAAACTCTTGCGTGAGTGTGCTTCCAATTGCGTATCAGTTTCTTAATATTTTGCGCAGTTATATAACGCAGTTTATAAATCCTAAGTTTATGTCCGCCCGTTTTTGCTATAGCATTGGAGAAGTCTTGTAAACATATAGCGTTTCGAAACTAGGTATAGAGAAAGGGTATAAAGCTATGGCATAATGACCGGTCTGTCCATTGGTGAATTTTGGCTAGCTTGAAAATTGAACGTGGTATTGAAATACCTTTCGAGGTCCATGAAACATGAAAATGAATGATAAAACACTGCAATCTTTGTAGAGAAAGCTTAAACTTTGCCATCTTCTATAAAGATGGCAGCGGTTTAAACCACATTTGGACAACTTCGTTGCTTGGCTATGTCATGCAAATCGAGAAGGGCTATTATACCATAGCTGTTTCAAACAAAGAACATTGTAAATGTTTAAATACCTATTCAGCCCATATTGAGAAGTGAAAGAATAATATTTTTTTTCTTCAGAATTAGTATTTTGAGGTTGAATCAGTGGCGTCTTGTGCAATAATTTCTGAATTAAAAAAGATCAATTTAAAATTTCTTATGATAATAAAGATGAAGCAAATAAAAAACTAATGAGAAATATAGCACGAATTATTTTTTGATTTATTTAACTGCCACCAATTGTTTATTAATGATATTATTAAGATGACTCTCATTGAAAAATTGCAACTTTATACCTGTTACAGCAAGAAAACTATTTTGTAAAAATTATTTTACCACTATTCGCAGAGAACTCTTGACCATGCTGGAGTGGCAGTACGAAAAGAAATCACCTGAAATTCAAGACTCAGCTATTTACAACGCCCTTCTGAGGGTCGAAAAAGCCGCAAAAAACACGTCCTCTTGGGAGCTCTATGGAAAAGAAGATGACGGCCTTCTGATAGCCCTTACATCTTTTGAAGTAAATTTTAACCCTCTAATGCATACTGTTGCCGGCAACAAGTAACACATAATCCACTTTATTCTATTAAAGTAGAGTTCCCTCTCGACAAATTTGTGTTTTTTCATCTATTACATGCCATTTTGAAGTTTTAGTTACTAATAATCCTCATAGATGACAGTAGTAAAAGTGTATTCAAAATTAAAAAGTAAAGTTTCTTACTGTTGTGAATTTACGTGTTTGGCAGTATTCAAAGTATAATAATATTAGCACTAAATACCAATAAATTGTTTTGAAAAATTAATTATTGGTTATTTTGAAATGTATTTAGTAGTTTTCTAGTCAATATTATCAAAATTAGAATTTGTATGCCTATAATGTATGAGTTTTAAAGATACGTACTACATATTTTTTCGGGAAAAAAAATTCATGCATTAGAGGGTTAATCGTATTTTCTCAGCAATTTCAAAAAAGTTTGATCCTATGAAAACTAAGGTGTAAATTTGAGTGCTACTCTTTCTTACATAAATACTAATAGTCAATTCTCTACTGCTGTAGCATAGTCAATTTCGGGGCTGCTAGTGATTTTTTAAAAATTCATCAGTAGTTTTCAATGGGACTTCCCATTGAAAATGACCAGCCAATTTCGTAACACCCTGAAAGTTTATAATGTTAGATTTTTGAATGACTTTCAAAGAAACTTGGTTAAAAAAATATCACTTTTATTCTTTAAATACAGCATAAAAATAATATAACTAGCTATTAAATTAATTGAATAACTGATATTGAATACCTGATATTGAATTTTAAATATATTGAATATTGAAGTATTTTTACTCTTAATTGTTTTTCGACTGGTAGTTTCTGACAAAATTCTGTAATATTTCTTACATTTATTGATATCACTGCAATTCATATTAACATATTATGATTGATTGAAGCAATTGATATCATCATATTACGATTAATTAAAGCAATTGATATCGCCATATTACGATTAATTAAAGCAATTGATATCGCCATATTACGATTAATTAAAGCAATTGATATTGTTACAAATACTTACGATTTAGCACATGTGTTTTTATATATTTTTTAGATTCGTGTGCAAACGAATATTTTTAAGATTATTTTTCTTAATTTAATAAATTATTCGTCTTGTGAAAATTTTCTTTTGCTGATTAAATGTTTTCATTATCAATCAAGTATATTTCATCACATGCGTCATTTACTAAAAGAAATACATTAAAAAAGCATTGGTATATATTGCTTTAATGTAACAGAATATTTAAATTCATTGAAAAGTGTACTGAAATAGTTCAGTAGGTTCTTAAAATTTTTTGAAACAGTCGCTTGCGTTTTAAATATTTTCTTATAGTTTGTTTTCCGGTGCTTCAGTTTCCAGTAGTGTTGCAACTTCTGGGAAAGTTGTAAATACCCAACACGTTTTAAGACGCCGCTTATCTCTGATAAGAAATATTCAAGTTTATTTTACCCTTTCATTTTTGAGTTAAAAGAAAAGATAAAATATCAGACCACAACACGCTACGCTACATTTCGAGAAGATATTGTATAGAGTTTAAGGCTATTACTTTCTTATTTCACTGGGACGACCATATTCGTACGATTTAAAAGTCCATATACAAAGCAACTGTAAGTACGTACTATAAAATGAATTTGAGATATTGTAGTCACTAATTTAGTTACCTAGTTTAATTAAAATACAAAACGAAAATAACTTAATTTCTCTAAAATTGAGTTAGACTTATTTAACTTTATATTTTATTATTGACTTAGATTTATAAAACTTAATTACTCTATAATTTAGTTAAAAATATGTTTGCATAGATGTTTTTACAATAAAAAAAATATAACTTGCTTTTATTTAATAGGTGAATATGCTTGAACAAACCATCTCGATGTATCTAATGGATGTTCTGGACAAAAGCACATCACAAACATTATTCTTTCCGTTGACTGATTTTTACAAGTCGGATACATTAGTCAAATGGAGGTAAAAAAAAATCATATGTTAATTCTTAGTTTATCTGAAAATTAAAAATACATAAATATTCTTGTCTTTACGTATGACTTAACATTCCTTGACAATTTATATATATTTAAACTATTCATTGAGTTTTACCTAAACTACTTACCTATTGTTACCTAAATATTTTAAATAACTATAACTAAGTAATTTAAATAAGTTTTCATGCTGTGTGAATTAAGCGAATTTTTAATATTTCCTCATTTTTTATTACTTTATAAGTAACTGATTGTAATTTTATGCTTTACTATGTATTTAAAGTTGAAAAAATTGCATTAAAAATTAATAATACCTAAATAAACTCGGAACATTATAGCATATGTATTACTATACATTTTCAAATAAAGAAACTCTTGAAAATCATTTAAATTAACTGTTAATAATTTCAATTTACTCCTTTTTACATTATATATTAGGAATTGTGTATTATTTTTAGAATTTTGGAAAAAATGGCCAGCATGAAAATAACTCCTGAACAGACTATTTACAAACACAAGTTAACTGAGTGTTTATCAAGACGCATTCAGGTAATATTCCAATGCCAATTATTAAGCTATTTTTTGTTTAACGGTATTATTTATGCATTATTCTGATTCTAAGAATAAAAATAAGTTATTTTTCTAATGATTTACATTTTTTTCCAGTCTCTTTTTTTATACATAAAATACTTCTGACTTATCTTTAGTTTATGATTCTGAAATATCCCAAATGTATTATCTACTATGTGCACACTACAATGTAAAATTGAACTGTACAAAACCCGAACCTGCTTTTGCAGGTAGAGGCCAGTAAATGGCTGACGAAAGAGTTTCAAAAACTAAAACTCTCTGGTAAGAGCTCTGTTCTGAAAGACGCAGAAACACTGACAAAAATTCTGAAGGACTTCGAATCTCAAATGATGGTGGCTATTGACGTCACTACGACTGCCGGCGCCGTGTTCCGGGAAGCTTCCTGTGGTTATTTTGACTGTTTGTCCAAGGCTATGGACGAAAAGGTATTTTTTTAATCGTTCAATTAATTACTGTCTAACAAATTATCTAAGCAGTAATAAATACGAATTTATGGTTTGAGAAATGCGCAAGTTACATTTATCTCTTTTTCTATTTTCACATAGAATTTAATATTATACTATCGAATAAGTTTTTTTTTTGCAAAATGAATTTATTTTCTCAATATTTTATCACTTATTTGAGCAATTTTTAATTAAAATATAAAGAGTATATATTTGGGGTAGTTTTTGTTTTGCTTTCTTTTGCGTGGTTGAAATAAGGTTGTTTTGTAGGAAAAAATTTTGTTTAGTCTTAACTTATACTAGTTTTTTTAAAAAATCGTTTAGCGTTTAAGAAAAAAACACTAAACAAATATTAGTTTAAGTAATAAAAAAGAATCAACAATATTATTATTTTTTTAAAACTGTGCTATTGATAGCATTATTACAGCAGTTTAGGTAATTATTAAAAAAAAGGTGTAATACAAATAAAGGTACTTGTCAACGTGACTCTCATACAGATACTAGTACACAAGACTTCCACTCTCACGGGTGCTCACAGCCGTAAGCCAACGGGAGCTACAACACCCCTCTTGCCATCCAGGCCATGTCCTGGTCTCTCTAAATATAAAAGTTGCTGACTCCACTGCAGTAGTTTTTGTTTTCTTTTGTCATGTACATTCCTCACTGCTTTACAGTAAAAACTATATTTAATAAAAAATATAAACATTTAGCAATTGAGAAAAAAATATAGATGTACTCATGTTTTCATGACAACTATGTAATCTTAAGTATATTTTCAGATACATCCTGTTTGTCTTCAAATAATGCAATCAATGGACACTTACCAAGAATATCACAAGAGTTTTCATGTGAATCTTAGGGACAGTTGTGCACTCTCTTACTCTTTATATATTCAAATAAAAAAATTGGTGGACCTCTTAAAGTCGAACTTTGAAAAGTGAGTAAATCATTTCTTTTTAACTTTCATAACAACTTTTAAAATGTAACTGAATACGCTGGAAGTTTGTCTCGAACGTATAGTATTTTTTATATTTATTTTGATGTTTTAATTTTGTGTTACATTCATTTAAAATACTTGGATATACAAAGAAAATTATTTGATTAATGGTATTTTTCCTTATGATAGAGCTACTTTATATTCTATTTTATATTGATCTTGGTGCCTATTTTCTATTTTGCCTTCGAAAATATCGTTGATAGAATGATTTTACTAATTTCTCTTCTGTTTGAAAAAAAAATATTTTTTCCATATTTTTATCTATGTCTCCCCTCAAAAATACTCAAGACGACACGACTCAATCCCTTGCTCCGATAAAATAAAAAGTACAATTTTCTGTTTTCAGAAATTTAGAATGCTAGACATTCTCCACTAAAAATAAGTAAACAATTTGTTTTTTAAAAACTAAACCTTGATAATTTTCAAGGTTAGGCCAAAACAGGTAAGCTTTTGACAGGAACTGGATTGAACAGGACACGGTCGAAGGAGTATTTATGACAAACAAAGTCCATTCTTATTACCCTTAGGATCTATATAAACAAATATGAGCTCATTATAAATTATAAAAATAATTACTATTATTCATTGATAAATTGCAAGAAATTTATGTATTGATTGATTTTATTGATTTTATTATTGTAATACTTTTTATCTTTTAGGCCTCAGTCATTTAAACTAGAAGACTGTGGCAGTATGTTTGTGAAGTGTTTTATGAATCTACTTCAAGTAATTAAGTTAGAATGTCATAACCGAATAAAAAGAGCAGTAGAATCCGAAGAAAAAGTAAGACGGAGTAAATATTTTTAATAAAAATAATCTTTAATAAAGAAATACAATAAGTATTAGCAGGTTTAGAAAAATAAATTTATAAAATAAAATATATAGCGTAGCTCCCAATTTATTGCGCCGTGGTTAGTGAACGAGTTCACTTTGAAAGCAGTTTGACACATATAGATTTGAAATTGGGCTTTTAACATGTTTAAAAATAGGTCCGTTAACCATGACGTTAAAAGCCAGAAACTGAGAAATTGACTATGTCATAAATTAACTATGCTTAAACATTTTTTAAAAACAAGTTTCGAAAGTACTTTTATTGCATTCCAATTTTAATTTAATTTATTTTTAGGATTCTGTGCATACTGAAGAAAAAATTCTCAGCTCATCGGTGATAGTTCTGAATTGCTTTTGTACGGTAAGTTTATTATATTTAATCTTGGCATTTAAAGTAATATATTGAAATAACAAAGTAAATTATAAGAGAGTTTCATAATTTTTCTTTTAATCTTCTTCATACCAAAACCAGTTCAAGAAATAAAAATTTTGTGAAGCTTGGGTTATGCTTCACTTAATTTTTATTTTAAGTTCTTTATTTTTATGTTTTAGTAGAAAAAGAACCGATTATGAAAGATTGGACATCGGCCTTCGTTAAACTAAGTCCTATTTATTAAGATATAGTTTTTCAACCCTTTTATTATTTCCATGTTTTTATGATACATTTTTTTGAAACAATAAATATCCTTTTTTTATTAGTTGAGTTAAATTCTTAGCAACCTTTATATTTATTCTTTTATGTATATGTATGAAGTAAATTAACATCATTTGTAGCTATTAAAATTTTAACACCGTAAAAAGATTTTTTTAAAAATATAAATCTACATTGAAATGCATGTTATGTGTTCTTTTTCAGTAGGTAATAGACGAATGGAAGCATATTGAAATTGAAGATGAAGACTTACAAACTGCATTTCTCATCAAAATTTCTGATGTAAGTTGTAAAAGTTCAACATTTAATTTGAAATTTTTATAATTGTCCATTTTGCTTTTAATAAACTTATCGAACATTTACAACACAATTTTTTAACTAAGGGATATAGTAAATTTTAAGCATTTGAAGAAATGACTTATAAAAAAAAATAAAGAATTGTAAGTCACCCATAACTTGTTTGCACGCATTCTCAATCTGAATGGCTTCTTGTAATTTGTATTGTCATACTTAATTTATGTGTATTATTGTTTTTATCTTGGCAGAGTATTTGTGATGGTGCAAAAATATACGCTGAGGCTTTGGACCATAGAATTCCGAAAGATAATGATGATCTTTTGAAAGATTTTGAGTTCACAAAAAAGGTAACTTGTAAGTGTTTTAAAGTTTGATTTTTTCCACGAATTTATTTAAATGAAGCTATTGATAACAGACTTGAAGATCTCAGTAGAAGAACGTGATAGGTGACCAAAAGCTAGAAACGAGAAAATTCGCTACAAACTTTTCGTTTGCACTTAAATATGTTAAAAATGGCAATTACAAAGGCAATATATACAAAGCGTAGAAAATATACCTGTCAACATGTAATATACCCCGGCATCTCCATTTAAAAACTATGCTGACAGTGTAGTCCTTATACAGTCCTGATAAAAATGTCAAAACAAGATTGAAGTTTTCTGATTAAGGATTCTCTTTCTGCAGATTGATAAGAACTTAAAAGACTAGGGGTGAGTAACTCTACTTTTAATTACAACTCAATACTTTTAAAGGTTATTAATAATTATATACCCTTATAAGTTAAATTCAATAACTTTAAAACTTAAAAAGTTCGATTTCAGCTAACATTTGCGCATACCGACATTAAAAAAAAACCCTTTATCACGTTCGTCAGGTACTAGGAACTCATGTACCAAATTGGAAGTCCATAGCTCTTTTAGTTCGATCTGTAAAATAGTTGCAGGAAGGCGTTTGACTAACTTTCGAAAACCCCTCTTTTAGAATTATCACCCTCAAAAACACGAAGAAAACACAAAATCCTCCATTTCGGATCTCTCCCCCCCCCCCCCATCGCATCATTAACTTATATTTCATATTAGGCAATCAAAATTAAAAATCTATTCCAGGTCTGCATACTGTCCAACAGCGTGGAGCACATTCGCCGATACCTTGAGAACCTTCCTCGGCAGATGATGTGGAAGGAATCACTCAGCAAACCATCCCAAGATGCCCAAGAATCGCCTCCTGACGATTCAAATGGGTACTCGGACCAGGTTCTGAGGATCTTGGACCTGGTCCACAAGTCCATGGACTCGCATCTTCGAGGAATATCCGTGTCGATGATAAAGATGGTAGTGACCAGTATACAGACGCAGTGCGAGAAGTTGCTCTCGGCTTGGATTCAGAGCGTTAATCCTAGTCAGGTAGTGATAGTGACTTATTAACGATGATTGATAAGTAAATTTACAAAGCAAAAAAAAAAAGCTTTCTGATTCAACACGTGGATGATCTTTCATTTAGCTCAACCCTCCAACGCAACTCGATCTCCAACTTCAATCTCAATTTCGACCTTATGCGAAATTCGACATAGGGTAGTCAGCTTTAAAAGTACGATTGCTCGCATATTCTATTTTCGGGTAGTCTTTAACCTTTTGAGACCGGGCGTCCCAATTTAAGAGAATTGTTTAAAACCTCTCCACAGACAATTAACAAGTTTATTAGTTCCGAAATTTACCTGGTCCTATGGAAGAAGATCCAAATCTCTGTTTTCAACTTAGATTATAGGTATCAGCCATTTATTTCTATAAAAAATGAAGTTGAACGAGGGTCAATACTTTATTAGAGTTCTTAAATTTTTTTAAATTTTTTTTCGAACTTTTCAAAAAGTTGTTTAAGTAGTTAATTTTAAAGGCATTTTTCATTAAAAACAATGTTAAAATACACTGTTAACTACAAATAAGTGGTACGGCCTTTTGTTTTGCATTCATGGCACACAAATGCGTATTTTTAGCTCTTAAGGCGTGTCTCTCAATAACTATTAAACATATTTTTGTTAGAAAATTAATTTGCAAAACATATTTTTTAGCATATATTTGCATGAAAAGTTTGTTTAGATTTAGAATATACGTGTAGGATTTTGCTCGGGTCTTAAGAGGTTATATCATCCTCAAGACCGGCGTAATTTTATGTTTTCTCATCAAAGTTCGCTGAATCTGCGCATATTTTAAAATGACTTACAACCTCACACAATTACTACGCATTTCCAGTAAACAACCCATTTGATTAAGGCAAACATTAAACAATTATCTGTTAAACTTTTTTTTTAAATTTCAAGAATAATATATCTAGAAAAGGGATTTTTTTTTCAACTAAATAAACAGATACATGATAAAATGCAAAACCCCTTTTTAATTATGTATTTTGATTTCCATAAATTCAGATATAATTTTAAAAAAAAGGATAAAGTTTGGACTACATTAACCTTAAGAATTGACTATGACAATATGTTTTCATTACTTTATACTTAAAATAATTTTTTTTTATTGCAGACATTTGATAAGTTTTTTCATTGTTTCAACGAATACTTAGAATCTATTCATGACAGTTTAAAGGAAGATCTATTTCCACAGTTTTTATCACAGTTGTGGCTTTCAATTCTGATGTACATACAAAAAGAATTTCAGGAAGGTGTAAGTAATTAAAAATATATTTAACAAGTAACTTTATTTTTAAAAATTTACTCTTTTAGATTTTTTGTGTAGACAATGCTAACAAAATTATTTATTGGTATTTTTTTTGTAGTTACCCCCAGAGCATGCCAAGTCTTTGAAACAAGTAAGGATATTTTTATTAATTTATTATTTAAAGTCTTAATGTACTTTGTACTTTCAATCTCTTTGCTATGACCTTAACGTGTTTCGTTCTAGCTACTTATGTTTTTTTAGTTCAATTTTCTGAGTAATTGTCTATCATACGTGTCCCACGATACAAAAGAATCAATCAAACTTAAAAACAATCATCTCAATGTTTGTTTCACCTTGGATGATTGATTGAGCAAATAAATATGATGCAAAACATTATTATTTTTTTTATTTGGAATCGACACAGTGAGACAATTCATTGTAAATTTAGAACATAATACGTTGGCAACGTGCACTCTTAAACAGGCGCGCAACCACGGGGGGGGGGGGGGGGTTTCTAGGGTCAGAACCCCCCCCAGAACCCATATTATAGTCAAATTTTATTTTGTTAACAATAAAAAAATCGAAAGTGATGAAAAAAATTCCATAGAGAAACACTATTTCACTATTTCGCTCGCCGCCAACAAAATAAGAAACTGTAGGGATGGCGGTTTTTCAAAAAAACACCGATGTTTCGAAAACCGGTTTTTCGGTTATACTGAACCTAAAGACTGGCCTTATGAAAAACCAGTTTTTTGGTCGAAACCGAGGGCAAAAAAACCGGTTTTGGTTATCCATCCCCAAAGTGTTTCAAATATGGGTGGCGGGAAGTATAAATCTGTGAAAAACAAAATATTTCTAACGAAACTCTTTTCTAATGTGAGGGGGGGGGGGTGAAAAAAAGCGCCAGCTCTGATAAAATGACATGTCTTGCCAAATTTATAAATTTTTTGTCACTTTTTATGAGTTAATCTAATATTGTGCATTCAATAAATCTTGGGCTAGGGTCATAACCTCTCTCCCTCCTTCCCCAGAACCCGCATTATAGTCACAATTTAATTTGCTAACAAGAAAAAAAAATCATAGAAAAAGAACATTTCGCATTTGCGAAATCCGAGTTGGGGCTGGGGAGCCCAGTAGGCGTTCGCCTTGCATGTGATAGGTCCCAGGTTCGGGTCCGGGCATCGTGAAAATAACTGCCGACCTATAAACGGCCAGTGTAGCTAAAAATGTCCGACGAAGAATACCCCGTGTAGAGGAAGTGCACGTTAAATATCCTAGAAGTTCCGAAGCTGAGTACGTTGTCGCCCTTAATGGTTACGTTGGGTGCCTATTCAGATGTCGGCTTGTCACTTGACTGTGGTTCTAAATTACGAAGCCCGTCGCCAATAGCCCTCGTGTAGCTCTAGCGGCGATGATTAAAAACGAAAACTAAAACAAGAAAATTCTTATTCCTTTAATGTTGAGTTGGAGGGGGGATTAAAAAAAAAGCGCTAGTGCCCTAAAAAAATATGTATTTTGACTATTAAAATCGAAAGTCTTCGTCCTAATACTTTTTTAAGCACCACGTTGCATTTACTTAATCTGAGTAAAACCAAACAAATATATTTATAAATGTTGTTCTAACAATAACACGAAGAAAGAAAAAGATAAAAGAGAAGCAATTTTTGATGGAAAGCTAAGTCGTGGAGCGGGTGTGGAGCCTCTATGTCGACTCAGACAGGAAATAAGTATTAAGAAAACATAATAAATATAAAATATGAAAGATTTATTTTTTGAAATCGCTATTGAAAGTGCATTTTGTTCGGTTTTATTCTTAATACGTCAAATTATTCTCCACTTTTCTTTCTTTTTTTTTTAATTCGTATGTAATAGCAGACTACTTTAGCCGCCTGGTAGTCCCGACGACATTCAACATACAACCCGGGATTGCCATGAAGTCGGGAGTTGGTATCTACCAATGTCTGGTGGTGACGTGGAACTCGGCATTTTTTCAAATAAAAAAAGTTCATTTGACTTCTTAATTAAAGGATTATTCTTATATTGGTTGCGTTAAGTGCAAAACGATTGTGTGTCTATTTTAAGTTATTCTTTGCTAGTTTAAGATCTTTTTCTTTTTAAGTGACTAGTTTTTTTTATTTATCAATGAATTACAAGTTAGGAGTTTTTTGCGTGTCTTTTTATCGTATTCTAATCTTAAGATCAAGATTGAATAGATGTCATAAGAGAGCAAAATATTGGAAAGTTTAATTTCTTCTCTAAAGTATCTGAAGATGAATATGTTTGTAATTAAGCTTGGGCGCTATTTGTCTTTTTATTGTTTTTATGGCCGTTCAGTTCTGTTTTCATTAGATTTCAATGGGTTTTATATTTGAAACACATTTTATAATAATTAATTGGTATTTTTATACGGCGGCATAAATGCATATAATTTTTTAATTATTTCACATCGGAGATTCGCATCTATGACGTCGAAGGTTTATTTACAAATATGAATTAGCTTTGTTCAAGTTTGAAATATTAAATCATTTATTTTTTTGTTCAGCTTAAACTTTAAATATGTCCTATCAAATTTCTTAGTTATCGGCCAAAACGTGATTGTGCTTATTTAAAGAATGCCCGATTGTTTTGTTTTATTAAAAAGTTAATTTGCTATTATTGCCCCTTTTGTTTTCTTTTTTAATATAAAAGTATAAATACCCTAATTAAAAATATATTAAAATAGACAAGATTTTTAATTAAAATGTAAAAAAAATTACTTTGTCCCAAATTGCCACATCACACCGCAGCTAGTAAATTTCAATGGTTATACGGAGCCAAAAATACGTGCCAATAATTTTTTCTTCCAATTTTGGCTGATCGTCTCATGCCACTTCGCGATCTGGTCAGCCAATTCCCGAAATCAAAGAAAGCTTGGACCATTGCGTTGGCCGGTTATCTTTACACTATCCTCCTTTTATATTTATATAATAAAATTTAATATTAGAAGCTTGTCGTTGGGAATATTCCTTACGATGTCACGATCTTCATACTACGATTTTATTGGTTGTTTTGTTTTCTTTTCGTTCTACTTGAAACAAGCTCATTGGCTTCGCCCTTCGAACTGCGGTTCCATTGGTTGTTTGGTTTTAAGTATACTTTGTGTGAAACAATCCCCTTTCTGTACAGCAAATCCGGTGATTTAATTAATTTTCTTATTCATTACACTTAATTTGTGTTTAAAAAATAAAACATTAACTATCTATTAAATAACACAAATATGAATTATGTAAAATGAAAAATAATTCATGTTTATAAACAGTAATTAGTAGTACTAAATTAATTTAAGAAACTGTATTTATACAATAGTAATTCTAATTAAAACTAATTTTCATCAAAAGTAATTTAAATTAAAACTAGCTGCAATTAAAAATAATTTTAATTACAAATACTTTTAATAAAAAATAATTTTAATTGAAAAATAATATAAAAATTTTGAAACCCCCCCCAGGATTTTTTTCTAGTTGCGCCCCAGCTCTTAAAACAAACGAGAGATTTTAACTCAGTCTGAGTTAACTTTCACTACTTTACAGTGTCGAAAATGCACTTCCCCTTTAGGAGTGAATTTCACTCCTTTGTTTTGGTAAACCTCCGACAGGATTACTCCAAACGAGGGATTTTAACTTAGTCTGAGTTATTTTTCACTCCTTTAGAGTGTCGAAAATGCATTTCTCCTATAGGAGTGAATTTCACTCTTTTGTTTTAAGAGTGCTTCTTTGCTATTTCTACAGTAATTTTGTTATTTATGTATACGGTAGCGTCATAAATGTAACTGTATATTTTAATGCAATTTTGTTATTGTAAAAAACCTACTGTAACCTTCAAGCGACCGCACGCTACAGTTGTCGGACTTCGGCTTCACAGAACTAACGAGCGTGTTTGTCCCAGTGTACTCAGGAATTACCATGATTTTTTTGGGGGATATAGCTATGATATTTAACAACACGAATACGTTTATAGTATGGCTTTGTTTAGAATCCCGAACCTTCAAAATGATAAACCGGTTGATTATCTCACTCAGTCACAAATAACCCATCTTGTGCGTCTTAGAATCCGCTCTATTGATAGATTGCTACAATTGACGCTTCTCTCTGATGTATTCTCTTTTTATCAGTAAAAAAAGTGTTGTAAACGCCGTTTTATCAGGTGCTGTTAATTATACACTGCATCTTATGCTGTTCTCTTGACGCCTTTTCATTGCATAAGGATAAAATAAATAAAAAGCCATCGAATCTCTACTTGAATTTGATTGATTGCTTGAGAAAGTAAATGAAATTTTAAAGATCTAGATATGGACTAAAATTTGTTTTATGTATTTGAATGCGTTACAAAAATTCTTTGCTATAATGTGGTTTGACAAATGACAGTGATTGTGCCCTCTAGAATTAAAGAGTGTAGGCTTTTTTTTAGCCCATTACCCCGCTCGCCAGAAGAGACAGTAACAAGAGACACACAAAGAAGGATGCCACAAACACATAGACAAATAACAACATTTATTGACAAACACAAACATCCATGCCTTTAACAGGATTCGAATCCGAGCCCAGCAGCTCCAAAGGCTAGCATCTAACCGTTGCGTCCTGCGGGCCGGCTATAATATGGTTTAGTGAGACCAACGATTATATTAAATATGTGTGAAATTATTTTCAAACAATAAACTTACTCATACTTTCAGAACATATCGGAATTGATGGACTATTTAGTGTACATAAAGATGGAGGAATCCGAAACTCACAGACCTCTTCTACAGCAAATGGTGTCAATTTTAGATCTGAACTCAAAAACTACTGTGGATTTGCAATTGGAATATTTTTCACAAGTAGCAGAATCAATAGTAAGGAAAATTTTGCTATTTAATTACTATTTCAGAATTGCATGTAAGTTTGCTGATTAATAATATGCATGACTTTTAGGTATCACCTGTTGAATACTTGGGGCACATTGCTTTTCAAGCAGGATATAAAGTAATTGATGAAGATCTTATAGATTTATACATAAATAGTAAGTTTATTTAGTTCATGTTTAAAATCACATTTCAAGATCTATTTATTCGTTGCTTTTGAGATTATGTAAATAGTGAAAGAAAAAAAAACATGGTATCGTTGTGAATGAGTAATATTTTATTCATTAAAAGTAACCTTACTTTTTATCCTATAGGACGACAAACGTACAAATAATAAAGTGTTCGGATATTTTTGGCGATGTACAGTACTTTAATATAAAAATAACTGAATATTTAGAAAGAATTAAAATTTTTATTAAAAGGGTTTATTCATTATTTCCCCTCCACAATTTTAATATCTAAATATGATTAAAAATTGTCCTCTCTAAGTCATCTCTTAAAATTTTAAATGCCTCTTATCTCTAAAATTAAAAAAAATCTTATCTTAAAATTAGAAAAATGGATCTTTATTTTCCTCTTTACTTGTATGCTTGGGAATTTTTTTTAAAAAAATGTGTGCCAGGATTTTTGCTCTTTTATACTTATGGTGTCTTTCTCATAAGTTGCTGATTTATGTAAGTTTGCTTTTGTATGTGGACATAACTATGTATACTTTATAATATTTAATTAACTGAATATTTTAAAAGATATGAAATTCAGTTGAAGTGGTTTATTCATTGCTTATCTTCACGTCTCCAATGCCAAAATGCTATTTAATATTGCTTGATGAACTCACTCTATTAATAAAGTTATCTCTTAAAATTTCAGTCTTAGAAGAATGATTTTTGCATGTTGCGTCTCCCTTAACCCTCTGAGGATACACACAAACGTATAAACCCGTCACCTAACTGTCAGGTTTTTCAGAAACACAAATTAAAAAAAAAATTATACTTTTTATGAATTTACTAAATTTTTAAATTTGAAATTTGGAGGATTCATTTATAATTATCTGCTACAGAAAAACAATCTAAAAAAACTAAATTTGTAGTTACAAACTTAAGTTTTAGTACCATGCAGAAAAATCTACGTAACACTACAGAAAAAAATATATTATCTCTTAGGGGGTTAATTATGTAGGGGTAAGTGGTGTACCTTGGACGTATGTGTACCTCGAACCTATGCTGATTCTAGCTCGATTAGCTTAGATATTGAAACAACACCACATGCAGTTAAAGTATTTGCTACCAGGGATCTCAGTGAAGTTCTATCTGTTTGTTTAAAAGGTCAATTTATTAAAGAGGTTTCGAAAAACTAAATTCATAGTTCTAAAGTGAATTTTTGTCAGATTCTTTAGTGTAATTTTTTACTCAAACATGTAGTGTTTATTCAGAAACGATGGTTATGCAATATAAAGCAAAGTTTTAGCTATAAAACAGTGTGCTTAAAATTAAGTTAAGTCTAACTTTAACTTGGTGATTAACTATTTTGTTTTTAATATCCAAGTGGTGTACCTCGAACCTAATACAAGTGTTGTACCTTGGACTGGTCCAAGGTACACTACTGTGGGTCTTATGTGCTTCAGATTGTTGAAAACCCTTTTTAAAATTCAAGTAAATTCTTTCCTTTGAAAAATTAAGTATTTTAAGCTATTAATATGCAACAATGATTTGTAAAATCTGGAAAAATGGAAATTTGTAAGAAATTTTGGTATGATGTGATAAAGAATTTTTTTTGCAGTTAATTATTTAAATTTATGGAAGCCTATAAAATTTTTTACCATATTGATATAATATAGAAAATAATTATTGCATGCTCATCTAAAAAGATATTTTTTATAATAAATATCTAAGCAGAACATTCTTTTTACGTTTAGGCCTAGTTGAATAAACATAGGGGGAAATATTTGAGTTTTTTTTTTTTCAAATTTAAGACAGAAAGATAGCCAAATGTTTTTCTATGGTACGAAATAACAGTTTAATTTTATGCTGCATTTTAACGAATACACCCGAGAAAGCAGTTATTGCAGCTGAAAAAGCCAAAAGGGCACTAAAAAAAACTAAAGCAATAAAACCCCTACTGAGCCAATTGACCTAACATAACCAATTACTACAATCTTGGCTAGAAATAAGAGTAGGTTGTAAAATGTATTTTTGAATTTATGTGGCTAATAAATATTGGTTTTCGGATTGTAAATCGAGTCTCTCTACCTGTTAATAATTGGTCCAAGGTACGCCACCGGTGGTGTACCTTGGTCCAAATTACAATTTTCTGTATTTATTTTTTTAATAGTTGAAATTATTTAAATAACATGTTAAAATAAATATATGTTGTATATAACAACATAAAGTATTCAGTAAAAATACTTTTATTCACTTTTTGCAAGTAATTAAGAAAATAAAAATTGAAAAGTCAAAATAGGTCCAAGGTAACCCACCTCTCCCTACTTATATCTTCCAGTTCAAAAGGGTCAAAGAATTCCTGCTAGAAAATGTGAAATGAACGAACTATACGTCAAATTGCAATTATTCCCCGGATCCATGTTTCCCAACCATATACCCTTGAAGTCTGCTCCGGCGACAGAAGATCTGGACAATCCAATCTTTAACCAATTTTTTCAATTGTAAGTTTCAGTTAATTGAAGATTTATTGCTGTAACTTCTAAATGATTTTATGTAAAATCATGCAACTTGAAATGTTCCTTCAATTTGCTTCCATTCATGATTTCGATGGTGTACTCCATTTATTTGAAGGTAAGACTGCAAATTACTTTGCTTTATGATTTATTTGCTACAATTTGGCAAATTATATTTGTCTGTGGCACGTGTAGCATGAAAAAGTGTGTGGTAGAACAAGGACAATGCTTTTATTAAAGCTGACGTAAAAAAGTTGTAGAAAAGGCCATTGTTACTCGGTTATTTGTAGTTATTGCATGAAATTGACATAATTTTTTGTAAGGAAAAAATTATGCTATAAATATTTTTCTATACTTTGAAATATTTGATCTGTGTATACATTTTACCAGTATGTGTTATTTTGTTTACTTGTACACCGTTAAAAGTTTTGGGGCAAAGCTTAATCGGAATCCTGCAATTTTCTAGCTGCCTACTATTCGGAGCGTTGATTTACCACTTTTACAGTGTATCAAAAATTATGGTTGTACCACAAAATTGGTAAATTCGCACTCCAAATAGTGATGGCATTTACAGAAAATGCGGTCAGAATTTCGTTACAATCTTCCACCACACTTTTTTTAAACAGTGTATATATTCTACATTTACGTGTGTTAAATACTCTATGTCTTTTCTTACATTAGTTTCCTGACGCATCACAGAAACTAACAGAAACCTTTTTCTTTTAACTTAACATACAGTTCCAACCTCCCGTTGGAAGTTCTTAGCGTAAAAGGAGCTGTGATTCAAGTTCTCGTTCTCAACGAAACCAAGTCCTTCAGTGGTGAAGCCGTCCTGTTGTTGAACCAAGTCCAGAACATGAGTGGATTCTCATCTTTGGAATTCCTACCCGTTTACCTCATGGCTCTCAGGAAGTTCGACATGAGTCAGATCTCTTATCAGGTAAGCTATTGATGAATTGATGTTTGAAAACAATTAACAAACGGTACTTTGGGGTTAATTCATGTTCCTTAGGAAGTTTGAGATGAGTCAGATTTCTTATCACGTAAGCTGTTGATGAATCGATGTTTGAAAGCAACAAATGGAATTTATTGATTAACTCATGTCCCTTTGGAAGTTCGACATTTATCAGGTACAGAATCGACGGTTGAAAATAAACTACAAACGGTACTTTGGGATTGTCCCATCGACTATTTTCGCTAAATCCAGTATTATCGCCTGACAACAATATATTTTGGTATTATTTTATTTGTTTATAATTATCTTTTGATAAATTTATTGTGTTAACAATGTTTTTTTTCGAATTTTCAATGTTTAATTGGAACAGGAGAAAAAAAACTAGAACCCAGGAGAACGTTGGCAATTCGACGAGATTATCCCGAATTACACAGCAAACATACCGATTATTCCTTATATTTTCATAACATGTAAACCTAATTGACTGTAATGCAAGGAATTTGGTTATGCGAGGGAAAAACACTTTTGAGTGAAATCATTTTTTAAAGAAAATTTTCAGCTACTGCTCAGTGCGATTAAGGAGATTTGCAGCACGTCTAAATTAATTAAACATTCATAAGTGAGTTAGTAACAACACATGCATGTTACATAAAGTTTGTGATGGCGACATCTATCGCCAGTAACACATAAACTACTAACTTTGATGCTGCCATCTAGTGGCTAACGGCTTCAACTAAAACTAACCCTAGATAAGTTTTAAACAGTTCCTTTTTTACATGGGGGAAATTATTAGAAAAATCCCTTTCGTTCTTCTATTTTAGAACCATTTTTCCAGACTTTTGGCAGAGAAAGAGGGGTCTTTGAAATTCTATCTTTTCCAAATTAATAAAAACATTTGGATAACTGATTTTATAATACCCCAAAAAGAAACAAGTTTTATCAACCATGGGTAGTACAGGTCAATCAAGTAGCCATTCCATTTCATGAGACACTTCAAATTTAATATTTTATCTTAGGTATTGGAAAATAGAAGCAAATGGGACAAGAATGCAAAGATGTTCATCAACAGTCGAAAAAAGTTGGTGAAAAACCAGAAGAAGTTCCTAACCTGTATTCCTGGGAAGTTGTCATGTTCAAGTTAAACGATGCATAATAGTGAAATAATTCACTTTTAAATAAAAAGGTCAAAGTAACGGAAATAGTTATGTATTAAAAGATTCTCTTGAAGATTTGAAGAAGTAGTTCATTTGAACTTGAACTTCACTTGAGCTTGAATAAGCATATAAATTTGGAGGAAAAGGTTTTTGAAATATATTGTTATGAAATTTTTTTATGTAACAATTTATTTATTTTAAAAGATTGTTACTTTCAGGTATTGGAAACATTGTAAATAAAATATTTTCTGAACTCATTGTTAAAAAAGATTATTTTTTTGTTTTTCCTCAATATCATATAAATTGCTTTGTATTTTTCAATGTACTTGTCATCCCTTCTGAGTATTTTGACGCCTTTTTTACAACTCTACATTTCGCGGTTTAGGTGGAGAGACACATTCAGACGGACACAGAGTCAGCATGAATAGTATAGATAAATATTTTTAATAAAAAAATAATAATAATCAAGTAGTAATGTTAAAATTGCAATCTTACATAAACTCATGTTTTTTTGGTTATACTTGGGCAATTCTACCATACTTTTTAATGTTATGTCCCTTGGGCATAACTTTAAAAAAAATTAATATTTCTTTACCATTTTTTCTTATTATACTAAAAGACTGGTCCTTTTATAATTGCAAAACGTAATTTTAAAGCAGAGAAACTCCAAAAAATTTTTAGAACACAAAACAATGCAGAAAAGTCCTTACCATCGTGTGTCCCGAATGTCAAATTTTAAGTTTAGGGCCCAATCTAATACTTTTTTTAGCTAAAAATTACATTCATTTGGATTTTAAATTGAACTAATACTGTAGCTTAACGATTTCCTTCCATTGAATTTTGGCTTTTAACATTTATAATGTGTTTTTCTCGTCTCCTAACTTTGTCCCTGGGTTTTGGTACATTCACTGACCTCATTCCAAAAGTGGTGAAGAGAGGCACTGGATTGAGCTACAGTGATTCTTCAACCTTGAAAACTGTATTGCAGAAAACTCACTTTTCAGTTAGTAGCCACATATTATTGCTAAAATTCACCAATAAGCCCAAAATTTAAAAAAAACTTAGTGAAATTGCCTGCGAGGCTTTATTGCTTTCCTTACAGTCTCCCAGGTTTAAGGTTAATTTTTGCTTGATAATTGAATTTTTTTTTCTATAAATATGTTTAAGTGGAGTACAAGAAGTAAAAAAATCCCTTTTTATTAAACTGGAGTTAATTTCAACACAAGAAAGACCGGAAAACAGCGTGAATGTCCTTTCCTTCCGTTCCTGACCTTCCGATCCTTACCGTCGTTAGAATCTAGGGATGGAAAATCGAAACCAGTTTTAAGACTAACCGGTTTTTTACTATTTCGGTTTCATTGATAAACAGTTAGTTTCGTGAGGCCGGTTTCTTTAGAATCGGTGTTTTTAAAAAACTGCCGTCCCTTATTATAATTTTTTTGTTTTTTGCAAATAAGCTTTGCTAAACTTTTTTTCGTAATTCTAGAACAATTATAAACCTTTTGATAAACATTTAAAGTGATTTTGAAAAAATAAATTTTACAAGTTTTTAATACCTGAAATTAAAAATTATGGTAGAACTGCCCACTTATATAATTTTCGCTGAATTAAAAACTGAAATTTCTCTCATGTTACTGAAATTTCTTTTGTACACTTAACTATTACAAATTGCCATGAATGTGATTTATATAGCTCTTTCATACAAAAGGATAAAGTTACAAAATTTGATATCTATATTTCTAAAAGTTTTGGCTGGTCGTTGATATATTATTTAATTAGACGATCAGGGCTTCCTCTTTTGTAGATTTACAGAAATTATAATTAAGGAATATAAGAAAAATTAACTCTGTTAAAATTACCATAAAAAAGCAATTAAATATTCATAATAAAATGTGATTTCGTAACTGCCTAGTGCCTTTAAATCTAGTTTTTCTACTTAGAGAGTTTACATACTGTGAAAAAACAAACTACCACCTTTTTCATTTAAAAAAAAAAAGACCATCGTTAATACAGGTATTGTATGATACATATATGTAATAGAATACAGCTCTATTACACCAGAGAGTATAATTCTTAATTAGTTAATTTAGTAAGAAACAAATATTGGACGTCCAAAGGTGATTTATTGTAGAAGAAAGCATTTGTAACATTTGTAAAGAACGGGGCCGCAGCCAAAGCTCGGCCCGCCGGAAAGCACACAACCTTACATCTTGAAATCTAATTTGAAAGTGCGTCACATCTATTATATTATTATTTCTCATTCCTCGATGACCAATCAGAGATCTGAAATTTGTTATAAGAAAGGGTTTAAAAGGTCAGCGTGTGGGCGGATGATGCACTAAAGATCCGTGGGAACGCGACTACTTGTACTACAAAGTACTAAGTGATATGTAGGATATTTGAAAAGGTAATTAATTTTAAAGTTTAATTGAGGATAAAAATATGAGTTTTTAAGGGGGTAAGGTTAGGATATGTCATATATATTCCAGCTTGTGTGCTTGTTCAGAGAACCACTTATAAGTTTTCGTCAAGTGGGACAGACACAGAAAGAACTTTTACAGTCACAAAGAAATGAATAACACATATACAAATAACAACATTTATTGACTGTCACGAACATCCACGCCTGACCGGGATTCGAACCCGACCCCAGCAGCTCCAAAAGCTAGTACACTAACCATTCAGCCACCGGGGCGGCGTAAATATAGGTAATGGGCACCTTTGGCCCAAACATAAAAATTACAACAACCAACAAATTACTAATAATACTAAGGACTAATCAATACTACTAATGACACCTTTTACTTTGTTCAATAGCTATGTAGAAAAAGTCACATCTAATGATACAATAATCACAAAATAATCCTTCATGCTGCATGCATATGCACATAATATCGCATTTCCAGTGTACACTTTGAATGCTTTAAGTATTGCAGGACGTTGTAAGTTTTGAATTTCATCGACTTGCAACGTTGTGAAGGACGGAACCTACGATGTCAGAGTCCGTGAATTACTATACCACTAGTCATGCTATTAATGCAGTTATGTCAACGGGAGTGTTCAAAGTAATTAGTACATTAACAACTTGCTTCTTATACAATTCTAACATTGGGATTTTTCTTACTTTTAACTCTTTCTAAATTTTTCAAATCGACTTTCTTCGTTTAGTAGTTGGTCTTTTGGAATGAATCTTCTCATTTCTATGACTATAAAAAAGTTTTGAAAGTAAATAAAAATACATGAAATACAGGGTGGTGCAAATAAAAGTGGCCCGCTTAGAAGCAGGGATATGACAGAAAATGCTGCCAAGTTAAAAACTAATGCAAAAACAGGTTTGCAGCGCGATGCCATTGATCGCTTCAATATTAAGCCCAAACAGACGCTTGGCGAATTATTTGCTGGTAACTATGCTATCTTATCCTGTGCATCGATCTGATCAACGCAGGATCTGAACTCGCCAATAGTCCACTTGAAGCTTGTAGAAGTTGTTCATTTGAACAACTAAATCAGCCAATGAAAATACAGGTTTGCAAAGTGGAACCATTGAAGCTTGAATAATTTATGAATTCGACTTGGAGGAGACTTTCAGGAGGCTTCAATAGTTTTTCTTGCCAAGCATCTCCCGGCATTCATAGCTCCATTCTGGGCCACTTTTATTTGCACCAACCTGTAGAATAGAGCAATGTAATCAACACATTTAGTAAAGAAGGCAGCTGCACGGGTTTTTATTTCGCGAGTGGTATAGTATCAGATTTATTAATGAATTATCATCAAAATTAGTGTCTAAGGTTTAAAAACTTAAAAATATTGGTTATAAATGTTTGGGAATGCCAACCTCACTGTTACTTTTACTATTTAATCACTGCGTCACTAATAAATTTGCTATTTAACAGGTATAAGTGGCTAATTAAATGTAACTGTGTGTAGTGTAAGTCATAATTTAAGAGGAGATTACAAGCTTTTAAAATTTAACATAAATCAAATTAAATAAATCAAGTTAAATTATTTATTTTAATAAGTGTAGACCATCTATAATGATAATTTTTTTCATTCAATGTTAAAAGTTGTAGTGATAATCCCATTTTATAAATGTGACTTACACTTCAGAAAGGTTAATTTTGCATGGAATTAGCCAAGTATATTTTCGGAGTTAATACCCTCTTCAAAACCTTTGAGGTGTTATTATAATGAGCAAAGTTTCAAAAAGACTATGAAAGGAAAAGAGAGACAGAACAATACTGGTATTAATTGTTGCTTTATTTGTAAAATTTATCGTACGATGCTACTATACACTTAAGGAAAAAACTTGTATTGACTTTCAATACAAAATGTGTGTTTTCAACAACTATTACAAGTTGTGTTGACATAAGATGAAGACATAAATTGTATAGAGACCAAATACTAATGCATGGTTAGCAGAACGACAGAGTTGAAGGCGCCCATGTATTCTTCAGAAATTTATTTCAGCACCAGCTATCGGATAATAAGCTATACAAGAGCTTATAAAATATACATTATGGTACTTTAAAAGAAAATGTTATAATTTTTTTTTTATACTTTATATATTTTAGAAAAAAAAAACATAGCTAAGATTTTTTTGTCAACATAATATTTTGTAATGGATATAGCAATCGTCTCTTCTCGTGATCGTCAGATATGTTGATACAACCTAAATTTGTGTTTGTATGTCATCAACACAATTCTTGTATTGAAACGAACCACATAACATTGTGATGGTGCCATTTTTTCACAATACTTGTGTTTCAATTGTTTTTTCTCTAATGGGGCTGCAACATTATGGCGGTCATGTCCTTGCAGACTCGGCAAATCCCCCAGAACTGAGAGCCCTTTTTTGTGGCACCATCTAGGCGACTCTCGTTACCAAATTTGACGCGCAGATTACAATGAACCTGAGCTCTCTGGCTGTAAAAGTATGCCGAAATTTTAATTCTGCAAAGAGAACCCAAGCCGAATGGGCCCTAAAGGGATCTTTACATGCCACGTAATCATAGGACATGCGTGCCTAAGATTTTGCTATCCAGAAAATCCGACGACTCAGCCGGGATTCTAACCCGCGATCTTGGGCTTACGATGCACACACGGTTAACCTCTAAGCCACTGAGCCGCTTCTGTTCAATTGAACTGTTTAAAAATAAGTTTTTCTGACTGTAAGGTTGCATTGGGTGGGTGACAGCTCAGGTGTCAGTCTCATCACTTGACCACAGTGCAAAATTATGAAGCCCGTCTCCAACAGCCTTTGTGTACTATAGTTCGACGTTGTTCCAAATAATAAAATAAAATATTTTACAATTTATTTTTCACATAACAAAGTAACAGAACTGTGGAAAAATTAAAATTTACCGAAGAAATAACAACAAGCTTACTTTTGTTTCGATTTCGTAAGAATTTTCTTTACATTTATGTCAACATCTGGCTTAGGAGAAATATTTTTCTTTACTGTGAAAACTGTACAGATACAGTCCCATAAGAATTCAGCAATTTCTAAGAATGTCACAATAGTTAGTCCCATGAAGAATCCAAAATTGCCTCCGATATTAGCCACTAATGTTTCCCACTGTTAAAAGAAATGTAGAAATTAAATGCTACATTCCAACATTTCAATCTAAATTAATATTAAGATATATTAATAATCAATTTTATATTTGATCTAAATTTTGCTAAAAAATTTTGTTAAAAAGGGGAAATTGGTAATAATTTTTTTACAACCATAAACACTAGTTAATTTAATTTAATTTAATTTGCATTTCAACATTTACTATTAGAAAAGCTTTGTTTCGCTACACTTTAAAAAGTCTGAAATAATCAAAATACTTACACTATATGAAGGTATTTCTATGTGACTTGACACTTGAAAAGAATTGTAATACACTTTTACACCAACCATTGATTTACTGAAACACACAGAGAAAATTTTATTGCTACATTATTTCATATTAGGTTTGTAATGTGTTTTCTGTGATAAAAGAATCTGCCAGCTTTTTTAAATTTTACTTAAAAGAAGTTTTTTTTTAAATTACCTGTCAGTGTAGTTAATAAACTTTTTTTGACCATTGGAATCTAGTTTGAGGGTTCGAATTGCTTTTACAGTGCTGTAAAAATTTTCGTTCAGTTCACTAGCCGTCACTGAATAACTGTACACAGTCTCCCTGTAAATATACAATAGAAATTAAATTACTTTCTAGTCCTTTGTAGGTTGAAAAAAAAAACTAAACTTCTAGGCACAACAGCCCTTTACTGGGCCAATGCCTGCCGTGCCCATTTTAGCTTTCATGACCTAGGGCTCTGGAATGCTAGGCATATGTCCCGGTAAGGTGATCAGCCTCACGCGGAACCCACAGTGTTTAGTTCCCACGTACTTGGTACCCATTTTATCGACCCACTTAAGGGATGGAAGGATGGTTCAACCTTGCCCGATCCGGGATTCGATCCCCGGACCTGTGGCTTGGCAATGCGAAGAACTACCAATAGGCCACTGGGCCTGTAAACTGAAACTACTAGTCAGAAAATGATGTGAAATTGTAAAATAACAATCGGGAGTAATATATATTTCTGATACTTTATAAGTTAAAGTTATAAAAAAATTGTTTAAAACTGCGAAGAAAAGCTTAAGACACGCTAAAAATCGTTTTATGTATACAAAAGCTTCGTTTTTTTTTGTGAAGAATAGGCTCAGAAATTATACTCGACCGAAGTTTAAAAAAAAAGAAAAGTACACAAAGATAGATTTACGTTTCGCTGTAAATATAGAAATTTTTTTAGAATTTTTCTTTCTATAATCTTTTTTTTTTAAATTAAAAACAACATTTTTTTTCAAAATTCTTGTGTTTCTAAAAAGTCTCTGTAGGAACACCATTTCAATGCTTACCTGCAAGGAGGTAAGCAAACACACTCAGTTCTATGTTCTATTTCTTGTGTAACTGCATTTATGCATTTTCCTGTAAAAAAATACTAAAATGTAGTACTTTTAAATATTGTTAATAAACAAATAATTCGCGATCACTTTTATTAAGGAGTTATCTTGATTGGAATCTTTCTTTATCTCAGTTAAGAGTCTTATATTGTATATTATTTTCTTACCGAAAATAACTGCAAAACTCTTTTGAATGCATTAAATTTACTTTACGTATGCAATGCATAACATTTGAATTTTTATGCAAATCATTTGAAGAAATTTACTTTTCAACCAGGGTATAATAATCTAAGTTTTTTTTCGATTTAAAAACTATAATTTTAATTCGTGTAATTTTCTAAATAGTAATGCAAATGTGATAATTAAGAGAAATTGTCTTCATTCTTACTCTGTGCCTCGTCACTAAAGTTGCATAGCGGAAAAGGTTGTTGGAAAACGTTCAGCACAGAACCTCTGAGAAAGTGTCTCATGGTACAATTGCAGCGAGCCGTCATTTGTTTGTAGCTACAATGCTTCTCACAGCCCTTCAAGGAACAAGGATAGGTCATGTAAATAAATAAGGGTAATTGTAATTAATATTTTATTTATACACTCTTAAAACAAAGGAGTGAATTCCATTCCAGTTGGAGAAGTGCATTTTCGACACTGGAAAGGATTGAATATTAACTCAGACTGAGTTAAAATCACTTGTTTGGAGTGATTTTGTGGGAGGCTTAACACACAAAGGATCCATTCCTTTCGGAGAAGTGCATTTTCAAGACTGGAGGAGTGAAAATTACTCAGATTGAGTTAAATTCGCTCGTTTGTTTTAAGAGTGTACTGCTAATTCAACATGAGCAAAAAATAAAAAACCCCTTCTATTTTAACAATGTAATGCCACAAGTGTCACTCTCGGGAGAAGTTTTTCTGTTTAAACTATTCTTAATGTGTACAATAAGCTATAAAATGTACTAAAAACTATATCTTAGTTATTGGTAAGCCCAGAGAGTCACTCAAAAACAACTTGCACCAATAGTCATACAAGAGTAATGACAACAGCATTTATCAGAATAAATATCATGGTGAATGCGAGTTGCCATATCACCAATATTTTGCACGACTATGTCGATTTAATACATTAATGACGACCATTAACACATTCGAAATCGAATAAAGTTAAAATAATATTTCTTTAAGTTTTTTAAATTCGTTTTTCTTGTAACTTAATTGGTCCTTGCGAAATTGTGCATGACTATATTCTTTATTTGTGTACCATTTTGCTTAGTTAGACTTATCATTTGAGCAGGGCAATTTTTTTGCCAACCGTCGTAAATGGGTTACGTAGAGCCGTTATCTCTTATCACTATAGTTAAACCTTTCAAGCGTCGAACATGATGGGTGCCGCGTAAGTCCACGGCCACTCAACTTTTAAGGCCATAGAAGCTCTCTCTAACACGCACCTGGACGAAAAGTTTGACGTCAATTTTTTTAGTGTCGTTGTTCCGAAGACAACTGATCTCGAAACCTGTTCAAAACCATTCTTTCGCGGCTGACTACATTTTTAGGGTTTGGAATTAGTTTCTTTATCTTTTTCAAGAAAGGAACAGTGGCGTCAAGCCGACCCGGCGGCGCAATGGTTAAGGTGTTTTGGGCCTTTGGAGCCTCTGGGCCCGGGTTCGAATCCCGATAAGGCATGGATGTTTGTGTTTGTCGAGTATATGAGGAGTACGTGCTCGTTAAATCTGTTGGGTCCGAAAGTCCTGTGGGTGGTCATTCCGCAGTTTCCCACTGGTACAGATCCCTGATATTTCCCTTACCTTTAGGGACATGTCTAAATTGTGGAGGTGGCGTGCGATAGATGGCAGCATCGGTCGTGTATGTATGTGTGTGTTGTGTCTGTCTTACTTGACGAAGACTTATAAGCGGGTCGCTGACCTAGCACACAAGCCTGAAAATATATGTCAACCAGCCATCCAACCAGTGGCGTCAAACCTTCCATCCACGCTTATGGTTACTAGAGCTTTTCTGGCCTTGTAATTTAAGTAGGCCATGGTAAGTCACAGATATCGAGACACTTTACCAGTATGGTGTAGTATGGATCTCCACTGAACAACAACTTTGTATTTTCATCTTCGCAGTTGCCGTATGGTTGCGGCAGTCGCTCCACCTTGGAAAGGGCGACCTCCAGAGATGTCATGTCGCCAGGTCGCACGTTCACACCGAATTCGCCCACGAAGGGGAACACGTGTGGATCGTGGATCACTATCCGGGCTCCGATTTCGCGACGAAAGAGATCCAGAGCGTAGCGATCGGTCACTCGAAGCAGCAGCTGAAGCCCTGTTGCGAATAGGAATCCAGTCATCAAAATACTCAATATTATCCTCCTGAGCAAAATACTATACATATTTTTCATGTAAGATATTTTTGAACACATATAAAGTGTAGGGGAAACTAGGGACATTTGACTTGAAAGATACATGACGCTCTTTTTCTCATTAAATCATCTAATCACCTGGTGAAATAAACCAGCTGAAGGTGGCGGGGGAGTGGGCGTATGCTGACCAGTTAGGTAGGGGATAGATCAGCATAAAGTGCAAAAATCACAATATACAAGTCACCGTAAAAGTCATAAGGGAATACTCGTACAACTTTGGATTTATAAAGCTGGTTTGTTATAAAACTTTTTTTACTAAACCTAAAAAACTTTAGAGAGCCCAATCGACCAAAAGATGATGAGAAGGGGAAAAAAAATCGCAGAAAAATATTTGACTGATCATGGTTCTTGTTAGAAACTTGTGCCTCTTAAAGTGTTTTATCCATATATCAAACATCTTGATCAATGTCTAATATTTGCTACGAAGTGCGTCAATTCATAAAATATGAATACTTAAGCTTTTAGTTGCTTGTATCCATGGTTGAAGTATTTCTTATCGACTAATAGGGATTAGAGACTAATTTACTCGTCAAGTGATGTTTATTTTAACAGCATGGCATGGTCACTGTTCTAAGCGCCCGCGCTCAGCACAACTGGGGTTTATATACTAAAGGTCCTCTGGCGATCGAATCCGGTCACACTTCGTGTTGCCAGACCCAATCGCCACAAGCTACTTATTTTTAGTACTATGAATGCAAAAACAATGAGGCATAATTCATACCACTTTGACTGCCGTAGCTATTAATTTCAATTGGAGCGTCCACGCTTGTGTTTCCAACTCCGGCGAAATTAAACATAAAACATTTCCCATAAATTGGGTGGTACAGGACAGTGAAATTTCTAAAAGAGGAAATAATACGATTTAATATTAAAACATGAATATTTCTTTATAAATTGACAGCTGAACATTTGAAAAGAAATTTTCTGGTATCTCATCGTTTACTGTAAAAGACTGATCCATCTTTTTGTCTATATGTATGTCTATACAGCCTGACTCTCTCTATCAAATCAAATACATATTCTCTCTACAAAAATCAAATAAAAATACGAAAAAACGAAATTTAAAGTCTCAAAGTTAATGCTTTTATTTAGTAATGAAGGCGTTAATAGTATACACAAATGGGATAAGAAAGTGTTATTGTAAAATGCAAAATGTTATATATATATATCAATTTCGCATTCCTAACCTTAAAGAGTTAGAAGACCGAAACTTATGTATAACTCGTGTCTCAACACGGCTCAGTCAACTAAAAGGCATATTAAGCTTAAACTCTCTGTGCAGTCAACCGGTTCGTGTCGTCGGTTGTTCTGAAAAAGAGGAACGAAACTTGTTCGGATCCTGAAAAGTATAGGGTAGACCATGTGTGAATAGGTTTTGCACTTCTTAAAAATGCCGACAATCCGAATAGGATGGAAAGCGAGACTTCACGACGAGATTTTGTGGTTTTAACCCTTTCACTTCTAAAATGGCCCAAGCAGATACAACTAAGGATCAGATAATGATATTCCCTTCACATATTACGGTGAAATAAAAATCTTGCGTGGCAAAATCGTTAAAGTTAAGCAGGCCATGTTCTAAGGCTAGTTCACTTACTCTCTGTTACAGGCGTTATCGTCGAAGCTGCACGAACCAACAAGGCTGTCGAAGGTTTGCCCGTAGTCGTACAGTTCCTGTGTCGTGGGCATCAAGGCCTCCTCCACGCCCATCAGATCGTAGGTCTTGGAGCTCTTGATGAGGCGGACCACTTCTCTAACCTGGACATTGCTGATAGAGTCAAGAAGAGCTGCATTGGTAAAATAAGAGGTCATTTCTCAGGTTTTGGAAGAAAAAGTAAATTGACAAGAAGTTAAAGGAGCCCGGTTGCCCTAGTGGTTAAGATAGCGGTCCACTACGATTAGTCTCGGGATTGGGCATCCCAGGTTTGTCTTGTATGGAAATGATTAATTCCAGGATTGAGTCAGGGCATTTCAAAAATAATTACCGACCTATAAAAGGACAATTCCGATAAAAAGTCCGACTAGTGATATTCTGTGTAGAGGACCCGACGCTGCGTATGATCTAGCCATTAAAAAATTGCTTGGGGTGCCTACTCATATGCTGGCTTTTTTCTTAGTTGTGGTTCTTAATTACGACGCCAGTCGTCATTAGACTTCGCTCTAGCTCGTAAACCCCAATAGCTGTACTGCGACGGTAATTCAATGTAACATAATTAATTAATCTCACCATCGAAGTTTCCTGTTTCAGCCTTCTCGGCGTCGATTTCATGAGTAGAAATCCCTTTGCACAGACATGACCTCTGGATGGACGCCTTTCTAGGTTCGTTCCTGCAGGTGACGTTTTCCTGCACGTCTTCCCTGCAGAAGGTCGAAGAACAAGTGCAGTGGGTGCCGTTCTCGGCCAAGCAGAATTCGGTGAGGCAGGGGTCTTTGACGCAGTTGCACAGCTCCTGAAACCACGACCATTTGCAAAGGGGCTGAACGAGGCATTGATCGCGCACCGTTGGGTCGAATCTGTAAAAGAACCAAATATTATACCTTTTCTATTTGCTAGGCAAGCGGCAAAGCTTCGAAAACACTTTCTTCCCCCATACCTTCGTTTTCTAGGAAAGGGGGGAGCGTCGTTTCTCTAAACCACGTGTTTGAGGTTCTGCTGAGTGCTGGGAGGTTGACAGTTCAAACTTTAAGTAGGGTGGGGAAAAAACAAGTTCACGCCGTTTCGAAGAAAACCGCATGCGGGGTGGGGGAAGAAAATGTTTTTGAAGCTTACATTCAGGATAGGCCGGGTACTTAAGGGCGAATGGGCCCGATTGACCTCGGGTCTCCATACCAAAATGCCTCTGTGTTAATCCAATGGAAAAATATTTTCTAAGCCACATTTTACCGGCTGTATTGAATATTTTTATAAACGTTTTTTTATAGATAATAAATGTAGCTGACTAACGGGTCTCTATAATCTCACTTTTTGAAATTGTCTCGAATCTATACATAATTTTAATTTTTCATAAATAATTTCACAAAAAAATATTTGAACGAATTTTAAAGAGTGGGATTACAGAGACCTGTAAAAAAAGCTACATTTATCCTGTGAAAAAAAAAACGGTTTGTAAAAAATATTCAATACAGCCGGAGAATTATGGCTTAAAAATTCTTTCCCCATTGGATTAACACAGGGGCTCTCTAAGTTTGGAGACTCGTGATCACAATCGAGATTATTCGCTCTTGAACCCCAAACTACAACGACGTACAAAGCGTATTTTCTCTCAATTCCATCATTAATTACCAGGATGTGCTCCGTCAACTCTGCAGTAAACTATTTATATAACAACAGCTTTGCTATCTAGGTCTACAGGCTCTTACTCTAGAAATTAACTTTTGCATTTCTCTGTTATATATTTTTCATGATGGTCCTATTCTATAGTATGTATGTAAACCTTTCCACATTTAATAGGTTAAGCAATGAGTTTAAGTTAACTTTTTGTTGGAATTCACAACTATTTAGTAAAAGTAAACAATTCAAGTGGTAACTTAATTTAACATATTAGTTAAAGTAATTAGATGCACCCACAATGAAAAAGAGTGGAAAAAAGTACCAAGCGACATTTTTGAACGGAATTGAGATTTAAGTGTCAATGAACATATTGCTCTTTAGATAAAATGAAATTTTTAATGAAGTTTAATTTAAGAACATATTTTTTTACCTTTTGCAAGTATCGTTTTTAACAAATCTAAGTGCAAATTATAAACCTTTAAAGCTCATTTTCTAGTTTCCACTTTCTAAGTTAGAATACTCACTTCTCATTAGTTGCTTCATTCATCAACATTTTTTTCAGGTCAATAAACCTTCGAAGTGAAGTTTGTTCTACGTAGTGGCTTGATATCGGATTTAAGGAACAAATTGTAACTGCTGGAAATGTCAATTTTTGTACAATGATATCCTGTCGGGAAAATGTTGAAACTGTATTAGAAGTGTGTTTGAATTACGAACAATGTATAATGACATTTTTTCTTTCTAAATACATATTTAAAACTATTAACTACGTATATGTATTTAAAACTAACTTTTTAAGTACATATTATAACTATGTTAAATAAAGGGGACCAAATTTAAAGTGACTGTACTTGTAGAGACTTATGTACAGCAAAATAAATGTGTGGAATTATATTGCTAGAAAAAATATCAATGCTTTTAAATTACTTTTATGATGATTTTAAGCTTGGAAACACAACAGTGGTGCCAAATTTACGCTGAAGGAAATTATTTTGCCCATACCCCCCCCCCCCCCATTAGGTCAATAGTCTCCAAGCCAAATTAATAGCCTCAGGTAACGTTAGTATAATCAAGCCTTAATTACTACTATCATTTTAATTAATGTACACTCATTTTTTAAAACTGGAAAGTAAAAAATTTATTTGTTACTAAAAATGTATATCTTGACTAATTGTATGAATGTATACAAATTTTTAACTATGCAGTTGCAACAAAAATAAATATGAAATCTTAAAAAATTAAAGTTTTAAATTCATTGCTTAACGCTGTAAAAGGCGTAAATTTATTTGGCAACACAGAAGTAACAAATAGTTCTAAAAGTAAAAAATATTAAATGATAATAATGTAACTAAAAATGCCTTCTCTCCTCTTTCTTTGATACAGAAGTTCTTATAGTTTGTGCAGACAAACAGACAAAAAGTATAAAAGATAGTTGCATGATGCTATATATTTCAAATAAGTTTAAAGAAGTACGGAAAAGTAGACAGGCTTACATTTTTTTTAAAGATAGGTCTCTGATGTCTTCAAGAATGATTCTTAAAATCGGTTGGTAAGAACAGAAGTTTATAGAGGAGTAGAACACAGATAGACACCAATTCATTTTATATTTGTTTGTGGCTAATTCCATTCGTGACAGACATGACATAAGGCAACTTTCTTGGCTCTTAAAAAGTACTAAATGTTAATTGACTGTAAAAAAATTGCCATGGGGTGATGCAAATAAATGTCTTGATTATTAAAAACAATGAAATTTTCATTCAAGAGAAAATTCTCAAAATTATTTGGGTTAAAACATGCCGTGACGGACAAGACAAAATTGAGACACAATTTTGAGTGACCTTATATTATTACCATTTGCTCTTTGCTCTTAACTGGCATGCATTTCAAGTCTAGAATTTTTTGGAATAAATATAAGATTCTGATGTGCTAACCAGAAGGAAACAAATTAAGAAATTTATAAATAGTAAAATATTATAAAATATTTATTAGCGTGACGGACATGACAAAGTTTGAAGTTCTATATTTTACTCAAATTTTAAATTTAATTTTCGAATTTTTTACTAATTGTTTATTTTGAGGTATAAAAAGAGAAAATAAAGTGTCAAGAATTTTTGCCGAGCAGATTTTGTCTAAAATAAAAAAGTTGAAATTTAAAAAATGATGTCCATGGCGCATTTTCGCGGAATCAACCTTATGTGCTTTTGCTAACCCGCTTTTGTTGGGGGAAAAACGTATCACATGTTTAGATTTTAGGTTGGGAAGAGATTTTTTAGAGAAAAAATATTCTATTAGAACAAATGTTACTCACCTCTTTTATGAGATTTTTAGGATACCTGCGATATTCTAAAATAACGTTTAATGTCATGTACCCCATAAAAAGGGTGCAACAAAGGACCCCTAAGAACCAAATGAATCGTCTTTTGGATGAGCGTGAGTCTACAATGTTGGAGACTCCTGCTACAGATATTTTGTAGACTAGGAAATCACGAACTAGACTCTGCAATCTTTTTTCCTTTGCTGCCAGCATTTGAAGGTTGGTAGAATCTTTGTTTTTCTAAGGACAAAAGGAAAAATAGTATTATGGATATTAAAATCTAGTCTAACATATTGTTAAACTTTCCTAGATAAAAACTCAACACTTTTTAAAGCAGTGACTTTGCTAAACAAGTTTACATAAACTCAATGCATTAAAGATATGTAATTTTAAAATTATTTTCGATTTAATTAAGAAAGTTTTATTAAATAATGTATTTTCTAATATTATTAAAAAAATATGGAATTATTCTAGAATCAAGTTAAAAATTTGCAAATGATAAAAAAAAGTAACTAAAATTGCCTAATTTTTTTAAAAAAATTTACTGAGGATTTGCATAAAAGCATTTAGATATTTAAAGAAATTATTAAACAATCTAAATTATTTAGCATAAAGTTTTGTGCAAACTGAATAGTACCCAATTTTTAGTCAAACTAAAAATATCCGTTAATCGCAATCTTTTGATCGAAACTTTTAAATTGAATTATGAATGTTCAATATATCATAATGTACCTACTTTAAAATCCCTCGTAGAGTTTTCGAAGAGTTTCGTTGCTGATCCATTTGTTTTTAAGGACATAATTTTTCCAAACTTTTAGACATCAATTCTCTTCACTCTTTTAAGTTGACAAACTCTAACACGCAAGTTTGTTGTTACATCACACTCTTAATGCTTAGAACTCGATGAAAAAACTTTCCAGAGAACACTTTCAATTAAATAAATTTAACTCTTTAATATTTTTTGTTGACACTCAATAATAAGCTTTTAAAAAGAATCGGCCAGAATGCTGTTATTGAGCGGTGTTTTGATCGTGTATTCTTGTAAATATAATTATAAGTGAAAATTTACACTGCGGTTCATTCTCTATGGATCAATAAGCTACTGTGGGGGTAAAAACAACAACAAAAGCACAAGCTATTCTTTCCAACTTGTTCTTTAGAGTGATCGGATTGACCTATATTCTTAAAAAAGCACCTATTATAAGGGTTCGAAATTGGATACAGAAAGCACCTATTATAAGGGTTCGAAATTGGATACAGAAATTTGGGAACAATTTGTTTTATAATAGCTTAAAAAACTATGAGCAAATGCACATTAACTTAGAGCATTTTTCTTAATTACTGAAAAAGAAATACCCAATAAATTTTTTTTGCAAGATTTATAGTCGACAGTGTATAACTGGACTATTTTAAGATTTCCGGAATTACGTATCTTCAAGGAGTTTCGAGATTTTAATATCACCAGAGTTTCTCAATGTCAGGACAACGAGTTCCAAAATTTAAGAAATCACAATCTGTGATAGCCGGAGTTTTTGGATATTACGGTCGTATGAGTTTTAAGTTTTTGGATTGACTAACTTGTTCAATAATCTCCGCAATTTTAGGATCTTCCGAAATTTATCAAAGTTTCGCAATTTATAAAACGTCAAAGTCGTGAAATTTTAGAATTAATAAATTTTTGCGATTTTATGATTCTCGCAATTTTAGGATTGCTGAAAATTTGCATTTTCAAGATGATTGCTTTGGCCAGATTGTTGGAAAACACGATAAAAAAGTAAGTAGTGACGACTTTTTAAAAAAGCAGTCGCCATAACTGCGAATAAATTTTTCTGTTGCAAAATTAAAAGACTTGGTGAAATTTGCTACATACCGACTTTTAATTTCGAATCTTTCTCATCACATAAAAAAAATATTTTATCCATTTTATAACTAAATCCACTTATAACACGCTATTATCGATGACTGTATTTGGCCAACAAGGCCTTGTCAAGGCTTCCTATTAGACCTTTCCTATTAGACCTTTACCTAAACTACGCTTAAATTAATGTTTAGTTTAATGTGTACATACATGTTTAAGAAACTTTTATAGACATAAAGCTTGCATTGACCTATAAAGACATTTCTTAATTAAAGTTAAAAGTGAGAAATAAGGAGCCTTTTTAAAAACTCAACAGTTTTTTTAGGGCCTCAAAACTATTTTGTAAGAAATGATCATTAACTTAATTTTGTGGGTATAATGTGGTGTTCCAGTTTCCATATAATATTTAGGCAATAAGAAATTCAATTTTTCTAATATGCCTTCTTTTAAAGTTTTTCCCCAAATGTATGATAAAAAAACTAACATTTTTTACAATTATAAGTTCTATTAAACAAATAGATTTGCATTGTTGTACTTTTGTTGTACATTGTTCGTTTGCATCGTTTTGCATTGTTGTACTTTTATCTTTCAACAAACAAAATTAAATAATTTACAATATAATTAAAAATCATTGTTGCCTTTATACAAGAATACAGATTTGCAATTTTTCGTCACTCTTGGTTCTGACTGCATGCGATTATCTTGCGTTTGAACTGCTCTCTTGATTTCTGACTGTATTTCCACATTTCTGGCTTTTAATTTGCGTTAGAGATGTGCTGGGATTTCCTAAAGTGGTGTTACCAACACTACTGGCCTCCTGAAGTAAGACGCAGGCGTCGCCATCGCAGCTTCTGGTTGTGTTATGGCGCAGCCGTAGACGCATTCAGGACGTCGCCGGAAGTGGCCGGCAGAATGCTGCACCAGCATTATGTCGATCGTTGGCTCGAACAATCTGTTGTCTGGCAAACACAGTTGGGACCCTTCGACGGCCACTACCAGCCAAAACTCATCTCTCCTCACTTCCGACCTCTTGCTTTCTAAATTTGGGAGTCGCACACCTGACTACCCGGCGGCCAGAACACCTAGGCCGCCAAATGGAGACGAAGATAGGTTGGCCTCCTCGTGGCGTCTCTGGAAACGGTTTCGAAAGAACGGTTTCGAAACCGGCTAACTAGACCTATCGTAAAAAAAAGGACGAATGGATTCTCAACTAAGTTTTCATAATCCAATCGTCGCCAAAATTAGAAACTTTAGGATTTATAACCAGATGCTTAAAATACACACAACTTTAACATAAATTAGCTTACAAAATGTGGGGCAAATAAAAAAGTAGACATTTAATGAAATTACGCAATTTAAAGAGAACAAACGCTAACAACTTTTATTAAAAATTGAAACAGGATCACAGTACGAATTAGTAATTTTTTTTTTATTTGGCACTGTAGACTCTAAAGGTTGAAGAAATTAAAAAATTGCAAGACAATATCCAGACTTTAAAGTCTACAGTGCTTAACTGAACGATTTTAAGATCACCTAAGTTGCATGCATGAATGGTAGATTACATAAATATTCCGGCTTGTGTGCTTACTCAGAGAGTCGCTTATAAGCCTTCGTCAAGTTGGACATACACAGAAAGTTTTTACGTCACAGAGAAAGGAAGCAGTTGCATGCTTGTAGAATTCACGGAGTTTCGCAATTTTGGTGTGTCGCAATCTTTGAGTTTCAAACTTGAAGAAATCACAATTTACAATAGTCATAAATTCTAATACAGTCGTATGAGTTTTTAAAGTTTTTGTATCCTTTTTAAGCGGACGCATTACCCCGAAATTGGTCAAAAAGTCGATTTTCAGTTTTTACTTTTTATTATTTACAATATTCTTCTAAACATTTACTGAAAGTTTCATAATAATATCTTGTGTAGAAAAAAAAGTTATTAAATATTTTCTGGAGTCATTCCCATACGTTTGAATACGTATTTCGTCTGCTGGGACACAGTACCAAGAAATTGGTCAAAATATTAATTTTTCAGTTTTTACTTCTTATTATTTACAATATCCTTCTGAACATTTACTGAAAGTTTCATAATGATATCTTTTGTAGAAAAAAAGTTATTAAATATTTTCTGGAGTCATTCCTATAAGTTTGAATACTTACTTCGTCTGCTTTCAGCCTTTTTTTTCTCTGTTTCACGTTTTTAAATTCTTGTGTTTAATAAATCCCTAAGGCCTTTTTGCTAATTAAGTTAGAATTTTGAAATTTTTTACCTGTGTTCTTACATATATTATGCACAAAATTGTGCATGGAATAAGGTCTTCATGTATAGTTATTTTTTTTTAAATGCTGAATTCAACAATTTGTATTTTTTTTGTATTTTTTTGTGATTTTCAATGAAAATGCATATTACTTTTTAACTGTTGCTCACATTTTAAAATCCATGCACAGTTCTTGAACAAATAGTACTAAAAAGAAGCCATAAAAGTTTGATGAAGTTATTCTTAAAATTGAAGGAGGAGTAGGGTTTAAAAAAAAGTTCAAAATTGTGACTTTTTTTTTGAATAAATGAAAAACTACTTGTAAATATTCATTTTTATTGCTAGAAATTTGTTATTTAGAGTGAACATTATACAAAACCAATATAATTTACAAGTTTATGTTATTATTTCTTGAAATAATATTTTTGGTAATGCGTCCCCTTAAATTAGATAATCGATGAAATTGTGTGAATTTACCAAATTCGGCATTTTATAGATCGCCGAAGCTCAGCAATTTTAGGACAGCTGAATTTTTGCGATTTTATAAACCCTTCCAATGGTTTGAAATATTCATTATCAGCGAAGATTTGTTATTTTAAGATTATTTTTGGCGAGATTGTAGGAAAACACAATAAAAAGTTTAGTATTGGCGATTTTGAAAAAACTAGTTACGATATCTGTGACTACATTTGTTTTGCTGTTGCAAGACTAAAATATTAGGTAGCATTTTGCGACGAGAGACCGTCAATTTCGATTTCCACCTGTTATGTGGATGGTGTTTTCGATATTTTAGTTGATTAAAAAAACAGGAATCAGAATAACTGTTTTATTCAAAATATCGTACACACAACATTTAGAAATATCTTATAATATCGATTACTTCGAAGGAAGTTGACCAATTTCCAGTGCGATCGCGTGACGATCGCCTCAGGAAATAAGTAACAAATTGTGTGATCTAAAAAGTTTAAGATCTCATATGCAACAGAGATTTGTGGTTCTATATAAATTGGGTCTTTTCTCGTATTTAGTTTTAGTTTCGATTTTTTGTACAATAAGCCCGGAAGTTGGCGAAATTAGTGTACTTCACAATAGAAACTAGTAATTTTCAGTAAATGCACTTTTTCATAAAACATTTTATAGTGTATTTGAAGCTGATCAATATTATCATTTACCGAAAAAGTTTTATAAAAAAAAAAGTTAATCATAAAGCTGTTGCTAACCAAATATTAACTAAATAAAAAATAAAGTTATAACAAACGTATTTTACTTTAGAAATAATGTTAATTAATACTCCATTCATTGGATCATTTAATGGAATTAAACTGATGAAATAAAATATGTTTGCTTGAAGCTAAAGAAAATTATAATTTTTTAGAATGAGAAATTCAAAGAATATCGAAATAAACGTAGTGTTAGAAAGAGGCAGTCATAGATACTAACAGAAAACGAAAACTACATGAGACATACTATTATATTAAAGCAATAGTTAAAGGAAGGTTTAATTACACCATTCTTATTTTTAATCATACATAAGAAATATTTTAAGAATGTATCTTAAACAGAGTTTTTCTGGTAACATCAAACATAAATTGTTTCAAACTATAAATTATTTGCTTGAAAATAGTGTCTTACTTATAAATATTCTTAGTGGTTTCGTGTTTGTAAAAGCCAAAAATAAATTTTTAAAAACCAATTATAAAAGAAGAAAATACAACTTCTAAGGTAACTTTACAAAAAAAAACCCGATTAAATGTATAAAAGATGCTATAAATACTATTATTTAACTTCAGACGTAATAGGTTAGTTTCCATATATTTTATACATAAAAGAAAATAAAAGCATTATTAACACTATAAATGGATGTTTCCGTATATGTTCCTTATAGACATGGACTGATAGAATACCAATACGCCTATTAAGTCTTCTCGATAAAAGAAATTCATTTTAGAGGGCTTCTCATGTAGAAATTGTTCAAAAGAGATATTTACTTGATCAATTCTCTTTTGCAGTTCGATTTTTTTTGTAAAGAAAGTAATCGTTTGTAATCGTTTGAAAAATATAAAAGACGTTAATATTAATGCAAAATTTCATAACGCAAAGTAGAACTCAGTTGTATATAATAAGTGTTAAAATAAAACATTCTGTATACTAAGTTAATTATTATCAAAACTTATAGTTAAGGTATTTCTGTCAGGAAAACTTTCCCTTAGTAAATAAAACGATAGTTAACATTTCTGCTTTTTAAAAATATAATCGGAGTGGAAAACTAATAATATTATTAACTTTACCGTGTTTTTAACACATTTGCTCCATGGTTACACATACGTGTACAGTAACAGAGTTCCTTTTACTACTTTATTATTTATTGATACTTACTATTCTATTATAAATTAGAATATTCAAATTTTCCAAAGATATTGATACCGAAGCAGCCGATTCATTAACTGTGTAAAAATGATGTAGCAAGAGAGTCAAGTAGATTTCTGAGGAGATCCAATTATATTAATTTCTTGTAAGAAAGTATTTCCCACAAGATATCTTGTAAGAATTGAGGTTTATAAGAAAGAAGTTATTTTTAACTTCTTAACTATATTATAGAATTGTATATATACTTTTATAGAATTTAGTTTACCATTATCTCTGCCCGCACGTGTCACCAGTTTTGTTGCCGGCAGGTCCTTTTCATTATGAGTCCCGATGTAGTTGAATATGTAACACTTCTCATAAGAACTGTATAAAGTTGTGAAGTCTTTTCTAAATTAAATGGAGGGGTTTATATTAACTTGATAGTTAATTGCAAGTAGAAAAATATCGTTAACTTCTTGAATATTATTTAACTAGGAAAATTTTCTGCAATGCTGAAGTCGTTAGAGGAGTAAAAAAATCTCACTTATAGAACAATGTTATATGTATTTCAAACACTAACTTTGAATCGTATAGTGTAGCAAACGAATAGTTAAACCGCGTCATGATAAAGTAAAGCAGACTTTTATAGTAGTACTAGCTGTTATACCCGACGTTGCACGGGAAGAGGTGAAAAAATAATCTAATAGTCAATTTAACCATTTTTTTCTTTCATTTGAGTTACATAAGATATGAAGATTACCCAGTAATTTTCCCTTTAATTACCCATCCTGGATATAGTAATGATTAATATTAATTTCAAAATAATACCTTTTATAAGAAGCTCAAATTAAAAAGAATACATATTTAAGTAAAAAATAATCAGTAATAATTAAAAATTAGCTACTTCAGCAAACAATACAAACGATTTGCATTTTTATGTATGTCAGTTCAATTCATCCATCATTTAATCCGTTAAAGAATAATAAGCTTATGTTGCTGTTACCGTTCGTTATAAAGTACAGAATCCCTTTACTTATATTATCTTAAAAATTCAAAATTTAAAAAATGCTATAAAATTAACAGATAATGTCATAGTAATTTCCCGAATAAAAACATTTTAGCTCATTTGGCGTGTTTGAAAAATTTGGCGAGGAAAATATATAGCTACCCTTACACCCATTCAGCTCTGGCGCAAAGACCATCGCACAACCAACCAGATATTAAAAAAAAATGCTCTTTTGAGCTTTTTTTGTAATAACTTGGCGAGTTTGGCAAAGTATTTTGCGAAAAAAAGGAAGACATAAAACTCTAATATGCATCTGTAGTGCGACGGAATTAAAAAAAAAAAACATAGTTCAGTAAAAGCTAAACTATGTTTTTAAAAAATTCATATTTAAAATCATATAGACACAATAAAATAATAGAATGGAGACTGGTAGGATTACATCACTTGAAACATATAAATTATTTTTTCAAATTAGTAATTTAGTTTCTGAAGGTAATGAACAAATATTAAATAAATTAAACATTTTCAATTTCAATTGTTCTCTAAAAAGTTTTATTTAAATTTTTCTGCCTGATGGCATCACGAAAGAGAAAAAATGGTCGGATTTGAGCGAAAGTGGTGTATTTTTCCCCTTAAAACGTTCGAAAACGATAGAAGGAATGGTCCGACTCGAAAAATTCTTAGCCTATGTTTGTTCTGGAGATGAGATGAATTTTTGTGCCAAATTTCGTGACAATCTGTTGCGTGATTCTTAAGTTTTTGCGTCCTATACAGACAAACAAACAAACAGAAGTCGCCTTTTATGTATATAGATTTTGGACTTTACTCATAACTTCAACAAAATAGAGAATAATACTTGACTGGAGGATTGCCCGGGGTGGCAGGATACTCTCCTACTGACGACTCTTAAAAAGCAGTCAATATAATACAAATACAAAAATTGTCGACCAACAACAGGCCAGACGCCCAGTAAGGTTGGTCCAAAATATATCTACGTAATTCCTGAAAAGTTTAACTGCGAATCCAATTATAGCACGCTATTATCGATGACTGTATTTGGCTAAGAAAGCCTTATTGTCAAGGCTAATCACTTTCCTTTTAGACATTTACCTATATTAAGCTTAAATTAATGCTTTGTTCAATTTGTACATACATGTTTAAGAAACTTTTATAGATTTTTTTGAAAATCAACAATTGTTTTTAGGACTTCAAAACTATTTTGTATGAAATGATCATTAAATTTCATTTTATGTGTTTACTGAGGTGTTCCTGTTTTCATATAATTTTTAGGCAAAAAGAAATTTAGTTTATATTATAGGGGAAGGTGCTGAGGGTTTGGGACAGATTTAGATTTTTAATATTTTTTTATAAACCGATTATTTAAAAGTTTTTAGATATTCTCCTTTAAAAAAATCTTGCCTATACTAAGGTATTTTTTAAAGATTTTTTTTCTTTAATATTTAACCCCACAGGTACGATGTCTCCAGGTACATCCACAGTCCACAGGTACAACTTCAGTGATGTACCTGGGGACAAGGAACGATGTACATGAGGACATTGTTCCAAATTGGCAAGAACACAATTCTGTCGTACAAATAAGAAGTCAAATATTCTGGTTTTTGCGGAGGACCATAAACTTCATTTCAATCCTAGTAAATCTACTACAGGCTTTTTCACGACTAATAGAAAACTATTTAAATATAGTCCTAACATTTATATGAACTCCCTACATCTGCATTGTGAAAGTAACCCTAAATATCTTGGATTTATTCTCGATCCTGAGATCTCTTGCAATAAGCACATTGACTCTATTGTAAATCGGGCCAAGAAGCGACTTAACATTTTGAAGTTTATTTCTGGACGTGACTGGGGCGCAGATGCCAAGACCCTGAGAACTACATACACTTCTCTGATTCGCCCAGTTCTTGAATACGGTTATCAAATATATCATGTTGCCTCAAATACCAATTTACTGAAATTAGAGAGAGTGCAGCTCAGTGCGGCTCGTATTATTACGGGGCTCCGTAGGAGCACTCCATCCAATATTGTGCTATACGAGGCCAACTTGCAACCGTTACGGGAAAGAAGTATCCCTAATCTTATGAAGTACTTTAGTAAACTCTATAGCTATAGTGACCAACATCGTACCGCTAAGTTCCTGAGTAGTTGGACGAACGCTCAGAGGTTGAAGAGACATAGTCCTCTTGGACATGCTGAAAAGTTAGATGTTTTGAAACCCTCTGTTTCGTCTAACTCTCTAAAGCCTATCGCTTCCCCCCTTGACTCACTGACTGATGTGTACTTCCATACAGAACTATTGACTTACACCAATAAATCTTCTCAACATCCTGAATTCTTAAGACAAGCTGCTCTGGAAGTAATCAATAATATACCATCTGGTGCTGTACTGATTTATACTGACGGTAGTAAAGATGAAAATGGCCATACTGGAAGCGGGGTATTTATTAAATCCGGCAGTGAAGAAACCTTGCTCAAACAACGGAATGCTGATTTTAGTTCCGTCTTCGGCTCAGAACTATTTGCCATTGACATGGCTCTAGACTTTTCTTTAGAACGACAACTCGTCGGAGATATTTGGTTACTTGTAGATAGTCGTAGCGTTATACAGTATCTTGAAAATTGGAGGAATATTGTTGACCAACGGGGCATCCGTGTTTTTGAAAAACTTAAGATGATATCCAGGTCCTCCATTATACATTTTCAATGGATACCATCTCATGTTAACCTTAAATATAATGACATCGCCGATAGTTTGGCTAAGAACGGGTCATCTCTGCCCCTGCGTCTTGCTGAGCCTTTAACTTTCCATGAAATATACTCCAGAAGAAAGGCTCTTGTCAACTCGTCTTGGAAACTATCACCTCCTCATCCTTGGTACTCTGGCTCTAGCCCTGGAGGTGCTCTGAGCTTTGACGGTGTAAGACAGGACCAGACAGCATTGACAAGGCTCAAATCCGGTCATCTTAGGACTCTTAGGTTCTCCGGGGGAAACAAAATCTTCTCCACTTGTACAAAGTGTAACACAAGCGAGGCCACTGCCGAGCATTTACTTCGATGTATTGCCTTATCTCGGGAGGACCTTCTGCGTAGCCCTCATGTTGTTCTAGATAAACTGAAGGCGGAGGGACTCATGGAACTGATCTGATCCAGATCAGAGGGATAAGAAAGAAGAAAAAGAAGAAGAAGAAGTCAAATACATTTTTTTGGACTTCGTATAGAATGACATCTTCACATTTTTGTAAAAAAAAATATCGAACTGTTTCCTTTTCTTAATTTAAAATGTATTTCCAAATACGTTTTATATACAATTAATGAATACGCTTCCCAAATGCTTTTTATTTATAAAAAACTAATAAATGTAATCCCCAAGACTTGGAAATAAAGTAAATTTGTTGTAATTTTAAATAGTAGCTTTATTTTTCAATAACATAATTTGCAAGATAACTTATAAGCCAAAAATATTAATAATAGTAATTAAATCTACCCAAGATTATAACCATAAAAAAGACGTAGGAAAAGAACTGCTGTCCTCTTCTTGGGCTGGGGAGCGAGCCCAGTCGGTAAAGCACTCGCTCAGCATGCGGAAGGTCCCAGGTTCGGGTCCGGACATCGCCAAAATAGCTGCCGACCTATAAACGGCCCGTGCAGCCAAAAATGTCCGACGAATAATACCCCGTGTAAGGGAATGCACGTTAAATATCCTTCAAAGTCCTAACGCTGCGTACGATGTCGCCCTTAACGGTTGCGTTGGGTGCCTATTCAGGTGTTGGCTCGTTACCTGACTGTGGTTCTAAAATAGGACGCCCGTCGCCAATAGCCCTCGTGTAGCTCTAGTGCGACGATAATTCAAACCTAACCTAACCTAAGCTGTCCTCTTCTTGTGACTTGGCTAACAACATTTGGTGCTGGAAGTTTTGGAATTGTATCACCTCTATCGAGCTCAAATTTTTCAGTATATTTATCAGTTTTAGTAAATTTATTCGAATTTTCAATATTTTTTAAGTATTCTATATTAAATTCATTACCCTGTACTTCAATAATATTGGCCAAATTATATTTAACAGTTGTTTTCCCCAGAAACCTCACTAAAACAAAGTCCCCTACTTGAAGTTCATCATTATTTGTTGATTAATTATGCAAATTTAGTGTCAAATCATTTTCAAATATTTATGTTTGAGAGTTGAGTTCCATCCTTCCATTCAACATCATTCAAACGTATATCTGCTTTATTTTTACTTGGAGCAGACTTTTTGCTTTTGGTCTTTTCTGTTTAACTTTTGATGTATTATCGGTTAAAATGAGATTTTCCTTTCTGCCTCTCTTGGTTTGTTTTCGCAGAAGGTGTTTTGAAAGTGGTCAAATTTCTTCGAGATATATAGAAAAGAAGGTCTGTATCCTCTGATCGGAACTTAAGGACATTTGAAAAATCAGAGAAACAGTAATAGGCACAGTACACAACAATTTACAGTGCAGCAGAAAAATTGGCTGTACCCAGGGACGTCCCTAGGTACAACCTAAATACTGTCCCAAGGAACAGCACATCGGGTAATTTTTTAAAACGCATTGTAATAAGAAAGTTTTAAGTTTTGAAAAACACAAATAGGATTAAAAATTACTTCAATAATGGCTTATTAAGTAGTACTAAGGAGAGCCGACAAAAAGATCAAACCAACACGTAATATAAAATGATAGTAAAAGTTACTCGAGATGTGTGAAATCAATAAATCCTGTTTATTATGCCCCCATTAGCTTTCGACGACCCTTCTTTAAGAAGAGAAGATAAAGTTTTGTTAGTAGTGTTGCCACTAAAACTACAGGATTTTTTCGATTTCCCTAAAACGAGTTATTCCCCATGTCCCCAAGTACAACTGTCCCAAAGCTGAGCACTTTCCCCTATATATGCCTTCATTTAGAACTATTTTCCAACTGATTAAAATATATTCCAATAAGATTTAAAAAAAAACATTTTTTATAACAATGATATGTTCTATTAAACAGATATATTTACTGAATTGAGGTAAAAACGTTTTGCATTGTTTTACTTTTATCTTTCAACAAACAAAATAAAATAATTTACAATATGTTTAAAAATCATTGTTGCCTTTTTCCAACAATACAGATTTGCAATTTTCCGTCACTCTTGGTTCTGACTGCATGCGATTATCTTGCGTTTGAACTGCTCTCTTGATTTCTGACTGTATTTTCACATTTCTGGCTTTTAATTTGCGTTAGAGATGTGCTGGGATTTCCTAAAGTGGTGTTACCAACACTACTGGCCTCCTGAAGTAAGACGCAGGCGTCGCCATCGCAGCTTCTGGTTGTGTTATGGCGCAGCCGTAGACGCATTCAGGACGTCGCCGGAAGTGGCCGGCAGAATGCTGCACCAGCATTATGTCGATCGTTGGCTCGAACAATCTGTTGTCTGGCAAACACAGTTGGGACCCTTCGACGGCCACTACCAGCCAAAACTCATCTCTCCTCACTTCCGACCTCTTGCTTTCTAAATTTGGGAGTCGCACACCTGACTACCCGGCGGCCAGAACACCTAGGCCGCCAAATGGAGACGAAGATAGGTTGGCCTCCTCGTGGCGTCTCTGGAAACGGTTTCGAAAGAAACCGGCTAACTAGACCTATCGTAAAAAAAGGACGAATGGATTTTCAATTAAATTTTCATAATCCAATCGTCGCCAAAATTAGAAAGTTTAGAATTTATTACCAGATGCATATAATACACACAACTTTAACATAAACTAGTTTACAAAAGGTGGGGCAAATAATTTTTTTTAATAAAATTACGCAATTTTGTATTAAACAAAGCGCTACCAACTCAAAAAAACTTGGAACATATGTACAGTACTTAATAGCGTTGTTTTAATTTTTAAAAGTTAAGCACTGTAGACTCTAAAGTTTGTTGAAAACTTTTTTAAAGAAAATCTCCAGGTTTTGAAGTCTGCAGTACCTAACTGAAAGGTTATAGAATTATGGAGTGCTTATAGAATTTATGGAGTTTCGCACACACTTTTCAAGTTTTAGAGTTTTTAAAGTTTTTGGAACTCCGGAGTTTTTAAGTTAGATAGTTGGCCCGCAGTTTATAAATCACCGAAATTGTGCAATTTTAGGACTGCAGAATTTTTGTGATTTTATGATCACATCAATGGTTTGACATATTTAGAATGGTGAATATTTTGTGATTTTAAGATTATTTTTGGCAAGATTGTTAGAAACCACGATAAAAAAAGCTAGTATTGGCGATTTTGTAAAACTAGTCATGATATACCGCTAGTCGATTTCGTTGGCCGCCAAATTTTTCTCCAAAATCGGAGGTTTTTGTTTTACTGTTTATGCCTCATAGCATAGATAGTTATACGCAAAATGTACGTATTTAAGAGTTTAGAGTTTCAAAAATGTTCTCTAACAAATTCGTACCTCAGAGCTAAAAATTTATGGCGTCAAAACCAACGATATTATAGATATATTTTGGCTGTTTAGAAGATAAACAAAAAGTTTTGAACGAACTAGAATAAATAAGTTTCCTACAACTTTAGTACTCACTGAAGTTCGTTAAGAACTAAAAGACGAAAAAAAAGAAGTATAAAGGATACATCTGATGGCACCGAGTCTTATTCAAGATCGAAATTTACCTATCTGAAACTATGCATGTATTCAAGAACGAAACACCTGGTGTTTATTTTTAAGCAAGTCCATGCTTCAAAAATAAGTTTAAATTGACTTTATGCACTCTTAATTGAGTGTCTCATTGTTTCAAAATTTTGTTTTTATTACTGAATTTACTATAATGCCGTAAGTTGATGGAATACGAACCAACACTCTCCAGAGAAGATTATGCCTCGAGCGAATCCATTGCCATTAACATTCGACCAACAACCATGCATGCTACTACTCAACGTCAGAATATTAGAATATTCCAAATATTTGAGTTTTTCTCATCAAAAAGACACCATTTCTTACCGAATATGCAAAGTAGACGCCTCCTTGAAGTTAGCATATATTTTAAAGATATCTATCAACCATATATTGTTTACACAAAACATAAAAATAAATACAAATTTATAAAATAAAATTTTAAAAAGATCATATTATTAGAATAATGATAAAAGGCGTTCCAAAAAATTAGAATATTTGTCCATTTACGTGATTGGTCCACGTGGTGTTGAAATTTCATATAACTAGCGACGTATTAGAAGTAGTGACAGTACTGTTCCATGATTGAAAACAAAATTTCCGTTGTTGTTGCTTAGAATGGGCCGAAAAAAAGATATCCCTATTCTTACTACGAATATAATTTTAACGTTACGGAATGAGGGGCTGACTCAACAGAAAATAGCCAGGAAGGTGAATTGCTCTCAAGGAACTGTGAGTAAAATTCTTCAGGACTACTATAGGAACAATAAATTTAAATATATTCGCGAAAAATGTGGTGCCAAACGAATAACAACCAAGAGGCAAGAGAGATGTCTGAAAAGGATTACTGAAAAACATCGATTCATGTCAGTGAATTTTATAAATAGGAAGTGGCGAGAATCAGGAGTTGATACCTCAGTCAGCACTACACGACGTCGAATACTTGAAATCGGCTTTCGATCACGTGTACCAAAGAAAAAGCCATTCCTTAGTGCCAGACAAAAAAGGGCACGTTTGTTGTGGTGCCGAAAAAGGCTGCTTTGGGGCACCCAAGATTGGGGCAAAGTACTTTTCAGTGATGAATCAGTATTTTGCGTGTCTGTCGGTCCACAAGGTCACCGTGTTTGGCGTTTTTCTCGAGAGGCTTTTCAGCAACAGTGCTTAAAACGCACAGTAAGTTCAGCACATCAATAATGGTTTGGGGGTGTTTCAGTGCCAATGGCTTAGGAAAGCTTTGTGTATATTGAAAGGCACTGTTAATTCCGAAGTGTACAAGTCCGTTCTTGACAAATATATGATCCCTGCCTCTGAAGATCTATTTGAAGGGGAATTTGTCTTCCAACAAGACAGCGCATCATGTCACACATCGAAAGCCACCTTGTCTTGGCTGAAAGATAATGAAGTACAACTACTTCCTTGGCCCGTGAATTCACCTGATTTAAATCCTATAGAAAATATATGGGGCTTAATGAAGAAAAAACTGAAAATATTGGCTCCAAAGGACCAGAACGAACTCACAAAATTCGTTAACCGTGCTTGGTATGATATCAGCCAAGATCATTGTAAAAAATTAGTTGAAAGTATGCCGGATCGACTGCGATATGTGATAAAAGCTAGGGGCGATGCAACCAAATACTGATTAGTTGCAAATAAAACTTCTAAGAACAATTTATTTTATTTGTTTACGCATTATTCTAATTTTGTGAACTACCATTAGGATGTATTCTATTTTTGTGATTTTTTTATATTTTGATTTTAAAAGTAAATTTGCAAAATCAAGCCAATTGTTTTATGTTATTTTCATTAACAAATCTTATAAAATGTAATAAAACAAAAAGAATTTGTGAAACTTTAGTTGTGTATAAAAATAAATGCAACTTTCAAAGTTTTGAAATGTTTTATTCTCATTATTCTGATATTCTGACGTTGGGTAGTATTGCTCACGACATTGAACGGATTAAAATTAATTTTGCTTGAAACTGAGTATGTCTGGTACTTTAGAATTAAAAGAATTGGTTTGTCATACTTCAAGCAAAATGCTTTATTTCAAAAAAAAAAAAAAAAAAAAAAAAATCCATTACCATTAACATTCGACCAACAACCATGCATGATTGCTGGTGCTCACGACATTGAACGGATTTAAATTTATTTTGTTTGAAACTGAGTATGTCTGGTACTTTAGAATTAAAAGAATTGGTTTGTCATATTTTAAGCAAAATGTTTTATTTCAAAATGAATAAAAACATAGATTTACTTTGATTTGAAAGTGTTATTTTTCTTAGTATAATCATGAAATACTATTTGATTGATGATGGTGTTAGAAAATATTTATTAAAAATAACAGTTTTATTAAAATAACATGAATGAGAATAACTGTTATGTTCAAAATATCAACATACAAACATTTAGAAATATCTTATAATATCGATTACTTCAAAGGAAGTCGACCAATTTCCAGTGTGATCGCGTGACGATCGTCTCAGGAAAAAAATAACAAAATTGTGAGAACTAAAAATATTTAAGATCTAATATGAAACAAAGATTTGTGGTCCTTTATAAATTGGTTCTTTTCTCGTATTTAATTTTAGTTACGATTTTTTGTACAAAAAGCCATTAAGTTTGAGAAATTAGTGCACTTTGCAATAAAAACTAGCAATTTTCGGTAAATGCTTTTTTTTTTTCATAAAACATTTTTATTGTGTATTTGAAGCTGATCAATATTATTATTTTCTGAAAAAGCTTCGGAAATAAAGTAGATCATAATGCTATTTCTAAATAAATATTAGCTGAATCTAACCAAATATAATCAGAATAAAAAATAAGTTGCAATAAACATATTTTACTTTAGGAATAATGTAAATTAATACGTCATTCATTGGGGACAAATTGGAATTGAATTAGACAAATTACAACAAATACATTTTCTTGAAGCTAAAGCAAATCACTTTTTTAGTATAAAACATAAAATATATTGGAAAGGTACAAGATTAAATAAAAGTCCTTATTTAGGAAGAGGCAGTCATGGATGCTAACAGAAAATGAAGACTGCATGAGGCATACTATTTAATTAATGCAATATTTAAAGGAAGGTTTAATTACACCATTCATATTTTTAATCATACATAAGAAATATTTTAAGAATATCTCTTAAACAGAGTTTTTCTGGTCACATCAAACAGAAATTCAGCAATCTCTACAAAAGTTATCAGAGACAATCCTAGAAAAAGACCCAAATTTCCGCCAATGTTGGAAATAAGGAAATTCCCCTGAAAATAAATAAAATAGAAATTCTAACTAAATTGTATAAAAGGTAAAATAATATTAAATTCAAGTGTAAAACTATAAATAATTTGTTTGAAAGTAGTGTTTTTCTTATAAAACACTACTTTTATATTTACGTTATTACTACTACTATATTTACTTATGTGTTTCGTGTTTGTAAAAAGCTAAAAAGGAAATTTTAAAAACCAATTATAAAAGAAAAAAAAGACTATTTCCAAGGTAACTTTACAAAATAACCTTATCAAATATATAAAAGATGTTATGAATACCATTATTTAATTTCAGACGTAATAGGTTAGTTTCCAATATCTTATACATAAAAGTAAATAAAAGCATATTACTAACACTGTAAATGGATGTTTCCGTAATATTCCTTATAGACATGGACTGATAGAACACCAATACGCCTATCAAGTCTTCTCTGTAAAAGAAATTAATTGTATAAGATGAGTCTCTCATAAATATTTACTTGATCAATTCTGTTTTTTTTTAATAGAAAAGGTAATCGTTTTGTCGAAAAAAAGTAATCGTTTGTAATCTTTTAAATTTATATAAAAGTCTTTAATATGAATGCGAAATTTAACAAAGCTAAGTATATAATAAAAATTATAGTATAACAAAGCATATATAACAAGCGTATACAATAAATGTGAAAGTAAAACATCGATATGCTAAGTAAGTATTTTTTTAACATAAAAGGAAATTGTACTTGGACTCTCTTTGAAAAGCAGACAGTGTATTTCCGACCATCTTTAAGGTTCTGATTTTCTTCATAAACCGGAAGAACTGCTTATTTATCCTTCCCACGGAGATCGACACTTTATATTTCTTCTCTCTGTTAAAAAAATATTAGAGTAAAACTCCAATTTTCCGAACTCCCATAAACGAACAATTCTCTGAATAAGCACGGTATTGATCCTTTTCTTCACCTACAGCTTCTTTCCGTAAGCATTATGGGGATTATTATATTCACCGTCCCAATTTGCAGTTGTAATATATTTGATTTAGGAAAAAAAAACAACAGTTAAACTAATTTTTTATTATTCGAACGGTGTCGAGTCAAAATTGATTCGTATAGTTGAAGTTCTAATGTATAAATTACCTAAAAGTGTTAGTTTTTTTACCTAAAAATGTTTTACTTGCATGATGGATTCAATTACTTTTCTGTTCTTTGCTCGCAATAGGTGTTATTTCTAAGATTTCTTTTGTAAAAAGTGTGTGATATATTTTTTAAAGTTTGGATTTCTGCCACACCCAGTCAAAAAATTCCTTCTTTCATTATTTTTGTTAATTGTGGAAACAAATTTTTTTATTAGGTAACTATTATCAAATATTATAGTTAAGGATTTCCATCAGGAAAACTTTCATGAAACTTTCCTGAACAAAATAAAATTTGGATAGTTAACATTTATGCTTTTTAAAAATATAATCGGAGTAAAAAAAAACTAACAATATTATTAACTTTAACGTGTTTTTAACACCTTTGCTTCATGGTTACACACTACACATAGGGGACAGAAGAGAAATTGCGCCCACCTAAGAAAAAGTGAATGCCACAAGCATAATACGACACTTAAATTATATTTTTTCATTTATATTTATAAATAAACAAATATAAAACAGAATACCATATCAATAAACATGAAAACAATAACATTTGTGCAGAAAAATTGAAAACAAGAAAATATTACATTGAGCGCCATTACCCGAACGTGTTGGGTAATGCCGCTTACTGTCACGGGCTCATTATTCAAATCCTTTATACAACATATTTCGCAACTGATTAAAGTAATTTTACAATTTGCAATAGTTACAAACATAGTTTTTTGCTTTATCCATGTCCACAGCCATCTTAGTGGCTCTGGAGTCTTGGAAAGCCTGTTATTGGTGATGTTTCAGAAAATGACACTCCAGATAAAGAAGAGGACCTTTATTCCAGTTAGGATAAGATAATTGTAGTTTGAAAATATATCAGGTTTATTCAACTTGGGTATGAAAATATTTATTTACAGTTTTGATTAGTTATAATTCGACTCTTCCAACAGTTGAGGGTAATGCCACCCATCCGAGCGTCATTATCCGATCGCGCCATATTTCATTTCATGCGTTCTAATTAGGCACGCAATGTATTTAATGAAATAAATTAAGTTACATTAGATAACAAGATTATTATGCTTCGTAACTATACAACGATCATACTGTTACTCATAGACAAAGGAACTATAGACCAGTAAGTCAATCTGACGCCTAGGGCACCGATAGTTTCCTTTGGAACTAATACTCTATTAACGATTGATTTGTTGATTGGTTTAATTGAAATTAAAATATAAATAAATATATTTGTTTAATAAAATTAAAACCGATAAAGTTCTATAAATAACAGAAATAATAAGTTTATTCTTGAACGAATTAATTCAACGCTAATCATTTATTTGTTGTTTGGCATATTCGGAATTTCACATCCTAAAAATTCCGAATACATTAAAAGGAAGTCTGTCAACAGAGAGTAAATTTCGGTTACCAGTTACCATGACAATAAAATTGATAAATATATTTTAGAATAATTTACTTTCTTTTTTTGTCTTCTATAATTATTATTATTATTATTGCTAATTTTTATTCAAATAGAAAACTTCGAAGAGACAACAAGAGAATAAATGACAGTAAGTGTATTTCATGTAAATAATGAAGCGAATTCTTATTCTCTTTGGGTTTTTTGTTCAAAAAGCGAATTCTTTTGCTTTTTGGGTTTGATGACTGTTCTGAACGATATTAAAATGTTCTCATGTTTTTATGAAAATCGTATGTAATTCATCTATTTTAAAGAGATAATTCAGTGTATTGCTTATCTTATATAACAGTTTTGCTATTGTTTCTAAATTTATAAATCGTTAAAAGATCTTGTTGCTTACATTGCCAATATGGCAATATATTTTACAAAAAGAAACAATCTAAGTCCCACTAGTTGCTGTCTTTAAACAATAATTTTATTAATTATGTAAAGAATCTCTATTTATTCATTTTTTTTATCATTTAAAATTGGTTAAAGAAATGATAGGAATTAGTTCTACATGAAGAAATGCTTTTCCGTGCTTCATACTTATAGGATATTGCAGCCTCTTCACAGAAACTGATAAATTTACCTACATAAATCTTAAAGACGTGCATAAGATACATAGTGGCGTTCTAAATAAAAATTTTTACGCAATCTAATGTTTTTATTATCTAGCAAAATTGAAATAATAAGTGTGCTAAACAATTGCAGTTTCTCTTACCATTTTTAATAAAATATTTAAAGTTATGTGTTGCTTGTTTGCAATGTACATGTTTAAAGATTGCTTGATAAGAATAAAAAATAATATTGCAAAGGATTATAATAAAAAAAGAAATATTCTGATATTTATGCATTTAAGTTTTATTCTTGTATTCTGTTCACTTTATTTAAATAACAATCAATGTTGTAATAAGTAATTTCGCGAGCTATTTATTGTTAAATGTCTTGCATAATTTTAATTTATATTCTCTCACCACATTTAATGTAAATGAAAATTGTGTAATAATATTGAGAAATATTGTCTTTCGAAAAGTGATTTCATTAAAAATAAACAAACTAGGTAAAATTTGCTTCCTACTGTCTGTTCATCCTGATCTTTAACACAGCCAAAAATAGATACTGTCTAATAAATCGAAATATTATTTAATTCATTAAATTGAACAAAGAGATAAATTTAACTACAACTTCAAACATTTTAATTACAATAAAATTATAAACAAAACGCATGGTCACGCTATCGTCAAAAGTAGTTTTTGTTCGTCACTTGACCAAAATTTAAGTTACGAAGTGTAGATGACTGTGTTAAAGCTCCTAAAGGGCTAGAAAAAGGCATCCCAGCCATTACCTTAGTTCCAAAGGAAACTATCGAGGGCGCTAGTTTCTATGTCAATTTCAATATAGAAATTCTCCAATGCTAATCCAATCAGAGATACAGATCTAAAGTACTTAATCTATGCTGTTACTAGTAATCAAAGTTGGCCAACTTCAAAGTTAGCTGCATAAGTTTTTTAGATGAAAATACGCTAAATTTTGTCTACTGACGCAAGACTACGTATTTTTACTTTTCCAGCCACCATTATCGCACTGAGCATTGCACGTGCATCCGGCTAGTTGGCAGTTGAGTTCAATTATCTGAAGGATTGTCCAGTTTGTCACAGCTTGGCTGAGCGTGATTACCTTCTGAGCGCTATTACTCGTCTCTCCCCTACGTGTACCGTAACAGAGTTCCTTTTACTACTTTATTATTTCTTGATACTTACTGTTCTATTATAAATTAGATTATTAAAATTTTCCAAAGATATTGATACCGAAGCAGCCGATTCATCAACTGTGTAAAAATGATGTAGCATGAGAGTCAAGCAGATTTCAGAGGAGATCCAATTATATTAATTTCTTGTAAGAAAGTATTTCTTGAAATATATCTTCTTGTAAGAATTCAGGTTTATAAGAAAGAAGTTATTTTTAACTTCAAGTCTCAATTATCTTCTTAAATTTAAGTGAATTATTAATTAATACGATTATTTTTAACAGAAATAATTTTTTGTTACCTGCATGGGGCTGCGCAATGGCAGTTGACTTTATTTGAATTGATCTCTTCAAAAACATGTTTAAAACAATCCACTGAAAAGAAAAGGAATTTTAATAGTTATGCATTCAAAAAGTGAGCCAAGAAAACTTTTTAAATACCAGGAATAATGCCTTTTGACGAGCGAGGAACGGAGCAAGTCAAATAATTTTATTTCAGATTTTAACATACTGAAAAGTTTCCTTAAGTTAAAAAACGTTATTCGCGTGTTAGACATAATTTTTTTTTATAATCAAGCAAACATATTTTTACTGTTTTTCATCACGCAAGATTTCTTGTTTACAAATTAACAAGCTTAAATTGTTTGTTGCAACTCTGCGTGACGAACTAGCTCAGTCGGGAAGGCGTGGAATCGAAGATATAAAGGTCTGTTGTTCGAAGCCGGGATCGGCAGATTATTTTTATTTGGTAGTATTGTGGCCAGTATCTCGTCAGGAAAAGTTGTGACCGGGGACGGGGTTACAAATTGTTCTTGTAAAATAAACTGATTTTCTCTATAAGTTGGACGGTATTTTTCTAAGACATCAACTGATAGTTTTGAAAAAAAAAACCTTTCCTACAATGTACCTCTCCTCTGGTTTAGTATTTTCACGATTCCCCAAATAGACATATTAGGTAATTACAATTTCCGGTTCAGGTGTCACTTCGTAGCATCCCAAATATTTTGATTGTGGAATATTCCACTTTGAAAAAATTAAGAGAACCTAAATGAGGCAGGGTTTGCAACCCCATGGCGTTTGGCGAAGACATGGGATAATGGAAATAATGTGTCGCACTAAAACTACACATAAGTTATTAGTGAAAGGAGGATTATAGTTAATTACTGGTGGTCGTCGTCAATTGCATGCGCATTTATTTTGCAATATCTTGACTTGATCATCAATATATTTGCATCTGCAGTCTGTATAATTTACCATATCCAAAATCATTTCGGGAAACACTTTAAGTTAAAATATAGCTAGGTAATAATAGTGATTCCATGCAAGTTTGAACTGCCCTTCAGCTGAGAAACCGTTTCTAAACCTAAAGGAAATATGCACCTGCAAAAGCAATGAATAGCCGAATATAGTAGCCCTGAAGCAAAAATCTTCCGTACCCCTTTGCGCTTTATGACTGATTGTTTTGACTCGTCTAAAACACACGTCAGAGATGTCAAGAAGTGATGGGAGAACTATAACAGCAATTACAATAAATCAAAAGAAAATGTAAAAAATTGTATAAAATATAAATGTTTTACATTCATCATCTTTGCACGCTCTGATTCCATTTGGAACTGTTACAGCGGACATGAACATGCGATGGTAACAGTTGCATTTGCTGTAGACGTATTTATTCAAGCATCGTCGCTCACAGTCCTTTAAAAAAGTACAATCTACAAGTTTTCTTAAAGAGATAACAATAAGATTAATTAAAGACAATGAATACAAGTATTATGTAACAAATCCATAACTAAACACACATTTCAATTTAACAAATCAAACAAATATGTAAAATGTTATTAATAAATTAAATATGAAATGAAGATTTTGTAGTTTCTACACGTTTTGGAGTTTCTATAGTACCCGTTAGACGTCTTAATAGGGTTTTCGAGAACACCAAGCAAAGGCAGCTACCATGAAATTTGTTTTGGTAGTATAGGTACTGCTGAAAAACGAAAAGAACAATGGATTTTAAAATTTGCACACAAGTTCCCAGTACTTGTCGGGCGTCATACGCAAGTTATCTGCCCTGGATCTTTTTACGTTTTTAAGTTATTGAAACTACCTTACAGGGTAAATAATTTAAAATTTAAATGTATTTATTTCCTGCGTAATACATGAAAGTCGTTTAGCATTGCACACTCCTAGCTTGTTCCTGCACTCTACTTACTATCTGATTGTAAGGCTTCTCCTGGAAGTATGACGTCTCATTATCCCCGTCTTCAGCGCACGTCCCGAAAGGCGGTCCCAGCCTGTGGACCTCCTGTTCTTGGATGCTGATCGAGTTCAGGTCTCGGTGCCTGACATCGAATCCGGACTCGCGGGAGAACGGCAGCGAGCGGGGGTCGTGGATGGTGACCCGCGCCCCCAGCTGGCGGGAGTAGAGGGGAAGCATGTTGATGCGGCGGGTCTGGAGATAGAGCTGCAGGCCTAAGAAAATTGAAGGGCTCAGTGGAATAACGTGCTAAGTGACAAAAAGGTGAAAATATGCACTTAAGTTTTTCGCCTGCACTTAAATAAGTTAAAAACGGCACTTACAAAACGGTAAAATATGTACCTATTTAAAAAGTTTATGAAAAGGGAGACTCCTGATATCAGTAAAGGACAAGATCATCGATGCAAAAATCTCAATTTTTTCAAAAATGTCCCTTAGCACGTTATTCCACTAAGCTCTTCAATTGTGAACTCCTATTGTTAAGAAGAATATGGAGAAGCTGCCGGGCAAAAACCAATTAAAAAAATAGGTTCGCCAAATGAAGCCACCGATCGCTTTGTATTAAACCTAAGCAAAACTTTTGTTGATGTATTATTTGGCGCCATTCTATAGTGGAGTTTGTTGTGTTAATTACATCGACTTGCCGACTTTCAGAATCTGAAATAAAAATTACAATTGCAACTAATTTTCCAGACCTCTGAAGGAAATTACTACGATCTTGTGCAAATTCAGACATCTTGCAACTGCACTAAGAGTAATTTTTAAGTAACTCGTAGTCATAGTTTAGTAATTTTTTTTACAGTATTTTAATTTTTAATTAACTCTATTTCAAGAATAAAATTATGCTTTTCAGAATGAACAAACGCGTGGGTATGGTGTTAAACTTATTTTGTTTGGTGCTTTTCCTGTAGAAGGTGTTACATTCTATATGTATTACTTCTACCTTTAACATTGTTTTGATGGCGCCGAGCACATATACCGAGAGAAAATTTCTCTGCAGAAATTGTTTCACCATTATCTACTTTTCTTGCCAGGAAGTTAATACATCCTAGTGTGTAGCTTGTAGAAGTTGTTTTTCCTTTATATTAGTGCTCATGCCAAAAAACTCATACAATCAGGATTTTCCCTGTAGAAGTTGTTTTTCCTTTATATTAGTGCTCATGCCAAAAAACTAAAAATAGGATTTTCCTGTAGAAGTTGTTTTTCCTTTACATTAGTGTTCATGCCAGGAAACTCACACAATTTTTGACGGAATTTTCCTGTAGAAGCTGTTTTTCCTTTATAAAAGCATCAATGCCGACAAGCTAATTCAACGTGGTTTTTCCTTTTACAAGTTATTTTTCTTTTGCGATAGTTTTCATATAGGAGAACTAATGCAGAAAGGTTTCCCTTTTTTCCTATCGAAGTTTTACATAAATTTAAGTTTTCAAGTTCAAAAGTTATTAAAACAACTATTTTTTAATCTAAGTTTTTATCTTATCAGCCAAGCAAACTATAGATCCGAGTTCACGCTTTTCTGCAAATTGAACATTATTATTATTAATATTATTAACATTAAATCAGATTATCATTAACATTAAATCAAGTAGTATATTTAAATGATAAATTATTGGTATGGCGTGGGATAAATTATTGGTATGGAATTGTTATTTTAATGGCAAATTTTAATGGTATTTGATTTACCATTATCTCTGCCAGCACGTGTCACCAGTTTTGTTGCCGGCAGGTCCTTTCCATTATGAGTCCCGATGTAGTTGAACATGTAACACTTCCCATAATTAGGGCTGTATAAAGTTGTGAAATCTTTTCTAAATTAAATAGAAGGGTTTGTATTAATTTCATAGTTAATTATAAGTAGAAAAATATCGAGAATTTATTGCTTATTATTTTTATTAAAATGTAATATGTATTATGCTCATTCGGAAAATTTTCTCCAATACTGAAGTCGTTAGAGGAGTAAAAAAAAATCTCACAGTGATAGACCTATGTCATATTTTAATTACTAATTTTGAATCGCATATTGTATCAAAAGAATAGTCAAACCGCGTTATGATAAAGTAAAGCAGACTTTTATAGTACTACTTTGGACTTTACTCATAGCTTCAACAAAATAGAGAATGATATTTGATTTATTCAAACAAATTAAAGGAATATTTCAGATAAAGTAGCAGAACTCCAATTATCGGAACTCCGACTATCCGTAATAAAATGGTATCACCATACTCCATGCAATAATACATCCTTAAGCCTAACATGCATAAGGGTTTAATTTTTAATTAAATAGAACTATTTTTCTTTAAAACAAGTGTTTTTTCTCCCATTTGAACATACATAAAGTATTCAGAAAATATCTTCAATTTTGAGCGTGGTACATCACGAAGTAAACTACTCAGATTTATTGGCACAAATCTATTATTAATCGCTACTAATATACTTTTACGCAATACTTTAATTGCAATAATTAATTCAAATGGGTAAGTTTTGGCGAAAAAATCCAGTAAACGAATTTTTTATTGGAAACCAGTTCTAATAGATTAGGATAATTGGAAATCTAATGTAGTTAAAATAGCTCTTCCTACTTTACATCACAGTCAACTCCGTCAAAATTGCAGGAAATGATGAGGCCGTCAATTGATATTCCGAAGTCGTCAAGGACCTTGATTTCAGGAATTATGTGTGCGTCGAGATCATTCAAGTCACTGTTAATACCGGATTTCAGTTTCTTTATGAAATTTAGAACATGATCGGAAATGTTTCCCAGAAGAGTTTCATTGAACTCCCTGCTGCGGTATTTGGCTAAAAAAATATAGAAATAAGGAATTTTATTTATATATATTTTAAAGTTCTTATATTGTATAATAAGCCTTTATTTATATAAAGTTGAAGCAATTAAAAAGCCTTAAGCTCAACATTAAAATATATATTCCTTATATTCAGGTCATTTTCATTTTTAAAGAAGAGCAGAAGGGTGAACCTTTGTGAAAATGACCGATTACATGCATGCCCAAATCCGACTTGGATAAAGGCCCCTTTGACAAGTTATGTTCGTGGTTCGAAAATCAAACATTATTGATTTTTTTATTAAATAGTACTTCGAAATTAATAAAATATCAGGTATAACTTTCTTAATCGATTTAAAATTCAATTATTGATTAATAGAGACGTTTAAATTCATTGGACATTGCTCTTTGATTATAGAAAAACGCATTTATTGCACGACTCACCATTTCGTGGAAAAAAAAGGAAAGTCAAAATCATTAAAAATCCAAAAAAAAAAAATTGCTTTTCATTTATAAAAAAACACATTTAGTGCATGCATTCACTACTCACTATTTCGTATAAAAAGGAGAAAGCCAAAATCATTAAAAATTATAAAAAATTGCTTCAAAATTACAGAGAAACTCATTTAGTGCATGCATTCACTACTCACTATTTCGTGTGAAAGGAGAAAAATCAAAATCATGACGACAAATGCATGAATGTTGGTCGTCGTCTTGGATCATCCGACATCCGTCAGAGTTCCAGTCGCACAGTCGTTTGGAACACATGCAAATAGGAGACCCTTTCGGTGCGTAGCACAATGGTGTATCACAAGGATCCTTCTGACAAACACAGTGCTCCGAGAATCGGCTCCAAGTGCAAAGTGGGTTCACGTGACATTTCCTCCTTATGGAAATTGGGACCCTGTTATGGATAATTAAAAAACATAAAATTATTAACAAGATACCTATAGCCTACTAAACTATAAATAAATTAAAGCTATTCGTGACGTTATGCTATCCGTCCGTTTCGGATTGTCGGTTTTTTCGAAGGAAAAGTATGAAACCTAACACTGTTAATAAGTTTGCTTCAAGATTGCACCGGAATCCCGGAACTTTTGAGCGCAAATTTACCAATTTTTGTGGTAAAACAATAACAGATGCACCACAACAAAAGTGTTAAATGCTCCAAATAGTGGTGGCAGCTAAAAAGTTCCGGGATTCCTGGGAAATCTTGAATCAAAATGAAAACTGAACTAAATACTTCATATGCCTCCTTACCAATCTCAGGTACAGTGGGAAAGATCTATCGTTTATTTTAGATAAAATATAATTTCTAGTGTAGTACGACATACATTTCTTTTCGTTGAGCTAATCGACTAATTTTAAAATCCTCACTTACTAAACTTGTAAATCTTTTATCGACTAAAATTTTCCTAAAATTTTCTCTCTTTAAAAAAATAAAGAAATTTAATGGTGTTTTTTCATCAAATGTAAGGTAGATGTCACCTTTTCCAAGATATTAAATCTTCTACAAACATATAGGGGAGACCGGGGCACAATGGACCTAGGGGCACAATGAACCCCCCCTTATTATTTATTTTGTATATTTTCCAAATTAGCTCTTATTATAAATAAAAGATGACATAACAGTCTTTATCTAGTTATTAAGAAAAAGCATGTTGTTAGCTCACACATTTGCCATTTTTTATTACTGATGTGTATTAACCAGGTAAAAGTAAAAAAGCTCGCTCCTAGAAATTATCTTCTCATCATTGAAGTAACATTAGTTGGACAAAGTGGCTTAGCTTAGTTGAAAGGCAAGATGTTTGCCTTTCTTTATAATCTATAAATAAATTTCTGAAATTATAATACAGCATATTTTAATTTTGTTTTTCGTTCAACTACAATATGGGGCACTATGGACCACAAAATCTGGGGTACAGTGGACCATGGTCCATTGTACCCCATGCAACTTTAAAAATACTTTTAGTTTCAAAATAAAATAAAAAAATATTGATGCAAGTCCTTCCTAATTATTAAAAGTTAAATTTGCTATAATAGTAAAATATTTTAATATCCTAACATTCACTTCTGAATGTAATATATTTTCCCCCATCTACTAATAGGTAGTGCCTTTTTTTTTTTAAACCAGAAGTGACAAATTATTGGTGAACAGATGTTTTAGTTCATGTATTATGACTTCAAACAATACATAAGTGCTTTGAATGAGAAATGTATTTTTAAAATCGAATGTGATACTAGAGTGTTAAATTATTTAAAACAAGAAGTTTAGAAATTTGAGCTGGTTGTAAAATAAATTTCAACATTTACATAACAGAAGTACAATATCCAAAATTTTTAAATTAATATTTGATTACTGTTGATTTCCTTACTAACAAAAATTTGAGTTATTTGTTGTAGTTATAAATAATTAAGTAACAAATTTTCTCAGAATTGGAAAAATGCACAAAATTGAAGTTTTGTTAGTAAAGTTTTCAACCACAATTAATTTTTTTAGTAAAATATTCAACCACATTGATTAAGGGAAGACTTTAAAAAGGTTGAAAAATTAATCTCGCATAAAAACGAAGATTCTTCGATCCACAGTTTGGCCCTACCATTTTGGTGTTGTTGTGTATAGTAATAAAAAAAGTGTTTTAATTTTAAAGTGATCTTATAATTTTGAAGATAAAATTTGATGCTTTTACTAATTTTTTTTTCATTTGCAAATATTAATGTTCGATAATACTTTTTTGTTTTCCTCATCTTTTCAAAATTGACTGTGATAGTATATTTTCTCAGTAAAAGAAATTTTAATGCAATTGGATACTTAAAATTCAAATAAAATACTTATTTTACGTGTATTTTAATCTTTACAAAGAGTAGATAAATTTTTTTCATCAAAAAATAACATGGTCCATTGTACCCCGGGATGTGGTCCATTGTACCCCGAACCTGGGGTACAATGGACCACTTTATCACTTGTAATAAAAAAGTGAATTCAGAAAAAAGTATTTTAAAGTAAAGTTTTTAGGTAATGTATTTTTAAACCAGGATATATATGTAATATATACACCTTTTTCTAAACAAGTGGGATGAATATTTTCGTACTTACAGCGCAAAAAATGAAAAAGTGGTCCATTGTGCCCCGGTCTCCCCTACTAACCCTTGAAATTTGAAGTAAATTAATATTATTTCTTAATTTAAATACAAAAAGAAATCTTCAGAAAAAAATATCTTCAAATAATTATTTACATACACTCTTAAAACGAAAGAGCGATTTTAACTCAGTCAGAGTTAATTTCACTCCTCCAGTCTGGAAAATGCACTTCTCCTAGCGGAGTGGATCCTTTGTGTGTTAGAAGTCCGACAGCATCACTCCAAACGAGTGATTTTAACTCAGTCTGAGTTAATATTCATTCCTTTCCAGTGTCGAAAATGCACTTCTCCAACTGGAGTGGATTTCACTCTTTTGTTATAAGAGTGTACATTATTTATTAGTTATAGCTGGTTATGGTTAAGTTTGAAAGGTCAATGTTTCGTGGACATTACTTTCGACTTTCGATCTTATTCAGATATCTTTTCATGTCTTCCATGTAGCTCAGTCCGGCTTCGCGGGCATTCATGCGTGGAATAAGGAAGCGGCTGCAAATAGTGACAGCTGGAAATTCGAGAGATTTCACTGCGACAGTCTGTTAAGAAGAATCACCAAATATAATTAAAGACAATCTCGAAGCAATGAAAAAAATTCTTAAATTTGTCTCAAAGATTGCGGTATTTTCATTGAAGTTTCAATGTTAAATAAATATCCCAAGAGTTTTTTTTTAATTATTGTATTGTGCATTACTTATTGTTTTTTTAACGAACATTATGTTTGCGCTTTACATGTCAACTTCTAATACTAAATTTTAATAATTTTTTGGAGACCATATAGCTGAAAGAAATGCCATTCAAAAGTCACTCAAATCTTCAATATAAAGTATAGGCAGTCAGTTTTGTTCGTATGACTTTAATGAAGTTAAAATTGATATTTTCAAAAAATATACGGTTTCATAGACCGAAATATTAACAACTACTCGTAGAGGGTTTGACTCGTATTAGGGAAAAAAACAGAAGTTAGGATGTGTGGGCAAATAAATTTAATATTGAAAAAAAATAGCTCAGTGTGTCGGCAGTCTTAAAAAAAAAACAAAGATATACAGTGTGTCCCCCAAAAAATGTCCGTGTTTTAATGGTATGTTAAAGGAGTTTATTTTATACTAAATATACTAAATATAACAAATCATACATGAAATTGAAGGAAAACTAACCTAGTTTTAATATAAGTGCTCAATGTGTGCTCTTTTAGTGATAAAATAGTTAATTTAGTCCAAACGAAAATGCAATTCTTCCCATACCGTCTGCAGCAAGTCCGGAATAATGGAAGCAACAGCTTGTGCAACTGTGAAAACGATGTAGAGGTGCGCTTATCTGAAACTGTTGGATTTATTCTTTTTTCGTCATCTTCAACCACAACTGTCGAATGATTACAGCTGATACTATTACAATTTAAAATTCGGACATTCTTTTACGGACACCCTGTATAATCAGTAACATAAGTAACATAAAAAAAATTAAAAACGTATTTCTAAATTTTGGTTATGAACTAGGACAGGGGTTCACAACCGGTGGTAAGCGGGAAATTTACAGGTGGTACGCGTGAGTGATGTGATCAACATGATGTTATTAGTAGCTTCTGTATAAGCATGAGAAGTGAGCATATACTCATTATTTGAAACATTAACATTATTTTAGAGAAATCTTAACTTCTAGATCGGATGTAAAACCGAGTGCTCTTTGAAGTTTCGGCAAGTTCTGCTATTTTTGATGCCAATTGTTAACAGTGACTTGTGTGAGATTGGATTTTCTGAACTCTTTTTGAAGAGAACTTAAGAGGGCTGATTAGTTAAATGACTTTTAATATTAATATTTTAATCACAGGCAAACAAGAAAGAGTTTCGCACTTAAGACTATAAAAGTATATTTTGTACAATGATTAACTTTTTGTGTGCTGAATTTGTACTATTTCTTATTAAATGTTTTTTTAGACCTTTAGGTAATCATAAATAAAAGTGTAAATTAATATCATTTTCATCGTTTTATTTCTCCTTTATTATTTCCCCAATATTTCATAACAGTTTCATACTTACTGCTGATTGCCATGCTTTCGGGTACTTAAGATACTCCTGAAGTACACCATAAGTCATGACCATCATCGTTATGGTCGAAGTCAGAAGAGTAATGACCCAGAAGATCCGACGGCAGGTCGACTTGGTTCTCATGACGTGGGAAATACCAGCCGCAGAGATGGTGTGGGTCAAGAATTTCTTCAGCATTTTCAGTTGAATGGAACAGATGTGCTTTTTCTTCATTCTATACAAGTATGATTAAGTGTAAATTTAAGTATTAGAGTTCGCATCAATGAGTTTTAAATACTTACTGAAGGACTTCTGATGTCATATCTTTCTAACAAAAATGTTAGAATGGAATTTGGCCGAAGGATACGGGAAGACGGACTGACAGACTTTATAATACTAATTAGAAGTAAGAATAATAAAAAAGTAATAGAAAGAATAACAAAAGTAAAACCACAGGACGCAAAATATAACGGCTTCTTGAAAAGGACTGACGGATGAAAAAGCGTACAGATAGACGGCCAAAATGTTTAAAAGATAGTTAAGTCTCTGATGGGCTATTATATAGAAAAATTATTTAAAAAAATTATTAAAAAAAATATTCGGAAGGTTAGAACCAAATTTGGTGGTGGTTGGAGGTATAGCTAGCCAAATGTACGGATATATCCGCGATGTCAATACCTACTTTTCATATTTTTGAAGAACTCTTTTGAATAAAAATACAGCAAAAGTTTTCTAAAAAAATTCTTAAAAATAAACAGACAATTTTTTTGAAAAATATTGGTTTGTATTTTTAAGTCAACATGATATATAAAAAAAACTTTTTTTAATAATCAAAATGAGCTTACCTAGGTTTCTTATAAGCTAAAATTCGTACTTTTTTAGTTCCGTGCAAATATTTTTTCATTACCATTATGTTACCTGTGACATACGACTCTGGTCGATAAACATTTTAAGTACAGATACTGTAGTTTATTCTGACAGAAACGTATTTAATTCCAACCCATTAAACCCACTTATTCCTAAATCTATAAATCGAATATGTCAAGGTTCCTGCAAACCTTTATGCACAAAAATGTTGAAACGATACACTAGAAAGTTAAAGCCAGTGAAAACTTTTTATTGCAAAAAAAAAAAAATTACACGTTAATGAAAGCATGAAAAGGGAAATATTTTTATTTGTTAAAATCAATGAAAATTGGCTGATGAGAACGAATAGTCTTATTGAAAAATCGATAAATTATTTCTGTGCTAGAAGCAGTGACGCCTTTATGGGTGTTGGGGCCATAGGCGGCTTCTGAATTTGGGGCCCCTCGCCCCCAAAACAGAAATTGGAATTTAAAAAATCTTAAACCTTTTACAAATAAAAAAGCGTGATGGAGGATGCACCAGTTTGTGAATTGTGATTCCCCCCTCCCCCCCCCCCTTTTTTTTTTGGTTAGGTTAGATTTTGAATTATCGTCGCACTAGAGGCACACGCCTCTTTTTTGGAGCATGAATTGCTAGTGACGCAATCAGGGCTGAAAAAAATAACCATGGTCTTGGCTAAATATTACAAGAGACAAGAATTTCACTTGAGTGGTTTGGTATTGGAGCGATCGAAGAGCTCCTACAGAAAACGACTTGGGAATTTTCGGAACTCCCTGACGTCACGCTTCAGTATAGTTCGGAAGTAGGAGACACGAAAAAGCGACAATTCGGCGGTCAATTATTATGTTTGTATGCAAACAGTTGTAAATCTAGTTATTTGTTATTACTTTTGAAATTTGGGGCCACAGGCGCCCGCCTCTAACGCCTATTGGTAAACGCTTCGCTGGCTAGAAGGTATAATTATTTAAAAAAAATGAGTGTTCAGAGGTGCTATGCGTACGATTTAAATACATATATTTTGTGTTCAGAAATTCATACCTCATAATTTAAAGCCCAGGGTAAAAAACGGGTTAAAGTATAGTTTTTAAATGCTTTTCGTCCCTTTAGATATTCTTTTCTACAGAAATTTCTTAAACGTTTTTATACCAAAGGAACTAATAATTATACGTGTTGATGGTTTTATACAACTAATATCTTCTGAACATGGATTGAACCTTTTCATTTTAGAATTACTTTAATGTATTTAAATATTTTATGTTGCTTTAATACCACCAAAAAGTAACTGTTTCATCTTTTAAAACGAACGAATTGCAAAAAATTTAAGGAAATAAATATCATTTGTCATTCTTGATGGGTATATTGATATTTATAAAATACAGATGCTGTTTTACTAATTCAGATACGTTTTATTTCAAATTAGCAAGTTTTAAATTTGCTCATACGCTTAAGGACCATCAAAAATCGAGTAAGTTGTGATAGTTTCTTACTGAGGAGGAAATGAGCCGTAGACGGGTTCTTCTGTCTGTGTTGACTCAAAAAGTACTCTAAGCCAAATTACTCGACTGTTATTTAATATTTTTACAAAAGGATTTTTTTATATTATGCGTGAAGCTGGTTTACATGGTTCTATATAATTCCTATCTTTGGGTAGGGTAGTTTGAATTATCGTCACACTAGAGCTATTGGCGATGGGCTTCGTAATTTAGAACCACACTCAAGTGACGAGCCGACACATCAGTAGGCACCCAGCGCAAACTTTAAGAGCGACATCGTAAGCCGAATTGGGAGTTAAGAGCATATTTAACATGCACTTCCTTTTCAAGGGGTATTATTCGACAGACATTTTTTGGCTGCACGGGCTGTTTATAAGTCGCCAGTTACGTTGGCGATGCCCGAACGCATATTTCTAATCCTTACATTCAACTGACACCATGACAGTGACGTCAGACTTGCTGGGCGGGAACGAAATAAATGTAACCAATCATTGGCCGTCTTGGTGCAGCGTTCAGCGTTGTGTAAGAATTATATTGTCTTGTAGGGTTTATCATTGTTTTGAGATTTTAATTATGCGCACAAAAAATACCAAAATTAGCTGAAAAAATATTGAATGGTATTTATCTGTAAAAATTGAAGTGATGATTATTATAGCTAGATAATTTTAGATGTTCTGAACGCTAAGACAGATTTTAGATCTCGTGTGTTCGCTCGTGCTGCCATCTATATTCAAATTCAGCAACTAAATCCTGCATAATATAACAAACATTAAAAAAAAAACATTCTTGAATTTTACTAAAATAGCTTTTAAAAATATTCCTTTTTCCGAATACATCGGAATTAAATAAGAACTCCCCTCCCATTTTTTTAAATAAATGTTTTTATTTAATTTTTTAATCGAATGTGCAATTAATATACAGATTTCAAGGCTTCTGCCTAATATCATGTACCTAAAAATAGTTAAGCTTCATTTTACCCTGCTAAAACATGTTCGCAAATAATACACCGGATTCGAAATGTATGCCTATATTCGAAATGTATTTCTATATATTTCACAAAGCCTGTGATAATGTAATTACATTCCCTTAACTGGGGATTCAGTAAATATTTTTTTTGCTAGAAATTATTTACGGACAATATATTATTGATATTAATAATATAAAACACTTTGTTTCTCATTCTCCTATTTCATGTGATTTAAAAATTACAGAATACATGTTTCTATGAATTAGCTATATGTGTCTATTAGATATAATAAATGTTCTGTTCTATTGAATGATAGTTAATAGTAGTCATGTTGTTAGAAAAAATCAATACGAACCCTAAAAATTTGTCAGTCTTCTTTGACAATCTCTAATTTAACCTTTAAGTAAATTTTCGCAGTGCAATCACAATTTTTTGATTGCCCTTTATTCTCTTCTGGAGACACTTTCATAAAGACTTTTCATTTCCCCGCCCAGTAGCCTGACGTCACTGTCATAGTGTCGGTTGAATGTAAGGATTAGAAATATGCTGCCCGGACTCAAACCTGGGATATTCCGCATGCCAGGCGAACGCCTTAATCGACAGGTTTCCCCAGCCCACTCCACTTTTTGGAATTGGTTTGAATATTTTGTTACAAATTCATATTTATTGAAAGTAAAAAAAAATAAATTCGAGCCAGTTTTAAAAAGTGGCATTATAAAACCCTGAAAGCCAGCTACTTTTAGCATGCAAAAATATAATTTGTATAAATATTAAATACAGCATTAAAAACTATGTCAGCAAAACTTATCAACTATGCACAACAATTTATTGTATTTATTTTCAGAGAATTATGTTTTTTTTAAAAATATTTTCTATGAGTTTAATATTATAAGCAAAGCATCTTGTATTTTAATTAAGTAAATACAACCAAACTTTAACTAGGTCAATCTTTTTTATTAAAGACTAACTAACAATATGTACATTGAAATATGACTTATAAAAACACCTGATTATCACAAATACCATACATACAACTATTCCACATTCTTATACACTCTAATGAAAGAGAAATGCTATAAATTTGTCTAAGAGTATTTATTTCTTATACCTAAGCATCAAAAGTATGTATAAGTTATGGAAGAGCGATTTCTAATTTCTTAACCCTAATTACATTTTAATACCACATTTAAGCAAGCATAGATTGCAATCATGTATTTGATTGTAATTGTAGAATATAAATTTTATGGATTAATTCTATCATATAGTTTAAGAATATTGTAGCAGAAAATACATTGGCAAAGTAAACTCACCATCTTTAGAGTTGTGTCATTTTATTTACTATTATTTAGTAGCTATTATCACTTGCACTTAAACTTAATTAAACTTCAAAAGTCTTAATTACTGATGTTTATTTTAAATTTATGCTCTTACATTTAAAATAGAAAACAATTTATACAAGAATATTTAGCTATTAATTCAAATATTTTAAATGAGTCATTACGATATATTTCGAACGTTCTATCTTTTGATACTTAGATAATTCAAAAAGTAAAATAATAATTGCTTAACAAATAAAATATACAATTTAACACACAATTTAAATAGTATTGATAAATTTAAGAAATGGAAAGTAACAATTTTATGAAATTATACATGAAAATATTACAAATAGCATAAATTTTGAGCACATGTGTGCACATTTTAAAGTAGTAGGTATGCAAAAATGCATGAACAGATAAATATTTTTAGATAACTTTTTGAAAAAACTTAAAAATCAATTTTTATACCTACTGTTTCGTGAATTCAACTTTAAATCAATTTAAAAGTTTAAGTTATAATAAATGTATTAGCTATTTGAAGCCACATATTTACTTACCAGTAATTGTTTTGCTAGAACTATGCTTATTTTTTAAAATCTAAATTGACATACATATTCAGCAAAAATATAACTTTCAATGTTTTAATTATGCCATTTGGCACTTAATGGGAATAACACATGAATTTTACATGGTGCAATTTGGCATCACTGGAAATAAAAAAATGCGGAAAGAACACATGCAATGCATATTTGAATTAAAATGCAAAAAATATATTAAAGGAATGGTTCCATTTCGCAACAATGGTTCTCACAAAGTTAACAACTTCATAAATGAATCCATGTTACATTTGAAATTCAAATAAAAGTAGAGTACTTTTTTTTAAACACAAAAGAAATGCTTCAGGGTACTTACTCAATCACTTTTTTAAACTAAATTAGATTTATAGTCAGTAAAAATAATACTTTTTGATTCCCTACTAATAATCACAACCAAGAGACAACATGAATTATAAATTGTTAGTAAACAAAAAAAGACAATAAACTGTCATACAAAAACAATTTAACAGAGTAACATTAAAAATAAAGGGGAAAAAAGGAATGTGCAACACATTTTTTAGTGTAGTATGAACAATTATTTTACATAGCATAACTTATTTCTGAGTAACTTGTTAGGTGTATAAAAAAAAAATCTGAATCTATAGATGAAGTGAATGAGAATCGACTATTATTTTTTGTAATCTTGATATCATTAGAAAATATTTAAGAACTGTTTGGTCTACATTGAAGTACAAAGAATAATGTAAAGCATTTGTGTAATACCCGTAAATAATGCTACTTAGTGAGTAAGATAAGAAAAACTATCTGTGTGCAATTTGGTTAGAAAAGGTTAAACTTGAATATACATAATTTTACACCAAATTAAAATATTTATTTTGGAAAAAAAATATTTGGGGGGGAATTTTTCTTGTTTTAAAAACAAGCTCATTTAATAATAGTTTAAGAAATAAAAACACCGTATAAGAAGAAAAAAATTTAGTTAATAAATCATTGCTTACAAGAAATGAAATTTTTCTCAATTTTTTAAATAACTTTTTAACTATTGATTGAAACAATATTTATGTTTCAGTGAAATAAGTTGAATTAATAGTTTATTTTTTTTGTAATTATGGTATTTTGAATAAAATTTTCAAAGTAAATAATGCAAAAACCCAATATGGTTTTCCATAATTTTATGTTTATCGTTAAGGGGGTCTGGCACCCCAAAATCATTGAAAAAATTTAAAAAAAAAATTAGTGGCTTAAAATACTATATCAACCTTTATTAATAATGTCACAAAGTTTTAAGACGATTGGAAAAATATTTTTGACATTAAAGGCAATTTTATTTTACCCTTTCTTTAGTGAAACGGCCTATAACGGCCGAACGACTAAGGATTCGATAATGTTATTCCAATCAAATATTACGAGGAAGCAAAAATCCTTCGTAAGGAAATGAGTTAACAATAAAAACTTTAAATTGGTTTTTCTCGGTTTTACAATTTTTGAATCATGTGAATGTTTGGGGGCACATAACTAAAAATGTTATTCATTTAAATACTTGAATTTTTTTATGTGTAATTCACAAGTATATTTAAACATTTTAACGCAGGGAATAGTCTGTAAAGTTTTTACTTTAAAAAAAAAATCTTTTAGGTTAAAAATATTGACATTCTTCAACGATATTTAAAAAAAATTCATATTTAATCTAGTTTTTCAAAATAATCTTGTGTTAAAATACTTAAAAATGTCTATAGATGTAACTGTGAAAAATTTAAATGGATATATTAATTAGTTAATTCTTGAGATGCCCCCAAAGTTGGACAATTTAACATGGGCTTCTATGGAGGTGCCAGACCCCCTTAAATGTCTTGCAAGCAATGTAGTAAAATATAATAATACACTTTCCTACAATCGAAATTAATTGCAAGAAGAGAATAGATAAAATATCACAGGTATCTACATACATATAAAAGTAGTATAGTAAATTAAATTAAGAGTATTTTATTATTTAAAAAAAATGCGATAATAAATAAAAGCAACGTTGTAAAGAAATCTACACAAGGAATAATATATAGAAACGCTGGGTTGTCAATTTGGAATTGTGCAAATATATTAATACTGCAATACACATGGAATTGTTAAAAATACAAAAATTTACATAAAAGAGATTAAAAATTACCCAAACAACAATAAAAATAATAATGAATATAAGGAAATAGTATAAATAAATATTACACATTTGATTATAAAATTCATACTTTTCAAAAACATAGAAAACACTGGAAATATACATTGAACAATGTATTAAAACAAATGATGAGCAGAAATAAAATTACTGAAAGCTTAAAAATAGAAATGAACACTTAAACTACACAACCAATCACAGAAAGTAACCTCTAATAAGGTTAAGGAAAGTGTGCACATATAAGGAACTATAAAGAAGAAAAAAAATTGCAGTCCACTCAAATTTTAAAACAACAGAAGAACAGAAAAACTATAACATGAAAAATGTATAATAGAAAACATGCATAAAGTAAAAAGCAATACATGATCAAAAACTATTTTCCAAAAAAAAAAAAAAAAAAAAAAAATCGATCAAAATACCCAAAGTGATATGCATAAAACATAATTTTTAAATGCAAGAAATAAATTTAACAGATATCTTAAAAAGCGACGGCTAATCAATAAATACATTAAAAAATATTTGAGTCATCTTTTTAGAAAGTAGCAAAATACCAAGTATTATTCTAAAAATAAAAAAAAAGGAACAACCCTATAACCATTATAAATAAAACATATCTAAATAATTTTACATTTACAAATAAATCCAAAGGGATAGTTTCGATAAATTAAATGTAATGGATAGTATAATATTATAATAATAACTGTTATTAGCTATGTTGGTGGTTTAATACATTTTCAATTAACCTATAGAGTTAGAGACATCAAAATAATACATATATATATGTCTTATAATAATTGTAGTTACATATACTGTAGAAAGTTGAAAAAAAAAAAAAAAATTTGAAAACCTATGCAATAAAACAAAATGTTGTGTTGTTACAATATAAAATATTGACCATAAACCCTAAACATTTTGATAAAAAAAAAACTAAATACATAGTATACTGTCTGCTTACTCTCTGAGTTAATGTAAATAATTGTCAGATGTTATTGTTTAATTCAAAGACCTGCCTACTTTTTCGACAAGTGATAAAGTTGCAATTAGGTCGAATAAATCACTGCATTAAGATTATGCGATTTATACATTTATTTAGAGTGCAGATTTCGGTGTTTAATTACAATAGCCTCCGAGATATTCTTTGCACAGACAGTAACTATGTGAAAATATAAATAACAAAAACAAAAAAACTATAAAAGAATAAAAGACAAATAGTTTAAGCTAAGGTATGTCTCTTCAAAGTTAAAATCGCTCACAGTAAAAATACTGATAATATAATCAAAACATCACCTATTTTGGAGATTTGGTTGACAATGGAACACATGGTTGTCAAATTTTAAAAATTGTTACAGTATTTTAAAAACTAAATACAGTAAGCACTACGATAGTTAATCACAGTCGTGGATATCCACTGCCTTTTTCTAAGGAATCTTTGGTTGCCGAGTATTGACGACATAGAGAATTTACATGTCTGGCATGTCATTGTTGTCTGGTGACAGATCATTGTTATTTTTGAGCCTCCATATTCCAATGGTGCAATCACTGTGAAAAAAATAGAAAAATACAAACTTACTTAAAGATAGTACAATTTAAGGAATTCCTAGTACTTTATTTTATTTATCTTTACAAGCATTAAAAAAATATTCTATAACTCTTAGTTTCAAAATGTACAAATATCCATTACTTTTGGGAGAAAAGCAAAGAAACTCCTTTTCTCCCAGTGAATTTAGGCCCACGAAGCCATTTCCACCACCCATTGTTTAAAAACTCATAAGAATTTGCATTATTCTTTAAACATTACATAAAATGGGATAATTGGATGTTTCAAAAGATCACGAGGAAAAAATGCATAAATTTGTTTTAATAAATAGACTAGTAGACATTTCTATTATTATTATCGCTACATATGCACTTACAAAAAAGAGAGCATGATTGCAATCATAAGTAAAATTTTCAACATAACTTTAAAGAAAATATTTGTTTTAGAATAAAAATCTAAGAATTAGATAGATATTTATAAAGTTAACGGCCATGTTTCGAAAAGTTACAGTATAAGCTCAATTGAGGAATTTGTTGAAAAATAATACTGAAGGAAGAAAAAAAAATTATCAAGAGACAAGGTAAACAATACAAAATATGTAACGATGAATAAATCATTAATAAATAGGTAAATATGAGTGTATATATATTTAATTACTTTTGTTGATATAATGATAAGTCAGAGGTCATATTTATAAAAATGATTAATCTGTGAAAAAAAAACTTTTTTAGATTAGAGCTTGGTATTTGGTAAATTCTACAGCTGACAATCTTTTCCCTTGTTAAGTTTTCAACCTAGGCACTATATATATATACTAATTCTGTAACGCCGGTATTAGGTTGATATCAGCGTACAAACTACTAGTACCTCCGAAGTAAGCTTAATAAGAATACCTTATCCACCGTTCAACGATTCAAATTGTATACATATGTGTGCAATCCGACCTAGAAGCTGGTTGGGTCAAAGATAGAATTTTGATCAACTTGTCTTGAGGTTTATCAACATGGGTACTCTAGATGCTAATCTTGTTGAGGTCTGTAAGACCAATTCACAGTAATAGAAGGTTAAAAAAAAGCTGATTCAGAAGTTTTTTTTAACAAAAAGAATCCACAGATTCACTGCTACGGTTTTTTTTAAAAAAGGCCGATTCATAGCAATAAAAGTTTTTTATAAAGCCCGATTCAGAGAAATAAAAGGTTTAAAAAAGACCAGTTGGCATCAATATTAGGTTTAAATAAAAAAAAGAGTAACATTTGGTATCTTAGCTATAATTCACAATTCTCACCTGGAAGCCGTAAAGCTGCACACACTGTTTGTGGATATGGCGTTGATGGGCTCGCTGTGGGCCTTGAACTCCCCTAGCAGCTGCATGGACTCCGTGGACCACAGCTTCAGGAACCCGCCCCTGCACCCACTCAGCAGGATGGAGTTATTGGACAGGAAGTCCAGGGCACAGATCCAGTCCTTGTGGGCTTGGTTCACAGACTGAAATGTTTAAAAACAAGTAGGTTTGTAAAATAATCTGTCACTTAACCCACTTCCACACAACAGTTGTGTTTAACAGGTAAAAAGGCGCCAAACACAGAATTAATTCTATATTAACAGGGTGGCTACAGAATCTGTGAAAACAAATTCCCTGACTTTTCCCTGATTTTCCAGGCTGAATGTAAAAAATTTCCCTGATTAGCAGCAATGAACTATATTAGCATGCTGGTTTCCTTCCGGCATTTGTAAAACCAAGTTTCAAGTATATTTAACATTAAAAAAAGATTTTTAAAAAAATAAATTTAATTAATGAATATACAATGAGCTTTTTAAAACAAATCTATAAAAAAAGCAAGCGTTAAAGCCCATATAATATTTTTTTAGTTATGATAAGACTTTAAGCAGCAACTCAACCACTTAGGTGAAAGCCTTTTCCTGATTAAACTTTTTTTTATCCTTTCTTTTACCGGTTAAAATAGCACTTTTGGAAATTTTCCCTGATTTTTAACAAAAATCACCAATTTCCCTGACTTTTCCCTGATTTTTCCAGATTGATTAAATTCCCTGACTTTTCCATGATTCCCTGATCCTGTAGCCACCCTGATTAAACATTTTCATGCTAAATTTGGCTAGTTTAATTTATTTTATTTCGAAAATTCAAAAATTATTATTTATCATTTGCAAAAATTAATTTATATTTCAAAGAACAAATGTGTAATAATCCCTTGCTTTTAAATAGAATGAAAACATTTCATGTCAACATACAAAGAATCTTGTAGTGAAATATATTTGACGTCATTTCAAACTGATGGATGTCGCAATAATAAATTTATTTTAATTTATTGCCTAAAAGAATTAAAGTTTCTCTGGCGATTGTTGGAAAGGCAATGTCGCTTTCATTCTAATAAAAATGGCTTCCTATGCTTTTTAAATAAGCATTAATTTGTGCAGTTTTTTAAATAATTGAAGTACTTAGAATTCGAATTCTTTTCTGACATTTTCAATGTATTCTAATTTCGATGAGCTGATTTTTTTAATGTATCTCACTTGTTCGTAGCTTTTGCAGTTTAGTTTGAGCTATGAAAGTGGGTGATGGACAGATAGACAGACGGACTGAACAATTATAATGCCTCCCACTTCATATATATAAACGTAGTGTGGAAGCTAAAAGGTGGAAAATGATTTTTTAAACCTATACTCACCAGGAGATAGAGGTTGAGTTAGGTTGAACTATAGTCGCACTAGAGCTATACAAATGTTAATGTTGATGGGTATTGTAATTTAGAATAACAAGCAAGTGAGGAGCCAAAACCCGAGTAGGACACCAACACAACTTTTAATGGAGACATTATATGCATTGGCCAGACTTTGGAATTTAACATGCACTCTCTTCACTGGATATTATTCATCAGACTTTTTGGCTGCAAGCCAATATTTTGTCAATGCCCAGCATCTGAACTTGGGAAATTTCAATTCACATGACACCTCCTCCCTATTCCTCCTTATGACACCTCTTCCATCCTCCCTATATCCTAATCACCTTTCCCTGACCCAAAGGTTGAGTAAATGGAATAGTAATTTTTTTTTCAAATATTTTTACATACAACATATGCATCTGTCATTATATGCTAGAGGGTAACGGGCTACATAGCCTACGTCCTTCCCTATTGGGTGCAATTTTTATGTTAGTTATGGGACCTTTCACATACAAAGCAAGCACCATATCACCTGGGCCTTAAGATTAAGTTACGATTTGAGATTAAGTTTCAATATTCATATTTCTATCAAATATAATTACATCAATAAAATATAAACGGTTTTAGATAAATAATCTCATATAAAAGACATTGAAATTACCATCTCTAACATCTCTCTGCATCTATAAATAACTATTTCTTTGCCGTTAATAGTCTAGACTTGTGCAACCTACACAACAATAGTTTCTCTCAAAGAAAACAAAAACATTTCAATTCATTGGTCTGCATTACAACAAGTTTAAACTAAAATAATTAGTTACCTGAATATGGCTTCCATTTTTGAGATTCCATTTCTTGATGCATGTGTCTCTTGAACCAGAAAACAAGAAATTTTGGCTAATAGCAAGAGACTGGATGCCATCATAATGAGGCGGTTTTAAGTTAGTTTTGGCTGAATGGGACCCTTCTGATCCCTCTGGAACTTCAAACACCTGTAAGTAGGGGATTATAATTGGTCAGTAACTATTTTTCATAGAATAGTTAGCTTAAGTTTATAAATACTCGATTACAACCATCAAGTATAAGGCTAATGATATTTCTAAATGCTCTATCATGTTGAATAAAAAACACTACCTTTTAATGGGTGGCATTAGTGCTACCTAGTTTAAATGTTACAATATGCTCTGACCAAAGACATGTAATAGGTAAAAATGTACTTAAGTACGCATGTATTATGTAATTCAATTGCAGTTAACTAATTAAATTACGCCATATTTCCGTTGCTTAAGTCACTATCTGATATTATTAATAAAAGTGAGATTACCAAGTTTCAGTAATTCTTTTGTATTGCCTCCAGATCAACTGCAGTGCAACATTATTCAACCCAAACAATAAGGCTTGTAATAATTTTCAACTTACTGTAGCAACTCTTGTTTTTCTACTTCCTTCAAAACAAGTTTTTTTTTTAAATCACAGTTTCATGCTAACAGCATTGACTGTCTGGCACTTAACTAGTTAAGAACAGCCTAACCTTCAACATCTAATTAACTTATAAAATGAGAAACTTATTAGAAAATTTGTCAAGGTATACTGCAATGATTAGTGAAAGCAATATTAAACAAGGAATACCTTGATATAGTGGTCCTTTGACCCAGTAACTACAATGTTCCTATCTGACCCGTCATGATCAACAGCTAGACACATTATAGCAGCCTGATGGCTTCCACTGAGCTTACCAATGGCCCTATACCTAGGTTTTAAAAGAAGTTCAGACTTATAAACTAGTTATTCATTGCAAACATTCATTACAATATATTAATATTTTCAATATAAAGTATCAAAAGCTAACATCAGTTCCTAAGGACCAGATAAAATTGAATTAAAATTTTTGAAACACAATCTGATTAGTAACGTTTGAACTTTTCTAAAGGAGTAATTAGTTTGAATTATTTTGCACTAGAGAACATGGGCTATTGGCGACAGGCATCACAATGTAAAGGAGTTTAATAAACAGAACAAAGCAGATAGTAATCAATACATATAAAACAAAAGATGATAAGGAATAAAACACCTGAAAAGTTGCAGTAAATTGTGTCACAAATAAAATTTAAGAAAAATGTTGGTTCAAATTTATTATATAGAATAACGAATTAAGTATTTATTAGGGGATTATATGTCAACTATGCAAATAACAATCTAAATTTATAAGGTATTTTAGATGTCAGTAAAAAAAATCTCAATTATCTTCGCAAGACACTTTAGATTTTTAGTATTAAATAATAATAAAAAACATTTATAAGAATTCAGTACCATTAAAAATAAGCACAAAACATTGTGCACTTACATTTGCTAATTACATTAACTAATATTAAAATGCATATTTGAGAATTCTGCACCATTAAAAAATATCAATAAGACTGCAAAATAAGTACAAAAACATTGTGTGCTTACATTCGTAAGTCCCAGACTCTGACAACATTACTAGCTGCTGAAAATAGCGTCGTCCCATAGCAATTCAAGGCAATATCGTTGATCTGGTGCTCTCCCTGTGGCATTAACAAAGTTCTGGACGGTGTATTCGCGGTCACAGTTCCCGAGTTGGTAGCACCAGACGAGCTGAAACACAACAAATACAATTTCATTTTAAAAAGAAGCAACAATTTAATTATTTTTAAAAGGGCGTGTTTCATGTCTTGAATGGGCAACAGTTCTACTGGACAGAAAACAAGGTCTTGATTGGTTAATCAGAGTAAAAGGTGGAGTTGAGATACATGTCATATTACCAATCAAAAAGCCAGCAATTAAATACAAGAATGATTTTACGCTACATGAAAAAAGCTAATTATAATGTACAATATAGTAACATTAAATAAACTCAGATTTTGTAAAAAATAATTTAATCCTTCAATATTTTTAATCTGTTTTCATACTAACTTAACTAACCCAAATAAAATAGAGATTGCATGAATAGTTAAGATATAAGTACAAGTTAAATGTTTTATAATTTTGAAATAATGCTTTGTAATCTCAAATTATGATACAACAAAAAGGAAAACACCAAAAATAGCCCCTTATCAAAAACAAAAGAAAATATTATGAATTAAATAAGTGATTTTTTTTAAGCATCATAAACGTACAAACTTATTTTCAAAAATATTCACAACGCAAACAAAATGACTAAAAACTTACCTAAGCGTTATAACGCATTTGGCTGGGTTCTCCCTGACATCCCAGACTTTGACAAAAGCTGTGGAGACGCTGAATGCCAGGCGGGAGTATTCACTGTAGCGCACTGCACACACATTGTTTGGATGGCCGCCCAAACTCTGTATTTCTTTGCCAGTGACTAGATCCCAGATCTTGACAGTGCGGTCTGAAATCGGAAATTCAAAATCTTACTAAGGATATGCTTTGTAAATAATTATGTACTTTCCTGTACTATGGCTACTGAACAGAGAAAAATTATAGCAGACAACCCATTTAATAGGGACCAGGGACAAGTTACACAAATATTTAATTAAACTAGAGATGTGAAATTACTTAATGTGTGGATATATATTTGATTGCACGTCTAAACATTGATGACATTCGTAACATAAACAAATGGACAATTAAAGTAATGTACTATTTTATTTAGCTTGTTCACACATTACAAGTTACAAACCATTGAAACATATTTTTTTTATTTTAAATCCTAGAAAATCGGAGACCCAGTGGCTTAGTGGTGGTGCTTCACATTGCCACGCCGCAGGTCCGGGGATCAAATCCCAGATTGGGCAAGGTTGACTCAGCCTTTCCTCTCTCAAGTGGGGTCTTAATGAGTACCAAGCATGCTTGGGGACTAAACCCTGGGGGTTTCGTGTGAGGCTGACCACCTTACCAGGACATGCGACCACACATGTCCTGGTCCCCACCCCACAGCCTTTGGTCATGCAAGCTGGAATAGGCAAGGCAGGCCTAGGCACACTAAGGGGCTGTTGGGTGGGGGAGTTTAGTTTTTAGAAAATCAGAAATTTGCCACGTACTTTTCTTGTATCGGCATCACACGAATGGGGGATAATGAAACACATAATTTTAGCTCATTTTTACACTTAAAGGATAAAAAAATTGGTGGATATCTAATTAAAAAGACTCCAGCCAAGTTAAAGCCTAGTGCATTAGAAATAAAAATTAATAGATGACTATTCAATTATTTAGCTTATGCTTAATTTACTTGAATTTTAAAATTATTAAACTTAATTAAATTAAGTATATTCCCCAGATTTTGGACATTCACTGCAAAAAAAATTCGAACTCACCCTTTGAACCACTAAACAAAACATCATCTGTGGCATGAATTGAAAGGATAGCTCGGCTATGGCCTTCAGCCGTGTGGGAACAAATTAGGGGTGCGTTTTTAGGCTGGTTTACTTTGGAAGAAAAGGGAAGTATCACACCACTGAAAAAAATAACATTTTTACAATAATTAGATTGACAATTTATAATTATACTTAAGTGTTTAAATTATATATTTGTAAATTCAAAGATCATTTAAGATAAGTTAAGGAAGAATTTAATAATTTTTGTTTTGTTAAAAATATGTTTGTTGACAACATTTTGGGCAGAGAATAATATTAACCCTCTGAGGGATACACACTTTGGTTAAGGTGAAATCTTGTTTTTGCACTGTCTGTGTTTTGAATGCAATTTTAACTGAATACTGAATTTTTTTTAAATTGTTAAAACAATTATTTCTGAAGCACATAATTATAAATGACTACACCATGCTTTAAATTTTGAAATTTATTTTAATATTTAAGTTTGTTGCAAGGAAAACCTGACAGTCAGGTAATGTCTTATCCCTCAAAGGATTAACAAACAGTAGTATTATCAGTTAGGATCACAAACAAATTGCAATATTATACAACTCTTTTTTTAAAAAATTTTTAAGAGCATTGCACTAATTGAGTAAACCACCAATTAAAATAATTTGAACTTACCATCCAGGCTTGTTCAACCTAAATGAACCACTGGTTAAGCGGCTGAACACATTACTATCTTCCCTTGCTTTGCGAGACGCGGAAGGAGAATTGGGAGGTGTGATCTCACTACAGGTCTCCCTGAAAGAAAAGGATTATAATTGAAAAACTAGGGGTGTGTAACACTACACAACTTTCAATTACCAATCAATAAATCAATACATGTAAAGGTTATACCTAAAATGTTTTAAGGCAGCTACCATTTCGCATGCACGATTTTAACAAGGACCTTTTTACGATGTTTGATGTCTTAAAAAGGTTTGAATGTGACTGGGATACCGTTTACCAAATTTTTAGTCAATCTCTTTGGTATTTCACCAATAACTCTCAAATCAAAAAAGTTTTATGGCAGCTAACCTTACAGATAATTGAAAGTAAAAATACATAAACTATATAATCTTAAAAATATGTATTAAAGAATATTGCCCCTGGTCATGTAAGCTGGGATGGACACGGCACGCCTTGGCCCACTAACTGGCAGTTGTGCAGAGGAGTTTAGTTATTAAAGAATATAAGGGTGAATAAAAAAAACAGCCTCTAGAGAGCCAAGACATGTCATGTCTAAGTCTACTTCAGATTATAGGATCAGGGTGAATAAAGTGCACTGCAGTTTTGAAATGCTATTTTTTTTTAATAGCTACTATACCTACAAAAAAAATGCAAAATTCTTTATTTTAAATTAAATAAATGGTTTGTATTCAATTTAAGGATACTTACGTAGAGCTTTGGCGAGACAGAGTAGGAAGTGGAATAACACTTGCATTAGAAGAAAATTTACGGTGAAATGCAGGGGAAAACTCCGCCATGTGAGACTGTTTGTCTCGATTTCTTCGACTGAGCAAGGGAGATTTTTCGACTTTACGTCCATAAACCATTTCTCTGCAATAAACACTGATTATGAGTAATGGTAATAATATTAACAATGAGTAAGCTTTATTAAAAAGAATAGTATATAGTGATGTACTCCCACAATTAATTTGCATTTGTTGAAACTTTTAAAAATGATATATAATATGTTGAGAGGAGTGTAATGCAATCTAAAATCCATAACAAGAAAAATTAAAGCAGTAGTTAATAGTAATAATTCTATCATTACATTTTTATGTTTAAATTTATTACACAAAACTTATGTAAAATAATGAGTTATTCAAATTAATTTTTTTACCAATTAACTCTATTTTATACGGTTAAATTAGCAGGAAATGAAGGAACCTAAGCAAATTTTTTTTATTTAATCTTTAAATATCACTGTAACTTTTATTTAAATTGGATAGTGCAAATAGTTGCAATGGATAGGTCATCTGATAATAGAAAAAAATGTCTTCAATATATATTTAAAAAAGTTTGTTAAGACAACATTTAAATCAATGGCAACGATATGCTCAATCAAACTGTTGTTTTAACTTTACCTACAAACTTCTGAGCAAATACACCCTTCTTTTGATAAAAAAAAATGTTTCAGCATCAAGCTAGAAAATCTATTCACTAAAATCTTTAAGTTGTAAAACTCACATGATTTGCAGGTAGTGAAATTATTAGTCTTGCTACCACAAAGAACTTAATATAACTACTTTTAACTGCATATTTATTGCAAATATTTGAGAAAAATGTCAAACAATATTATACCGTTTGCAATCACATAACTTCTTTTTAAAGTTAAAATTAATGATTGTGCATTTTCAAATTGAAATGTGCAAATCCCCAAAATTCACACAAGAGCAATTTGCACACACTTTTGACAATCTACTGTTATATAAACTAGAATATAATATCTATACTTTTTTTCATATATCTTGGTTAAATATATCGAGTAATATTCAAACACCACTAAAGGAAGTACCAACTTATAAATACTGCCAATATTTGCATGTTAATTTAGGTAAATCCTAAATTTTAAATTGCTATCTTAAAGTGAAAAGTGTATTGAAATATAAAAAAAAGGTAATGGCTGACTATTCCTATAAATTGCTTCGACTATATCCCATCAGTAACATTCCCATTGAAAATGCATCCTCATTTTATGAATTCAGGAAACTTAATGTCAAAGTAGTAAAATATTTAAATCTTAAAGTATTTAAATGAATATTTATCTTTTTGTTTTCCAACAAGTTTATATTTGAACTTTAAAATTCTGTAAGTTTAACCAAAACAGAATGCCTCTCTAAAAGTTATTGTATGTTTATGTTTAAGAAAGGAATTATTCTTTGGAAGAGAAAATATCAATGACTTATGAATTTAAGATATCTACTGAGCTGGGTATATTTGAATATAAACATTTCAGTAACATATTTTCAGCATCAATAAGGTTGAAACAACTTTCTTTTTACAACTGAACTACCAATATCTCTAAAAAAATTACGATATTCTTGCATATCCAGGCATACAATTATTGTTTTCGAATAACTGCTTTTATCAATTTTAATATGATTTTTCTGAAATACTTTATACTAAGTATTTTAAATTATTCAACCTATATTAGGTAATGTTCTCTATGTTTCTAGACGTGTTGCTAAGAACTATGCTGTGAATAATGTTTATTTCATAGATTCTTTAAACTTTTAACTTGCGATAGTGTGATGTTCATAAGGTTCTTGTCTAACTACTATAAACACACTATAGATTGTAATTAACATTTCTCTTAGGATAAAAGTTAATAAGAAATCACTTTCGTACCAATTTACTTTAGTTGAACGTCTATAACTCTAATATCTTGGATAGTTAAAAATATACATCTAAGAGTTTGAAATTGTTAATATGGATTATTGTTAGTATGGAATTTTAGAGTTTTCAATATTTTGATCGCACAGCTTTGTATCCCTGATAGAATAAATTTGTCCACAAAAAAATATTTAAAAATATATATATAGTGGATTAATGTACGATGATATAGATGAATTTGTTTTGAAAAAAAAAATATATAGAGGGGACTTATTATTTTTAGTATCACATACTATAAATGAAATTAAAAAAAAAAATATATTGTTGTCTAATATTATACCCAAGCAATATTTTTCACGCATGTTTTTCCTCTTTAATGTCATTGTTAAGGTAACCTCATAAATAAATGATAAAAAAATTTCTATAATTTTAATTATTTGTACTTCGATTATGGACTAAAGGCATGAATAAGATTGACTGAATGTTTAAAAGCACTGTGCTTAGTGTGCAGTGAATATCATATATTAACGAGATTAAAATTATAAATAACTAAAATACTGAGTGCAAAAAAGATGGCAAATCAACAAGACTTTGATAGCATTTATTTATAAAAATATAATTCTATAAAAAATAAACTAAAAACTACAATGACAACTGAAGGATACATATTTTAAGTCTTACAAAACATTGCATTTCGACGCAACAAACAATGAGGTTATTTTTCATTACATAAATAAAAAATATAAAACAATGAAACTTTTAAAAACTAGATATTATATGATACAAACTAAAGCACTTTCTTAAAGCAAAAACTTTCTAAAAAAAACCAACACCAATAAAAAAAACTATACATGACAAACTTTCTAAAAGTAAACCCATATACAAAATGTCTTTCTTACTGGAGAGAGGTAGGAGCACTGGTTACTCGAACAATACCACGCTGTTCAACAGTGCTTTTTGAAGAGGCCGCAGTACTTTTATCCAAACTGAGCTGCTGTTGCAATTCTGCGGGTCCACAAGATCGGGCCATTATAGAGTTCGAAGAATTATCTGAGGATTTGTCTGCAACCGAAGGTAGGGAGCCCGCTGGTGAAATGCTATCGCACTGCAGGCTCATTGCCATCAGGTCACAGGGTAGGGCTGTTTTACGGGGGCGTCTCTGTAAGTGATGAGATAATGGGAATGTTTTAATTTCAGGAAGGTAACAATTACAAGACATACTATCGTTGAATATATGATTGTGTTAAAATTACATTCAAGTGGTTTAAAATGTCAGGCTAAAGCAGTGGGAAATGTGTGACTATACATGTTGAATCAAATAATTGAAATATTGTTAAGAGTTGAATTAACGGCACACTCGATTTTCACCAGGCGTGGTAATTTAGAATCACATTCAAATGACGACACCTGAATAGATACTCGATGCAACTTTTAAGAGCGACATCATACACCGCTTTGCAAGTGACAGGATGTTGGGAATATTAATTTGAAGAAGGCACAAGACTTACACAATATAACATTGTAGAACAGATGATTGGGTTTAAGTTAGAATTAACTGGTTTTAAATGTGCAGCGGAAAATGTGAAACTATCTTAAAAAAAGTCAATGATTTGAAAAAGTTGAGTTATCGTTGCAATTACATGAAGGGCTATAGGTGCCACGCATCGTAAGTTAGAACCCCAATCACAAGGCCATACAACACCTGAGTAGGCACCCACACGACTTTAAGGAGGGACATAAACTTTTAGCAGTAAGCATATTTAGTGTGAATTCCTCTTTGTTGGACTTTTTGGCTGCACAGACTGTTTATTTCATAGGCCAGCAGTTATTTTGCCAATGCCATGGCTTAAACATGGGGCCATTTGCATGCAAGGCAATAACCTTATTGAATAAACCTAATTATCTTGGATAAAAAAAACTAATTGAAATTTGTTTCGAAAAAGGGGAACAAAGCCTTGATGCTGATGCTCAGCTATTTAACACTAAACAAATAAAAGTTTAAACTTAAAACACATTGAAACCAATACATACCCTACTGCTTACAGCAGTAGTTTCAGAAACCGGTTGAAAAGAGGAAGCTTCAGATACACTGAAAAAAAAATCATTTATGAAAATAAACGACATACTTTTTTTTCCCAACATGAATTTAAATTTTTATACATAATTTGCCCTGACAATACTGTACAAGGAAGGTGTTTCCAGACATTTATTAGCACAAGATTGTAAGCATGTGTGAAAGTAATCCAAACAGTTCTACAAAGTTAAAACTTTTTGAATATTTCCAAAACTTTGACCGATCTAAGTAATAATTTTAAAAAATTCTAGACAAAAAAAAAGTTGAGACTTATCATATGCATTTCAAGATACAAACTAACAAAAGGACAAGACATAATTTAACAAATAACAAACTAATCAGTTTTACAATTGATGATAATGTAATATATCTAGTCCCATTAAGATCAACCTGACATAACTAATTAAAACAAAAGATCAGTTTTAATAAATTGCTGATACAGTAAACTCCCAACTATCAGCGAAATTGGGTGGCGCGGCTTCCGCGGATAAGCGAATTCGCGGATAATCCGCAAAAATGAAGAAATTGCATATAAACAAAATTTCTCCTGGATTTTATTAAAAAGTAAATTACATTAATCGTATATAGCATGTACAAATTTACTTCAAAATGTCTATTACTATCGTTTCTTCTATGCCACACTGCAAGCACATTTGATTTTTAAGGATATGTTTTCTAACTTTTTAATGAGTTGTAGTACGTCTTGAATTGTCAAGACAACTTTTTTTTTAGTTCGGTAGTATCAAAATCCCATAAAGCAATTTAATTTAAATAGCAGGCAGTTTATTTCACAAGTGGCGCTTTTTGACAAAAACCTGTTCGTGATGTGCACCTGGCCGAGCACCAATTTTTCCTAGTCATTCATATTATAATCATAATGCATTCGTTGTTCTTGTTAAATGTATTTGTCGTTCTAGAAAAGAATTCGTTGTTCTTGGAATGCATTCTTCCAAAAAGTTTTGAAACAAATTAAAATACAGTTATCGCGGTTTTTTTTACATTTGAACCGAAAAATATGAAAAATAACCCGCGGAAAATCCGCAAAGCGGATAATAAACCCGCGGATAATCGGGAGTTTACTGTACTTAAAAAAAATCTCACCTGTCTACTGGAGAACTAGATCTTGAACTGTTTGCACTCCAGGAAGCTAAAAATGTACAAAAGTCAATACATTGTCATACAAGTGTATATATTCATTAATTAGCACATTGTAACTATTAAAAACTAAAGTAATCAAAAATATAATAATAGTTTTAATTAATAAAATAATTTTTTCCATGTCATTTTCCATGTTTAAGTGTTTTTAACCAAATAGTATTATAAGTAATAATTACAAATATGAAGATGGGTGATCTTAATAATTTAACAAAAGTTCCTTTTATTAATAAAATTAAAGAAACTGCTTTGAAATGTATTTTTAACATTAAAGTTTTCTTAAAGTTTATACAAAAAATGTGTTAGGAATCTCACACACTGAGTGCCAATGAAAATAAAATGATTGATTTTGAGGTATTAACCTTTTCTATGCTATCCATGTATGGATTGGTTAACAGTCCGTAACAAGTTTTACATATGACAAGTACAAGGGAAGAATCGCTTGATTTATTAGGAGTCTTCCTGTAATAGTGTCTGTTTGACGAACATCGGCAGCAGGAAACTGGTTTTTCTTTCGGTTCTTCATTCACTGTACAATGGTGTGACTTGTGTTCACTGATCTCTGGCGTGAATCAGGGTTGCAGCGACAGAAAAACAAAGCAAGAAACCAGTTTCTTTACAACAGTTTAGGTGATTTCTTGCTATCATCAGCAAAGAGGCATATTGAGAAATGTCATCTACAAAATCAAGCAGTTTTTCCCCTGTACTCTTCATATATTATCTTCTGCAATGCATTGCCACACTATAATTTTTAGAGAAACTTACCAGGCTCGTCCCCAATGCAATCAAGTATCTCTGTGTTTCCTTCATCTACAATCCTTGTAATAAGGTCTATGTATGTATTGTTACTATTTGTGGACTGCTTAAGTTTGGCTTCTAGTTCTTTTAATGCGAGTTCTTTTTGAAAGACTTGGAATGTCTAAAAAAACCAAAAACAAAACAAAACATTTCACTTGCAAAATAAAATATGCTTGCTATGCTAAATGACTTTTTTAAAAGAAATTTTGTCAAAATGCAACTCCTAAAAGCTAAAAGACTTATTTGTATTTAAAATAAATATTCAAAATACACATACTTGATTTATTGCCATGTTTACTAACTTTCTAATTAGATATCTACTTTCAGTAATTCCAAGACTGCAAGCAAAATTTTCAACTGCTTCAAGATCAATATCATCCTACAAACATGATAAAACATACATTTATGTAAGCAAAATATTCCACTTATTTTAATCATTTATACAGGAGACAAAGGCAATCAGAGGAGAAAAAAAAAACAGCTTTCAAGAACATTAAGAAAAAAACAGTCCAATAAATAGCAATAAACAATGGGCTGTAAATGCTCAAAAAATAGTTTAATTTTTTATTTTATTATATTATGCATTGATTTTTTTAATAAGACAAAAAAAAGTACCTAAACTGAAGTCAAAGTAAGAATTTGTTATAATTAAAAACAAGCAGGATGGAGCTTGGATTAATTAAAATAAGGTATCTAAGCAATTGATTTGATCTTATGAAACCTAGCATTTAAAAATCAGTCAATCTAAAAGGTTAGTCTTCATCTAAAAACATTGAAAGAATTCTTATAAAACCAATAAATTTCATTACTTTAGTAGCTTCTTCCATTTGAAGTATTGTAGTTTGGTATTCAGCAATGTTTTCTTGACAGTAGTCAATAGTTGCTTTGAGCGTTTCTATATTGTCTTCATAGTCTTGTATTATTTCTGGTTTCTAAATTTCAAATAAAATATACTGTCAGTAATTTTATTATTTTTCTGCTAAAAAAGGTAAAGTAACATAATTATACTTTTGAAAACATACCCTTTTTTCTTGAACTGCTGCATTTCTTTTCAATTTCAAACTTTCCAAGTTTCTAGTTAGTTTCTCTCTTTCCTACAAGGCCAATGCATTTATTAAAATATTTTAAATAAAAAAATGAAATAAACACAATTAAAAATATCCCAGATTGAATAAAGGTTATATGCAAGACATAAATTTTTGGAAGCATTAGTAAATTCACCATTTTTAAAAATCTAATTTAAAAATAAAATTTTTATGTACCTTAAGGAACCTATCCATATCTTTCTCTTGATTGTTGATGCTTTGCCGATTTATCACAATTTGATTGATCTAGAATGCATAGATTAATAAATATATTTTAACTAAAAAGGCAAATGAAGTTTTTATTATGTAGGAAAATGATTATACAAAAATGTTCCGAGATGGATAACTTTAAAACTAAGGAGAACTTAGATGCGTCAAAATTAGAACATCGAAATTAGAAAATTAGATCTAGAATACATAGATTAATAAATATATTTTAAGTAAAAAGACAAATGAAGTTTTCTTTTGTATTTAGGGTTTTTATTATAAATAAAAATGATGATACAAAAATGTTTAAATATGGATAATTTTAAAACTATTGATAACTTAGATGCATCAAAATTGGAAATCTCAATTTAATTTGGAGTTCTTGCATTATTTTTTTTCCAATAATAGTTTTAAAAAGCCCATCCTTCCATACTTTTAAAAAAAGATACATTTTCAAGCAATTAAATTTGAAGAATACAGGGAGGGGGGGGGATCCCTTCATCAGGAGGGAACGTTGCTATAGATGCCAGCTAGGCAAGTAGTGGCGATCGAAAATCAGTTTCTACTTTGGTTCCTCCACAATTCAAGAGTGAGACTATTGCTTGGTGAGAAACTCGATCAAAGAGATAGTAAACCAGTGCACTGCATGATAAATATTCAAGCAAAACTTTTTTTCACACCAGGTTAGGCGATGTATTGTTATCTTTTGCTAAGCAGACCTGATGCAGACAGATTCCAGTGCAATGAAAAGGTTCTTCCCCTGTACTCTTCGTATCTACACAAATTTAACTAATTAGTTTCAATGAATACTTACACTTTTTTCAATACTTTGCCACCTTGATTTAGCTTCTTTTGGGGATGCCATATTATTTCTTTTTATTACAAATGCTAAACAAAATTTAATAAACAATTATAGAAAAGTATAAGTTACGAAATATGAAATATATTTTAATACATTTTACAAGTTGTTAAGTATAACAATATTTTTAATACTTGAAAACTAATCCAAAGCTTTTTATTTTTATAATTTATACAGAAACAATTATCCCCCCAAAAAACTTCGTAAAAGTAAACAAACGCCAATCTCAAAAAAAAAAAAAAAAAATATTCTATCAAAAAACAAGTCATTATGAATGTTGTGGCTAAAAAAGCCGTGATATAAAATGAATGCCAATCTCTTGTGTAAAACTTCCTGGTCATAATAAATAGTATAATTTAAGTTTCCCTGCAATAAAAAAATTGCACTGTTTGTGGTTGGTGCCCATCTTAACCGCCCTCTATACCTCTGTATAAATGTATTGAGATCATACATTTGCAAAGTTCTTTTTTTTTTAAGTATCCTTCGTTATTATGATTTAGTAATTCAAGTTCATTTGCGAGATTTAATTTTTTTCGGGGGATTAAGGTGGGCACCAACCTCAAACAGTGCAATTTTTTTATTGCAGGGAAACTTAAATGATACTATTTATTATGACCAGGAAGTTTTACACAAGAGATTGCCATTCATTTTATATCACGGCTTTTTTAGCCACAACATTCATAATGACTTGTTTTTTGATAGAATAAATATATATATATATATATTTTTGAGATTGGCATTTGTTTACTTTTACGAAGTTTTTTGGGGGGATATCAGTAGTTTTTTTTAAATAACAAAATATACAGACACAATATGACTACAAAATTGACGACATGACTTCAACGTTTATAGAGAGTTATATAACCGTTATATAACTCGCACTCGGAATTTAGAACTATTTATCCTTTTCCCCGTAGAACATTTGTATACTGCATACTTAAACTGTGGTGAGGTACAGATGACGTTTTATTCCCGATACATTGTTTTAGACACATTTCGAGATAGCATAGCAGCTTTTATTTTTTGTGCACCTCAACCGTCTCTTATGCCCAGTTTTTTCACTTTTGTAGGCATATTTATTATTAATTTTCTTTTATAAAACTAAAAAATATCCAGCCTATTCAAGAAAAAACAACAACCAAATACGTTTCTTAGGTTACTGTTATGTGTTATAATACAAACATTTAGTAACAGCTCATGTTAAAAAATGTAACTTTAATTATAAAATATTACTTTGGCATAATAAAATATTTCTCAACAAATTTTAGGGGGAAAATATCATTTCCTTTTATAAAAAATAAGCAAAGATTACTTTGACATAATTAAATATTCCTCAGTAAGTTTAAAAAATATATATATTTCTTTCGTTTTAAGAAAAAAAAACAGCCTAATTTTTTGAATGGTATTGGTAACTGAATATGGCAACCAATTAGGCAAATATTACTGTTTACATTTGATCAATCGATAAACTCGAATTATTCATAAGTTTTCTAAATAAAAACGCCAAAAAGTTTAAATGAAGCATTCCGTTAATTAATTAGAATTTTTTTCAATCTGTCTATTCAGGTATTAGATTAATCATATTTTAAAAGCTGTAATAATCATCCAACACTTAACACGCTTCTATGCGGCTCTTTGAAGAAAATGCAGTAAACCTTGGCTCGTTTTCGGTGGTACTTGGCCGCTAGGATGACTTGTTTATCGCGCATTCATACCGCCAAAGGTAATATAGATTTTAATTAATTAAAAATAGAAAGAGTTATTTTTGAAACTTCAAACCTATGAAAGGGGATGAATTGGAGCATTCTGAATCGTTTAGTAAAAACCGCTTCCAGATTCATGGTCTAGTAATGGCTGCAGGTCTGGGCAAAAATTAGGTCAAAATTTGACTAAAACTGCTCGAAAGATTTCATTTTCGAAAATTTCCATAATTTTTTTCTCCGCTGTTTTTGACTCTAGAATAACCAATTTTTTTTTTATTTAAAGTAATCCACAAAATCTCTCTACTTTATTTTTTGTAATGTGCTACAAAGTTTAGTTTGCCTGGCAGAAAATAAAATCAATTTCTCTGTTAACATAGCGAAATGTTTTCTGTATATATACATAACTGCCGTTTAGCCCTTGGCGTCATTTTGAGATTGGCGGGCGGAACGACCGTTCCGTCTGATTTTTACATTTATTAACAAAGTTAATTTTTGGTGGTGTTATCTCTTTTACAAGAATATTATTTACTTGCAAAACAAACTTGCAGTTTACCATGCATAAGACAGTAATTAAAGCAAGCCACAGAATGGCTATAAACTTATGACAAATAAAAAAATTAGACTTACTAGTGTCTTTTGGGGGACATACCCTTCCGGCAACTTTATCAGACATAGGTTTCACATTTCTTTTCAAGACAGCGATTTCTTCTTGTTTTCGCTTCAAGACATTCTCTTTCACTCGCTTTTCAGCCTCAAGATTACGGATTCGATTCTCCTTCTGAAGGCTTTGTTTTTTCAGTTGGGCTATTTCTTTCTTCCTCTGTTGTTCACTTTGCAAGTGCTTCGTGCTGTCTTCCTTCATTTTGTTCATCAATCTTACCTAAGAAGTAGATAAATGTTCAAAAAATTAAGCTATAAAGTCAGTAAAGTCGTACTATATAACTATTTTAAACTTGCATGTAGCGTAAATAAGTTATAGTGAACTTGAAATGTAATATTTTGTAATATGCTTGTTTAATGTATTGTTCTGTTTAAATATTAATTATTCCTGAAGGATGAAATCAATATGCAATTTTTCATGGTTTCTTAAAAATTTGTTAGGTATATAGCTTGACTCAAAGCACTGGCATATCTCTACTGGACATACATTTTGATTAAAAACATATGCTGCCACTTAAAATGCAGTATTTTTTTAGAAAATTCAAAACTGAAAAAAAAAATCATCAAGTCACAATTTCTGTTATTTTTAATTAAACATTAAAAAATTAAGTACTTTCTCGGGCCCACTGAGACTTAGAATTAATATGATATATAAGCCTCAAGCAATCTAGAATAATTGGCAATTAACTCATTGATGGTGGATGACAGGAAAATTATCCAAGTCAAAATGAACCTGCTTAAGTTTATCCATGGCAAAATAACTGCTAAAGTTTATCTAACTAAACAAAATATAAGGCAAATGACCTTAATTATTTACATAGGACAAAATAAGTTACACAAAAAAGATTTTTAAAAAATTAAAAGGTAACTTTTTTATTCGGAAATGAAAATGCAAATGATTCACAAAATTGTTCAGAGAACTACTTTTTCTATTACTTTAGTACCATTTAATTCTCGGGGCAAAAAAAAAAAAGATTTTGCTGCTTAGAAGCTAACCTACATTATTAGGCTTTTGCTAACCTTGAAATTTCACATGAGCAGAAAACTGGCTAGAAAGAAAAGATACCTTTGTTCTCTTCATATCAGTAACTTCATTCTTTAACTGTTGTACTTGTCTCTCATACTGGGCTTGATTCCTCATAGCTTGGGTGTGCTGCTTCTTTAATGCCTGCATCTTTTTTAGTTCAGTTTGCAAGGAGGATAGCTTTTTGCTGAAATCTTCTTTGACCCTTTTAACTTTTTCTTCAGATTTATTCTCCTTGTTGGCTGAAAGAATAGAGGACACATTTTAAATGAAGTTAGAATAATGTTTAAATATGCACTCTTAAAAATGAATGCACAAACACGACGAAATTTTCCTTAATTTTGACGCTTCGTTTCCTGGCAAATGCCCCGAGTTTTTGTTTCCTCAAAGTGAGGAAATTTGAAGCGTCATTTTTATGAGGATTTGAATGTCGTCTAATCTAAAGAAATTTTTCGTCAGTTTTGAGCATGTGAGTACAACAATGAGATTCAGTTTCCTCAAAATCAAGATACAGAATCTTCAAATCACGATCGTAAAAGTGAGGATTCGCGTTTACTCAAAAGTCATGTGGTAGTTTGACGAAACAATCCTCAAAATTAACGAGACTTGAGGATTCATGAATCGTCAAAAATGAAAGTGTTATTTCTGAGAGTGCGCTCAGTGGTGTCAAAAACATAGAATGACATAAGGACATTAATAAGAAGGAAGCTGTGAAAGTATTTGAATTAACTAGGAAGTGAAAATGTATCATAAAAGTACATATTTAAAAGTAAAATATATAGGTTAACATTAATATTCGAATACATTTGCAAGATTACACACATTTACATTTTCCTATGAAATATTACTAAAAACTTAGCTTTTTTATTACTATAATATTGAAAGATTATATTTGATTGATTTTTTTAATTAAATTTTTATTTCATGAGCTTGGCCATATTTACAATTCACAACCTTCATACCCCTTAAATTTAACCTATTTCAGTCAAAAATATTCGTTTTGAAATGATTTTGAAACATTACAATTTAAATGCATTAGAAAATTCACGATTTAGCAATCAATAAGCTTACTACTGAGACTGGCAAGCACACGGTCACGTTCAGTCTCCGTTTCTTTGATCTTCACTTCAAGTTGCAGCAGTTTTTCTTCGTAGCGATTCTTTAGTTGCCGTAGTCTTTGTTGACTGTGTTCCAAGGCTTCAATCAGCTTTTGTTTGATGGAAATGTCCTGAGTGAGTTGTGCCAAGTCACACGAGTCTAAAATTAAGTAGTGAAAAATTAGGAACATGACAATGCTTTCAGTTACCTTTTGGGAAACAAAGAGGACATTACAAATCTAAAATATTAAACTGCATTTAAACCAGAAATCATAATAAAAGTAACATTAAAAAATACAACAATGTATAAAAATTGAAAGTCAAACAAAAAAATACATAAAAAATAAACACAAGGAATTATCGATTGGCCAAGTAATAACTTATTGACCAATTATCTATCATTCAGAAATGGGAAGAAAGATAAATAGATAGATATGTGATCATAGAATATTACCAGCTGAATTTTTTTCTTCAGAATCTGATTCACCAGAACTTTCGTCCTCATCTCCTTCTTCGTATGGAGACATGTTATTTATATCTCCGTTAACTTTATCCTAAAGTGTGATGATAGAAATAGTAGAACAGATTAATTTATTTGAAATATAAGGTAGGTAAAAAGCAATAGCTAAATCAACATGGACTTAATGATACAGTTTAAAACAAGTCACAATGCTTTGCGACTTTTTACTCACAATGACAATGTTCAAGTGTTTGAGTACAACACATACCATTTACTTGATACAAATAAGATATAGGACATAAATGTAACTAAATAAAAAAGGGTTTAATAAGTGTAGGGGAGAGTGTTGTACCTTGGGACAATTTTTACATTTTAATTTTTTTCTTCGATAATTATTGTCAAAATAAAAATTTCAAAGCAGCATTTCAACACACCGATATATTCCTCTACAATATATTTTTTTAAATTCTGGCAGCTTGAAATTAAAAAATTGCCACTCATTTAAAGTAGAGAGGATAAACTGTCCCAAGGTACAACATGATGTTGTACCTTGGGACATGCTTTATAATTCAGTCAATAGTCATACACTTGAACTAATTTGTGTCAGGAAACAAACTTTATTTAAAATACATCAGAAAATGTGCTCTTTAGAACATTTCATCACACGGAAGGAAAAAGATTTATCAGATGTTGCCAGAATTATATTTTCAAATCTCAATCATTATAAAATATATCCAAAACAAAGCTGAGTTGTATTTTACATGTTTTGTGGAATTGCTCTTAAAATAAATAATAAAGATATTTTTATTTATCCAAATTATTAAGAATTTAATCAAATTATTAATACTGTCCCAAGGTACAACACACTACATGGTTTAAATAAAAGCAAGATAGTGGCCAATCCAAATGCATTATCATTATTTTCTCATAACCAAAATATTTTAAAATCTTCTCTTTTATGAAGAAAATAAAATGCAGTTGACTTTTTGTAAGAGTACTAAGGTAAAAAATTATATTAGAATGAGAAAAATATTTACTTTGGGGTAATGAAATATTATTTTTTGTCACCATTTCATCAATTCAATGATGCTAGTGTTAAATTTTATTATGATGATGTCTGTTCGTTAAGGCTACTATTAGAAATAAACAATGTATGAATATTGCCGATAGATTCTTAGAAATTGTCAGTGTCCCAAGGTACAAGCGTCCCAAGGTACAACACTCTCCCCTATTTGTGGAATTAGATTATTGAAAGTACCTCAGGTGCGTCTTCTTTTTCTTTTTCATCGTCACTTTCTTTTGCTTCTTTACTTCCATTTTCTTCATTTCTAAAAAAAAAACCAATTACAAAAAGAAACTATATTTATCCAAAATCAGACAGACGGGCAATTTTACCATAATTTTAACTTTCAGGTACATTCGACATGCAAAAATAAAACTTAAAGTACCCTTAAATGTGTGTTTGAACACATATTAGTTTTAAAATTGAACTTTTCTTAAAAATAAACTAATAAAAGAAAAATTAAATTAAATTTAAAACTAACTAAGCACATTAACATTCAATTACAATGCTTTACATTTAAAATTATAGTAAAAACTAACTTTTCTTTTTCTAAAGCTTTTGCATGCTTAGTTAACATCTTTACATCTTCCTTCGCTTCTCGTAATATGCTATAAGCAGAAAAGGAATCATTCAAAGCGGAATGTCCAATCGATGTTCTAGCTTGATTTCGTTGAACTTGTTTCCGCAATTGAGAACACATTTCTTCAGCTTCTAATAGTTTCACCCTATAAATATAACAGCATTTTCATTAGTTTCTAGTTCATTAAAAAAATTTAGAGGCAGTTTGGATTGCAACAAATAAGATTAATTAGAAAGAAAAAAATTTAGGTAGTTATAATAAAAAAACACTTTGGTATATTAAAATTCTAGACAATTAAATTTTAAAAAGTTTTTTTATTTTTAAACTTTCAAAGTTTTTTTCAAATGTAATAGTTAAACATTTACCATATTCAAATAAGGCAATAAAGTTATGTAATTATACTTATTGTAGATTGTTAACATTATTCTTGTTTTCATATACGAAAAAATGATGGTTTTCTGAAGATTTAAATTCTTTTTAAGAAATAGTTACCACTTAAAGTTAAATTAAATGTCTTTAAATACAAATGAACAAGTTTAATTCATAATTTATAGCTTAATTTTGGTATGCTTCCAACTCTTCAACGCTAAATATTTATTGAAATTTTTTTTGTATTTACCAACACAAAACAGTAAATAAAATAAAGTATTACCTCAGTTCCTCAATTTCTTTCATATAGCCTTTGATTAGTTCAGTTATATCAGACTGAGCAGCATTGTCTCCTATATGCACATAATGGATCACAAACACATGCAAGTTAGTTTACATAAAACACACAAAATTGTCTGTCTGCAATTTGAAGATCTCGAATTAAAACATAAGCAATGGAAAAATAGGCATTATGATGGAAAATATCTCCAATGTGCGTTTAGTATGCCTTGAATTTATTAAGGGTTATCTTAACGACTGCCAAAGTTTTTTTTCCTAATAAAAGATATTTTGCAAAAAATTAAGGACCCTCAAATGAATACAGTTATCATTCTAATACATGCTGATCTAATAGAAATAGTTAGTATATTAAAAGGTTAATTACCTTAAAGGTATCAATTGAAGAGCTTATTAGAAGAACATGCTAAGTGACATTTTGGAAAAATTGAGATTTTTGTAGCAATGAAATTACTAACTACTTAAACAATAAAAATTCTCTTAACTCAAACTTTAAGTTTAGTATATTTTCTTATGATTTGAAACTGTTTTTAACAGATCAAAGTGCAAACTTAAATTCATATTTCCCGTTTTCACCTTTTGTCACGTAGCACGTTCTTCCACTAAGCTCTTCAACTGTACATAATAAAAGCGTTAAAATAAAGTAGAACTTACAATAAGATACTTATATAACATGTTTTAGTTTGATTAGACTCTGCATGCAAACATGTTAAATATTACTAATTACACAAGCATGGACCTAAGAAGTTACGATGACATAGTTAATAAAAATTCTATTATTATTATTATAAGACCAAGTAACCTTAATAAACAGGAATACATCTAGAAATTTAATGTTTGATACGGTTAACACATGCTTTCTTTTTACAAGAGCAAAATTAAGATAAAGCTTTTGAAAAACTTGCAATTAGTCTAGTTTCATAGCAGAAAAAGTCACTGATGCAAACTAGAAGACATAGTCTTTTCAAAACCTTTATTACGGTAATAAATCCGGTTATCACCTGAGGTAATCCAGCTACCAGAGGCCTTCTCAGCTAGAAGTTGAGTAACTCTTTGAGTTTGATGGTCAAGGGTTTCCTGCAAAGCTTTTAAACGTGAACGTAGGTTGTTGTTTTCCGATTCTAGGATCATGTTTTCATGGTACATGTCATTGACATGTTCCTCTCCATCGTCTCCTATAACACGTTTGCCCTAGAAGAAATAAAAATATGCTTTCAGATTTATTTCTATTTAATATGCCTTAATTTGTATAAGAACAGGATAACTTAAGAATCAGTTGCAATCAGGGTTCGGAATCGACAGAAGCTAGTGGCAAAATGAGACAAAATCTTACAATTTTGCAACTTCAAAATAAATTTAGTTGCAGTTATAGCAACTATCTTTTTCTAAAATGTTATGATAATATTTTTAAAGCGGTTTTCAAAGGTTTACCATAAATGATCATCCTATAACCGCAAATTTTCAATGATCTTGAATAGGTCAAAATTCTCTTTGCTATTTTTCAAAATTACATACAGTAAACTCCCGATTATCCGCGGAATTGGGTGGCGCGGCATCCGCGGATAAGCGAATTCGCGGATAATCCGCAAAAATGAAGAAAATGCCTGTAAACAAAATTTCTTCTGGGTTTTTATTAAAGTAAACTACTGCAATCGTATATAGCATGTACAAATTTACTTACTTCAAAATGTCTGTTATTACTGTCGTTTCTCCTATGCTATACTGCAAGCACATTTAATTTTTAGAGGATCTGTTTTTCATCTTTTTAATGAGTTGTAGATCGTCTTGAACTGTCAAGACAACTTTTTTTTTAGTTTCTTGCGCATTTCGCATGTATCAAAATCACATAAAGCAATTCAATTAAAATAGCGGGCAGTTTATTTTACAAGAGATTCTTTTCGTGTAAAATATGTTCGTGATGTGCATGTGACTGAACACCAGGTTTCTTATAGTCATTCTTATTTAATGCATTCGTTGTTCTTGTTAAATGTATTCGTTGTTCTTTTGGATGTGTTCGTATTTCTAGAAAGGAATTCTTTGTTCTTCGAATGCATTCTTCCAAAAAGTTTTGAAACAAATAAAATTCATTTCCCGCTTTTTTTATTTATTTTTTTATATTTGAGCAGAAAAATGGGAGGGGATGGTGGCCGCGGATAATCCGCAAAGCGGATAATCCACCCGCGGATAATCGGGAGTTTACTGTATATGTATGAGAGAAGTTAAGGTATGTGCGAATTTACAACTAGCATTATTCTCCATGGTGTTCGAAAATGTGTTTAATAAGTAAAAGCAAATAGCATTACACAACTAATAGTAATCAAGTATCATTTTTAGTACATAATAAACTTACTTGCTGGTACTCCATTAATTCTAATTGTAGTTGTTGAATTTCTTTTCTAAGTAAGGTTATAGTTTGGCTAGATTTATCTTGATTGATGCTAATTTTGTTACGGATATTCTTGGCACGATTGGCATACTTCAATGTGTTTAACGTTTCCATAAAATCTCTATCAGATGGTGACACACAGGCAATCATCAGAGTTTGGCTAAAATAAAAAAAAATTCAAATCAGTCCCCTTTTTTAGAATAAAAAAAAGTTAATTGCTTAAATTTGAAGACTAGTTCTCCTGAGTAATCCATGTTTTTACAGTCATTTTTCTGCTGCTATAGGTTTATTTAGCAACCCAGGTTTAACTATAGGTGCTATAGGTTTATTTAGCTAAAGCAGCTACTCAGACCAGAATCAAACTAAATGGGCGACTTGGTACGTTGTAACCAAAATAAATTAATCACACTTACCTATTCCCACCCAAAGAATCTTGTAATAGTCTAGTGAGTTTTGAATCTCTATAAGGAACATGAGTGGCTTTTCTTTGCTTATCACCTAGTGCAGAAATGACATTTCCTAAAGCTAACTGCAATAAAATAAGAATTCAATGTTATCCAATATCCAAAGCAATGCTTCTAACTAATCACATTTATGAGTTTCTTTATTAGTTCATTAAACTTATGGAACATTGTATTATATTATGCAGTATGTATTATTAGTTCAAAATAAAATTAATACTTAACCAAAAAAGTATATTATTATATTTGTCTAGTTTAAAATAAAAACTATTTTCTACAGTAGAAGGCATTTTAAGGCAAATGTGAATCAATTAATAACCACTTGATCGAATTCAATTACAGAAAATATTCTTATAATGTAAACCTATCAAATTTTATTTAACTTCTCAAAGTTTAAATGAATAAAAAATCAGTTAAAAACTAATTTTTGATGAAGAGTTTTCAAGTTCTCAACACAATTTTTTATTTACTAAAAAGGTTCTTACTTTAAGTCTTAAACCTATAAAAAATTTTCAAGAGGGACTGTGCAAATAAAAAAGAGGAGAGCTAAGCCAGACATTATACAAGTTAACACAATGACTTACGAGTCCGCAATTGATTGAAATCCCTTCACGGGCCCTTTCGCCAGTTGCCCCAGTTCGGTTCAGTCGCTCTGATCCAGCCAGATCCACAAAGTGCAATTTAGAAGTTAAAGTGTCGAAATCCTCAACGGACTCCAATGCCCCATCAGGAGACTAAAAAAATGGTTTCATGAACACAGTATTAGAAAATTGTCAATTGAAACAAATCCGATTTAGATTATTAAAATACTTAAAATCTATAATCACAGTCAAAGGGTAAATTTTTTTTAAAGAAAGTCATTATTTCTGGACTTGAATAAAATAAGTATGATTATATGCAAGTGTAGAGTACAGGGGAAGAACCGCTTGATTTATTAGGAGTCATCTTGTTATTGTGTCTGCTTGGCGGACATTGGCGACAGAAAACCGGTTTCTCTTTCTTCTTCGCTTGGTCCAAGTGTCAGAATCATGCATCGCGTGAATCTCAATAGGTAGAAACTGATTTCCGTACACCAGTTTAGACAATTACTCGCTATCATTTCCAAGGAAGCCTGCTGAGGAAACTTTTCTACGAAATTAAGCGGTTTTTCCCCTGCACTCTTCAAGAATTCCTAACAGAAAAGTTATATAAAAAAAAAAAGTCAAATAAGTGTTTATATTTTCTTTTTTTCTCCTATTTTAAATTTGGTAATTTTCATATTATTAATGTTTTATAGCCAATTGCAGATTTCTTACCTCGATTTGAAGAAGTCTTTGTTGTTTTATATGTAAAGTGAAGATTGCATGTGACCGAGATGATTGTGCATTCATTTTGGTGCTGGCTGTCGTTCGGGACAACGCTCCAATTTTTAGACACTGAAGAGCCTATTTAAAATTCCAAATTGATTTTAATTACTCACTTATTGACAAGTCCTACATTGTAATGACAAATCACCTTGAGTAGGACACAAAAGACTGAAGGGGAACTATATTTTATAATTAGAATTACCCCTGCAATAGAAATATCAATCTTTTATATTTACAACAGCTGTATTAATTTGTACACAAAAAAGGTAGCCACTTCATCCATTGATTAACTTAAAAAGTGTTTAGTATTAACTTAAAAGTAATGGTTCACACACCACAACCTTATTACCAGGAATAATGACATTAATGAAAACAGCATTTTCAGTTAAAAACAACCATACGATTGCAATATAAACCTAAAAAACATTTGAAGACGTAACATTTCTTCACCAAAACAACCCAGCTAAACAGTGAAATTGGAAATATTTATAGTCAACTTTTACTCACAATTAATTTATCATTTATTTCAATAAGTAAAATTTTTAGAATAAAAATTAATACATCATCATTGTTAAAACTATAAAAATAATTTAATATAGATTATTAAAATCATGTTTCAACAGTCTTCTTACCTCGGATGCTGAAGATATTGATCGTGAAGTTAAACCACTAGTAATAATTTGGCCATTGGTATCTTCGTGAATTTTTACACAGGATTTTTTATCCTAAAAAGTAAAAAATTAAATATGAAATACATACTACAAAACAATTAAATTAAAGGCAGGTAATAAAAAAGATTGTCATATTACCTTATCTTTACTATCAAGTAATGTATCTAATAAATCAATAACTTCTTCATTATAAAGCTATAAAATTAAAAAAAAAAACATTAAACATATAGTAAGAATGAAATAGTTAAATTTTATTGCTCCAAATATTATTTAGACATACAATTTTCCATCAGTGTTTCCAGTTTTAAAGGCAATGAGTTATTATAAACAATAGTTTTACTGATCAAAACTTGCATATATGTAAAGTCTAACACAGAAGCTTGAAAATGCTTATTCCCCTCTTACAAGTTTTCACTTTCGTATAACTTCTTAATTTCTGTTACTGAATTATCTTTATAATTACTTTAGCATATTTTATTGAAAATAATCCCCCCCCCCTTCTACGACCTTACAAAAGGTGGGCACATCCTTCATTCAATTTAGAACTGACAATACACACAGAAAAATCATCTTAAAAGTAGCTGCCACTAAGTCGGTGGTGTTTCAAAAAAATATGTTCAGGTAAGGATACAAAAATCTAGAAACTTTTATGTTTAATTAATGAGCATTTTTTCTTTTAATTTTTCTAACATAGTTTACATAGGACAAAGAGTTTTAACAAATTACCTCCATAAATTGTGCAACAACTTTGAATTCAGGCGGTGCGAGCTTTTGTTCCTGGGCTTCATTTTGAAGTTTTGCAATCCCTTCGAATAGCTGCTCCACTGCTCTAGGAATGATGCCAGTTTCTTCTGCACTGACAGACATGTCAAAGCCAGTACCCATGGTATACGTTTTGCCAGAACCTGTCTACTCGGAAAAAAAAATGTGTATTTGTTGAAAAATAAAAGTAATCAATTAAATTAAAAGAAACAACTCTGATACAAGGTGCAAAATTAGGAAAATTTTACACTAGACAACCGGTCTAGTAAGAACTTAAAAGTAGTAGACAGTAAAAAATTTTTCTAAAAAAAAAAAAATTAAATCAAAAGTCAATTTTACTATCTAAAATTTAATGTATTAACAACTAATTTTTACAGCAACACTCAATAATCAGTTGTCTGAAAGTACTGTTACAATCACTTTCACTTAATTCAGACTCTTATGCAGAAGTACTTTCGCAGTTAGATTCAAGAACGCCTCTACGTAAATATGGCTTTTTGTTTGGCCTTTTTCTTTTTATGTCATTTTTCCAAATTTGAAAACTAAAAGAGCGGAATCTTATTTTATTGGTGAGCTCTCGGTCAAAATTTTTGCTGGACCGGCGGTCTAGTAAGTTGGAAATTTTTATCAGCCTTTCCGAAAAAACATCGGCATTGTCTAGAGGTCTAGCGCTAATTTCGTGCCCTGCTTATATACTACAATTAAATTTTATGTACAAAAGTTATAGTTATAATGAAATAAGATACAAGTACAAACAAACATAATTAGTCACTTTATAGAATGTTACATTTTGGAAAAAATGGGAGGAGGGATATTTCACTGAAATAATTTTTTCATGAGCATTAGTCAATTACAGCAAAAAGTAAAATCATTTAGTTAAGTTTAATAAAAAATAAAACAACATAAAAGCACAAGGCATATAGGAGTTGTAAAAGTAGAAAAAACATTAATTACCTGACCATAAGCCAGAATAGTGGCATTATAACCTTTAAAACACCTGTTAAAATAATTAAAAAAAAAATATTACTCATTCATAGACTTGATAGAAGAGTCAAATATAACTAAACAAACTTTGAAAAACAACAAACTTAATTTTGTCAGAGGAGAGAGTGAAAAAAAGGGTCAACGTGAACTGTATCTTGATATTTTTCAGTTTTGTAACTAGTAATAAGGTTTTAACATAGTTTACATAATCTTCTTCCTCTTTAGCACTACAGCCGATTTCCGGCTAAGGCTGTCTCAACAAGCTTAGATCATCTTGACCCATTAGACGCCAATGACTTCCGATTATTCATACTTAAATTTTTCTATATTGTTTAAAGTTTTTTTTCGATATTGTTCATCCACCTTGTCTAGCGCCTACCTCTCTTTCTGTTCCCTACTAGATTTTGAAATGTCATTTTTAGTCAGATTTTCATCATCATATCTATATAAATGTCTGAGCCATCTTTGTAGCGATACTTTAATGACTTTAATTTACATAATAGTAAGAAATAATAAAAAGAGTGAAGAGAACGGTTAATGGCACTATATTAACCCTCCTCTCAATCGAGTGAATAAAAATGTATATTTTGAACTTATTGTTTGTATCAGAGAAACTTCTAACACAGTTTACATTAGAGTATAAACAGATGCAAGGAAATGGGGAGAGTATGCTTCTTTCATCATCAAGAAAGAATACAAAAGCTTATAAAGAGACAGTTATCAAGTACACAACATTGGTTGGATAAAAAGGTTACGATGCATGAGTTAAAGTATCCTACCCTTCCAAGAGATCTTGAATGCATGAAGAATACACAGTTTCCTGGGCTGTGTTCGTGTTGAAGACATGGTCGAAGGTGAAGGTTTTGTCTTTGCCCAGCCATATTTGTGGCTCTCCTGGTGTCACAGAGGTACAGACATGACAGTTGTCAAACACTTCACGAGGCACCTGAGGACGGATCCTGTGAAAGCAAGTTTAAGGCGAGTTTTATTGAAGATACCATCTTAAAATGAATAAAATTCACAATTTAAATATTTATTAAGAAGCCAAACAATGACTACAAAACTACCTACACCACAGAAAATATCTTTAACTTTGCGCTTGATACATGAGAGGATTCATAAAGTAAAAATGTAGGTTAATGGTACAAATACTTTATTTGTTTGAACACATTTTAAATGTTTTGGGGAGAATCAAAGAAGGCAAGCATTTTAAGTCTCGAGGAAACATGCACAATTTGTACCAATAAATAAACTATTTGCGCCAATAATCTACTTTATTGATTGATGAATCCTCTTATCTAAACCTCAGTCATCAACTAAAGTAGGTCTATTTAGAATCGAAGCTTGGAAAGCACTTCCTCCCCCATCCACGAGTGTGTTTTTCTTGGAAGCGGGGTGATTTATAGCTGCCTCGGTTTTTTCCCCACCCTACATGGGGAAATACTAACTGTTTTGATTGTAAACCCCAAGCGCGCTAGGATTAGATAAGCTATGTTCCCCCCTTTTCGCAGAAAACCCAGTGAAGGGATGGGGGAAGAGAGTCTTTTCGAAGCTTCTATTCTGGCTAGAAATGATATAGGTATCCAAACCTTACTCACCAAATATCTAAAGGTAAATAATATCCTAGGTAAAAGCATTAGGATCCTTTCCAAACTAAGTGTAAGGTTATCATCAGAGATTGCTTATTTAAATTTAATTAAGGTTATTCTGTTAGATATTTTTATTAAATGGAGCATAATTACTTAAACTGTATAGTGGCATGGGGAGTATATATGCCCAGTACAGTTCAACCATATTTCTTTAACTATCACCTGTTTGGCTGCAACATTTTATTTTCAAGAGCAATAATAGGTCAATTTGGAAAGCCTAATCAAAAGCATTTGTTCTGCCATTGAAAATTCGAATTGCGTTAGTGTTATGTTTGTTGCTGGGGCAATTTCATGTTAGTTGCAACTTTAAATACTATATAAATAATAATTTAGTGAATGAATTGTTGATCAATTTTTTTTATATAAACATTATATTTTCACTGTTTCTGCGCAAATCATTTCGATTTTGTCAACAATTTTCCTTTGTTTTAAATTTATAAAAAAAAAAGACTTCTTCAAAACATTCATTTTTTTTCAGATCTAGTAATGTAAACAAAAAGTTATTATACAAAATTATTGCAAAGTATATCTAAAAGCATCAGACATACACAAACACTTAAGAATTACAGAAATGAACAAGAAAATCAAGACTTCCTCAAAATACTTATTCGTCCTCATTTTAAACGGTTAACAATAAAAACAAGTGGTGATTATATATATAAAAAAAAAAGGTTCGTTAGGACTTATGTACGGTAATAAATGCTTTGTAAACTTTATTTCAAAGTATTTTTATATTTTTTTCAACGAATGACAAGTAATAAATTCCTTTTATTTAGTCTGTTTACATGGTTTCGTTTTTCTTACAGCTACAAACATAGCATCCAAAATCTGTTTAAAGAGTAATGGGGTTTTTTATTTAATAAAAATACTACCTCACAGCAACTCTGACCGATGATTCACTTGTCATTTCTAATGAATAAAGTTTAAAATAATATTTTTATAATATTTGGGCTCAAAGACCTATTCATTTTCACAAACCCTGTATACAAATTCCCTTGACGTTTATAAGCAATTAGCAAATGGTGCTTGCGATTTCACATCCTCTGGATAAAATGACGTCAAAGCGAATGGTAAAATTTTTATCGCCATCTATCCCAATAATACTTAAGCAGAAACCGATTTGAAAAGTTCGATTTAAAATGAAATATATTTTTTAAAAATAATTTTTCAATTCGTCTCCACCTTTTCAAACTGATGATTCGTCTCCAGTCAAAACTGATTACAATGACATTTAAAAAGAAAATAATTGGGCTAATTCATTCAGTTTTATCTTTAAAACATTCTATAGATTAAAAAAACACACACACTCACACATTTATTTACAGCTACTCTTTAATATTAGAATGTAAAATATAATTTTTTAAATAAAAATTTGTTATACTGAAAATTATATAAAATGCTGGAATTTATTTTTCAATCTTTAATTATTGTACTAAGATTTAAAATATATTATATCAAAATATATTGAAATGAAGGATTTTACTAAAAAGTACAATATTAAAAGTTACTTGAAGAATTTTTGAATATATCTGAAGAAGTTGTTCTCTAAAATAGATTTTTTTCAAATCATTTCAATTTCAACAAATCTGAACTGAATTAAATTATTTTTTGTAAATACTAACTGTTTTATTCATTATATTCAAAATAAATGGAAGATCTAAAAAAAATTCTATTTCAGAGAGAAACTTCTTCAAATATATAAAAAAAAATTCAAATTACTTTTAATATACTTTTAAGTACTATCCTTCATTATAATATATTTTGAGAAAAATATTTTAATTTTAGTATAATAATCAAAGGGGTTGAAAAAAAAAATCCAGTATTTTATATAATTCTCAGTACGAAAATCTTTTACTTAAAAATAACATTCTGATTTGCATTCTAATATTGAAGAGAAGGTGTAAATAAAGTTTTTTTTATAGTCTATAGAATGTTTTAAAGATAAAACTGAAGGAATTAACCCAATTAATTTTACAAAAAATGTCATTATAATCAGTTTTGACTAGTTTCTATAAAAATTATTCTGTGATTGCCAGAATTATTTAGTCGAAAGAATTTTGAAAATGAGGAGACGAATTGAAAAATGATTTTTAAAAAATATATTTAATTTCAAATCGAACTTTTCAAATCGGTCTCTGCCTTAGATCTCTAGGGTCTCTAGGGCTCTAGTGGTCTCTTTAAGTATGGATGTAATAGATGGCGCTAAACTTTTGCTATTCGCTTATGTCTTTCTGACGTCACTATTATTCGGTGGATGTGAAATCGCAAGCACCTAAGCAAATCCGTTAAAATTGTTGTTGCCATACTAAATTTTTGTCTCTAAAAATAATTGTTTTTATATACTTTATATCTTTACTTAACTCATCCAAAACAATTATCTTACCTTAAATGAACATTTTGATTACAAAAATAAAGATTTTGAGTAGCTGTTTGGATCTACTTTGATTAAAACACATCAGCAAAACCTTTACGATTAGGAACTTTGGTGCGATGCTAAGAACAACTCCCGAGCTATTTGCTTTTTTTCGCTGTGTGATAGCAGAATATGTTAAGTCAAAGGAAAACCAAGTTAATTTTTTCTGGATATTGGGAATTGGCATATTCCAAGAAAAAGTAAAGTTTCAATTCGTCAAAGGTTATCTAAAATACAGTTATGTTGATAAATATATTTCAAGTCATTTATCTTTCAATACATGAATATATGATGTGCACGTCAAAATTTTTAGCAGGAAGTATGTGGATGTCATAATATGGAATGGATGTAGGCAGATTAAGGAATGAAAGCCTAAGATTTACGTTACCTGAAACAAGCCAATTAATTTGTCTGCAAATATTCACCATTAGATTGAAACTTTTTCAACAATTATATTGTGATACGAAAACAAAAATCCCATCCTCAAAACTGTATTTATAATATATTTCAAAGCATTTATCTTTCAATACATGAATATATGATGTGCACGTCAAAATTTTTAGCAGGAAGTATGTGGATGTCATAATATGGAATGGATGTAGGCAGATTAAGGAATGAAAGCCTAAGATATACGTTACCTGAAACAAGCCAATTAATTTATCTGCAAATATTCATCATTAGATTGAAACTTTTTCAACAATTATATTGTGATACGAAAACAAAAATCCCATCCTCAAAACTGTATTCATAATTTATGGGCGCCCCCTTAGGTTATAACTCCTCGTACTTAGGTATTAATTAACAAAAACTAAAAAAAAAAAAAAAAAAAAAAAAAACTCATATTAGCACAACAGCCCATTAGTGGGTAAATGTCTGCCGTACCCATTTCAGTTATATGACCCAGAGCTCGGGGGTGCTAGGCATATGTCCTGATCAGGTGGTCAGCCTCACGTGGAACCCCCAGTGTTTAGTTTCCAAGCATGCTTGGTATCCATTTTATATCCACTTTTATTCCACTTAAGGGATGAAAGGATGGGTTCAACCTTGCCCAATCAAGGATTGGTAATAATTACTAACATATCCATATATTATGCCTTCGTCGCCAGGCGCCCTAAGTAAATTTTAAGAATTTGCAAATATTTTTTTTTCTTATAAGAGACTAATAATTCTTATAAGATATAAACAGTATCTTTCAAAAAATACATTTATTTATTGATTAAAAAACGATACAAAATTCTAGGGACTCAGTACTGTGGGTTTACCAATTAACCATCCCATATCAAATCAAAATAAAATATTTTAATAAAATCATTATATAGCAGTACTTGCATGCAATGCATATATATAAAGCAGAGAACTCATATCATATTGTCAATAAATGTGGAAAAATAAGTTTTTGATGCATTTCAAACAAAAAGAAAAGAGTATCAAAAAGCAAATTTGAAATTTAGTTTTTTTCATTTTTTTGTTTTTGAAACAGCATACTAAACTTAATTTTTAGTTGAAAAGTATTAGAATTTCGCTTTTCAAGAGCTTAACGAAGGTGCAGAAATATGAACACAGAACATATCCAAACCAAATGTAGAGACATTAAAAGTATGAGTCAAGTTTTAGAAGGCGTGTGGAATTCGTAGGGGCTTGATTTAGAAGTAAGAAGCAGAATTCTATAATTATAAATAAATAATAAGGCGTTTTTGATTGTCTATATCTTGAAACACAATTTTTATTTTGATATTTTGCACGTTTTGTTGAATTATTTTCTCCGGTGCCCGCTTTTCCAAGGGCGCCCAGGGCCATTATCTCGTTCACTCCATTCACGCGACGGGCGGTTTGTGGGTTGCATTTTCCCAAGATTTTACTTCAATAGGGGTAAACGGATGATCTAGATAAATTTCATCCAGATCCAGCAATATTTCAGACCAAAAACACACTTATAATACCATATTAATAAAAAAATAATAGGGGAAGGTGGGTTACCTCGGACCTATTTTGACTTTTCAATTTTTATTTTCTTAATTGCTTGCAAAAAGTGAATAAAAATATTTTTACTGAATACTTTATGTTGTTATATACAACATATATTTATTTTAACATGTTATTTATATGATTTCAACTATTAAAAAAATAAATACAGAAAATTGTAATTAGGACCAAGGTACACCACCGGCGGTGTACCTTGGTCCAACCGGTAGTGTACCTTGGACCAATTATTAATAGGTATAGAGACCCAATTTACAGTCCGAAAACCAATATTTTTTGCCACATAAAATTCAAAAATACATTTTACAACCTACTCTTATTTCTAGCCAAGATTGTAGTAATTGGTTATGTTAGGTCAATTGGCTCAGTAAGGGGTTTTATTGCCTTAGTTTTTTTAGTGCCTTTTGGCTTTTTCAGCTGCAATGCAATCTTTCTCGGGTGTATTCGTTAAAATGCAGCATAAAATTAAACTGTTATTTCATGCCATAGAAAAACATATGGCTATCTTTCTGTCTTAAATTTGAAAAAAAAAAAAAAACCTCAAATATTTCCCCCTATGTTTATTCAACTAGGCCTAAACGTAAAAAGGATGTTCTGCTTAGATATTTATTATAAAAAATATCTTTTTAGATGAGCATGCAGTAATTATTTTCTATATTATATCAAATCTAAATAATTAACTACAAAAAAAATTCTTTATCACATCATATCAAAATTTCTTACAAATTTCCATTTTTCTAGATTTTACAAATCAGGGTTGCATATTAATAGCTTAAAATACTTAATTTTTCAAAGGAAAGAATTTACTTGAATTTTAAAAAAGGTTTTCAACAATCTGAAGCACATAAGACCTATAGTAGTGTACCTTGGACCAGTCTAAGGTACACCACTTGTATTAGGTTTGAGGTACACCACTTGGATATTAAAAACAAAATAGTTAATCACCAAGTTAAGGTTAGACTTAACTTAATTTCAAGCACACTGTTTTATAGCTAAAACTTTGCTTTATATTGCATAACCATCGTTTCTGAATAAATACTACATGTTTGAGTATAAAATTACACTAAAGAATGTGACAAAAATTTACTTTTGAACTGTGAATTTAGTTTTTCGAAACCTCTTTAATAAATTGACCTTTTAAACAAACAGATAGAACTTCACTGAGATCCCTGGTAGCAAATACTTTAACTGCATGTGGTGTTGTTTCAATATCTAAGCTAATCGAGCTAGAATCAGCATAGGTTCGAGGTACACATACGTCCAAGGTACACCACTTACCCCTATTGTACTTAATTATTAATGTGTATTTAATTATTCCTTATGCGAGTCGAAAATTTTAAATTTTAAATTAATAATCGACACACATAATAATAGACACACATATTAAAATTTTAAGAAAGGTCCATTCCATAGATATTTCAATGAGTATGTCATTAATTACTAAATGAGATAGAGCAGTTATAAAGTTTCTATAGTTTGTAATTAGGGTTTTTAAATTTTATTATTTTTCTAAAACTCAAATGAAGCTCAAAAAGTGTAATTACGTATTTTTTTTATTGAGTTACGTTTCTAATGAAAAGCCAGATTCCTAAAACGAGTTAAAAAATTAAATAGATTTTATTCATTTGTTTCTTTTGCTTTTCTTTGTTTTGTCCTGTAATTTTGACTCACCGCAAAAAATCATATCAGGATAGCTTATGATGTATTCAAAGTCTAAGATAAACGATTTTTTTTTGTTGAGACAAAATTTTAATGAAACCTATAATAAATGACATCAGCGCTTGTTCCGTTTTATTTTGTCTTCCTTCCTTTCTAGACGATGGGATTTCCTTACTTTGGCAGATGTTCTGGGTAGCTTTTAGTGATAAAAATGATACAATCATGCAATACTAGGAACTGATTCACTTTATTATTAAATAGAAATAAAAAAAATTAAATACGAGATGAATTTCTAGCAAAACTTCTGAGCCTGAACTACGCATGCATTGCATAGCAACTAAAAGACCAAGTGTAAAAGTTAATACCTGGAATTTAAATGAAACAGCGTTATTTATAACATCGTTAATTTTTATAAATGAAAATTGTGGGATTTATTGTCGTGTGTAGCTGCTAAATAATTATTATAACAACAAACGAAAAGCTAATTTCTGTATAAAAATGGTATAGTCCTTGTCTGAAAATCTTTTAAAAACATTATGGATATGCTAAAATGGTTCACACATAAAAGTTTTTCTACATATTTTTATACGCAATCAAAGAGTAATCTTTTTTAAAATCTGTTTAAGAATTTTTTTTTAACAGACTAAAACTTTAATATAATTTATATTTGCCTGTGAACGCATTTTGAATAAACATCTTTTTAATAATCATTGAGATCATGAAGGCAATTTATAATTTAATAATTTTTAAAAGTCAAATTTTCCGTTAATAATTTTTTAAATGCTAAATATTTTCTATAGGAATAAAAACTTACTATCACGACATTTATACTTTTTTTTAACCCTCTACATACGACATCTTAAAAAATTTGTATGATCAGATCGGAAACTGACAAGAAATTTCCGTTTCCCTTTTTCCAATCTTTCTATGATTGGTAACTGAAAATTTCTTATCTAAAGGAATAGTAGAAAAACTGTAACTGAAGAAGATACATAATTGCAACGAATGTCGTTAAATTAAAATTACTGAATTTCTTTTCTGCTGTTGATCTATGCTTGCTGTACTGTTGGTAATTGGAATAAGTTGTAAGTAACAATAATCTTGTGATTGCTAATAAAAAATTTTAATAATACGTTTAAGTTAATGTATTGAGGATACATTTTCATTTATGTAGATTATTTTTCATAGCTGAAATGGTTGAAGTCTCTTTAAAAACATGTTGCTGCAGTGAGATACATTTAATAGAAAATTTTCTGGATAACCAGGTGTATTTAATGTAATGTGTGTATGGATAGTATTAATTTAAATTAAAAGTAAACCCACAGATAAAAAGTTTGCGTGCATTCCCCTTTCCTTATATATTTTTAAACCCAATTTCTATGTTTCAAATAAGTTAGTTAGCAGTTTAGTGAAATGAATGGGTGTTTCATTATTAAATGAAAAGATGCATAAAATTGAAAATGATAAAATATTAAGGGAAAAGACAATGTGTAAAGATAGATTTATAATGCAAAGCACTATAACACTTACACCAATACTATAAGCTTTATATACCTGGTGTTGCACGGTGTACCCTTAATTATGACACAGACAGCTATGATGCAGAGTACCGTTTGCAGTACGAATAGCAAAAGCTATGGAACATCCATCAACTAACTTGGACAGTTACTGGTACATTTTTTATGTTTTGCATTTGCTCCGAAATATTAAACTTATATACGTAGTAGTGGAACTCTCTCTCTATATATATGAGTAAAAATAGCGGCTTCCGAAAGAAATAATATTTTAAACAATAAAAAAACCAAACCAAATATAATATTTTGCAATAACATTAAAAATAAAACGGCCAAAGAAAACCGTTAGATCTAAGCAGCAAGCAATCTAATTTCTTCGATCTGTGTCTGTCTTACTTGACGAAGGCTTATAAGAGGGTCCCTGGTCAAGAACACAAGCTGGAAAATATATGTTCCACCCTACCCTCTATCTCTTTTGTAATCTGTAAAAACTGTGTCCCCACAAATATATTTTTAATACTAATTTTTTTTTTACTCTCACGCGTTATTCACCCTTAAAAACTAAATAATTCATGTTTTCAAATCAAAATCTTTCCCATTTAATGTAAGTGCTTTTGCTTGATTTTTTGTGTGGCTGCTAAATAAAAGAAAGTCGTTTGAAGAATTATTAAGACACACTAGCGCAACTCCGGGTACATAAAGCTAGTTTATAAAAAAAAATTGAGCGAAGTTTTATAAGTTTTTTTATCGGGTCTGAGGTAATTTCCAATACTTAAAACGATTGTTACAGACACAAAAACGTTAAAAAAATATTTTGTAATCTTGATGAGGTTAAAAGATAGCAATGCTTTACAATTATGATCTTCATTTAGATTTTTTTTATTGATTTAAACAATGAATTCATCATTAAATCATGTAGTTTTGTGAATTGGTTTGTTTCAAGTGACGTAGTTCCTTCATTTACGGATTTCCTTCTATCTGTACTTCGATTGGTGTTCTGTTCCCACCCAATCGAGGCTCGACCAACAATGTATTTTCTGGAGCGCTGCTGTGTGATTATAGTATAATTTTCACAAATTGAGTATCTGAAAAAATTCTTGAATAATTTATGATATTTAATGGTGCTAATATATCTTTATAGTTTCCGTGTATAAAACAAGCATTCAATTGTTTAGGCAGTCCTGTCATGTAATGACATACCAGATGTATACAAATTACGATATTATTTTACGATTATTTTTTATCGTTTTATTATATTACATATTTTATTATATATCGTTTATTATATTACGATAATTTTTTTCTTCTAGTAGATACATTTAAGTACTGTGATAGAAAACTTCTAGCATAGTTAAAATGTTTAGAATTGAAGTTAGATTTAAAAAAAAAATAAGTTTTACTGTTGTTATTCAATTAACATTAGCTCGTTTTCATAAACTAAATAAAACATCTACAAAAAATATCGATTTAAAAGATACCAGCAACATAATTATAAGTTAAACTGTTTAATTAATATTGGCATTATAACAAAAACACTATTTCTACAGGAAAAGTAAACTAACTCCAAGACGCAATGTTTATCTACAAGACCCAAATTCTCCTCCTTCTGTGTGTTTCTGCCTGTCTCATAGAAGCTAAGCCTACATCTGGAATCGAACCCAGAGACTATGATTATGACTATGAAAATGAAATTGACGATGAAAATACTGATACAAAACCAATTTTACGTAAAGAAGGTAAGCAAAAAATGTATAAAAATATAATACTAGTTTTTGTTGAAAAAAAGCGCATCAAATTTTTTAAGTAAAAGCTATGATAACTTCGCGGAAACTTGTGGAAACCCAAATAGGATTCTTATGTGTTGGTTTTGTAAAATTTGTTTTCCCCCTATAATGGGTCTGCAACATTGTCAGCCAAGCCTTTGCAAACTCGGCATATTCCTGAACACTGAGTGCCCTTTTTTGCGGCACCATCTAGGCGACTCTCACTACCGATTTGGACGCGCAGATTACAATGAATATGAGCTCTCTGTGGATGTTCAAGTAAATCGAGATTTAAATTTGCCGAGAGAACCAAAGCCAAATAGGCCCTCCAGGGATCTTTTACGTGTCCCATAATCATATGACACGCGTGTCCAAGATTTTTCCATCCAGAAAATCCGACGACTCAAGCGGGGCTCAAACCCGCGATCTACGGGCTTACGAGGCGGAAACGTGTAACCTCTCAGCCACTGAGCCGCTCATTGTAAAATTTGTAAAATAAATATTAATTAAAAATTATACAAATAAAGGGCGACCATTAAAAATGAATCAATCAACACCGTTTCCACATTGGCGGACTATGTGCTAGGTTTCCAACTACTTATATTTAAACAAGTTGGTTTGTTACAGAATCTGTCACTTACACCGCTTCCACACAACATTTACGCTCAACTGGAAACACGCTAACAACACCTCAGAAACAAACTTCAAAATTACTTTATTGTGCAATTAAAACAATCCAAATTAAATTATATCACAAAAATAAATATTTTTTCAAGAATTTTATTCTTATTTTTAATAAAGTTTCTCGGACGTTTGATGTCATGGCAACAGTGAAAATCTTGAATAAAAATGGAATTCGCATGTTATTTCAATGTAGATTAAATTTTTTAATGTAGTCAATGTAGATGTCATGTTATTCAATCAGATTTAAATTTTAAATAAACTTATAATTTAAATTTTTTAATGAAATTTGGAATGTAGCCTAAAATGATTTTTTGCTTCAAAATGACGTATCCCACTTGTTTGTGAGACTTGCGGTTCGTTCTGTGAAAGTGGGTGACAGACGGACAGACAGACAGACAGACAGACGGACAGACGGACTGAACGATTATAAAACCTTCCACTTTTTACGTTATAAACGTATTGTGGAAGCTAAAAGGGAAAGCTAAGTAACGCAAGAGGTTAAAATGATCGAAATAAAAATCGAATGCATGCATTACCTTATGATAGAACTAATTGTCATAAGACCTGATTTTTGTAAATTTGTTTTTTACCCTTAAGTAAATTTTAGATTCTTATTTGAAACTTAAAATATAAATTCTACCATTAGATTAGGTTCCAACATAGCATTTAGTAAACATTTGAGTCTTCTTTTTATTTAGATATGTGTTATTTTGTAAATTACTTACACAGATACTAAATGAGGTCGTTTCGAAGTTAGCACTTATGATGACAAGGGCGATGAGTTTTCCAAATTGCGTTGGGGGCACGTTTCAAACGCTTTTCATGAGTTTGAATATTGGACTTGGCTTAATTCACGTAGTCTCATGATATCAAATGTGTAAATTTGTGTTAGAAAAGAAGCCAATTTACTTTAATTTAAATGTTAAAATTCCATAATGTGTTATTACTAACTTGAAATAATCCTAAATTGAAAAACATTTTTTTTTAAATTGAGGTTTTTGTGTAAATGCACTTATTCTTTTCTCTTTTAAAGACAACATGTTTCTCCTTTTTTTTATAAAATTTAAGTATATATTCATTTTTTATTATCAAATGCTGTTTTAAAAGCATCGAAGTGCATGTAATGGAAAATCTCATTCACTTGTTTTCAGAGAGTTTTGTGGTTATATAAAATCCAGTTTTAATCGGAAGGATATCTGCGAGTATACTTGTGATAGGTTTTAATATTTGCCCTTGCAAACAGGACACATTTTCCAACTCAAATGCTTAGACTTAATCATTTGCTGTCATAAAATTTTGCTTTTTTTTTGGGAAAATAATTTTGTTCTTTTGCAGATGTTGACGATAGTTTTAGAACTAGATTAGTTTGAATTATCGTCGCGCTGAGTAGGCACCCAACGCAACCGTTAAGGGCTAAATCGTACACAGAGTTGACTTGACAACAGTGCTATTGGCGACGGGCTTCGTAAGTTAGAACCACAGTCAAGTGACGAGCCGACATCTGAGTAGGCACTCTACACAGCAGCTAAGAGAAACATCGTACGCAGCGTTTGAGATTTTGGAGCATATTTAACGTGCACTCCTTCTTCAAGGGGCATAATATGTTGGACATTTTTGGCTGAAAATGCCATTTATGGGTTGGCAGTCATTTGGCAATGGTTGGACCCGAACCTGGGATCTTCCGTATACAAAGCGAACACCTTAACCGAATGGGCTCTTCATCCCCTCAGATATAAATAATTTTATTTTGGCTTATTTCTCAAAATAGCTAAAGTAAAAAATAGTGTGCAAAATAAAAAAATGAAAACTTGTCTCGGCTTTCCATAAATAGTTTTATTCTGAATTTTCTAAAGTGTCTTCAAATTAAAACTCATTTATCGCATACATTTATAGAAGCAAATCGTAGCGCTCTCTCTCAACTTTACAAGTTTTTACTTGAAGCTAATCAAAAGAATTGTTTGATTAAAAATAAACAAGTTGGTTTGTTACAGAATCTGTCACTTTCACCGCTTCCACACAACATTTACGCTGAACAGGAAACAAACCAACAAAACCTCAGAAAGAAATTCGCCAAATAGGGTCTTTGGCTAGTTCTAATTCAAACTTCAATAAGCCAAAAATAATAATTTTCTTCTATCTTCTTCTGCAGATTTGATAATTAATCTTTATCGTTTGCTAATTGTTTTAAAGTTCGAAGAATAATGATGTAATAAATATCTTTTTGCAGCCACAAGTTTACATTTCGAAAAATAAATTAGTAAAATTCTTGCTTTAAAAATAAAAGAATATATAATATAAATATATAAGGAATCATCAAAATAACTTTATTGTGCTATTACAACAATCCAAATTAAATTATATCATAAAAATAAATATTTTTTCAAGAGTTTTATTTTATTTTAAATAAAGTTTCTCGTACGTTTGATGTAATGGCAACAGTGAAAATATTGAATAAAAATGGGATTTGCATGTTATTTCAATGTGGATTAAATTTTTAGTTATTTAAATTTTAAATAAATTTCTAATTTAAATTTTTTAATGAAATTTGGAATGTAGCCTAAATTGATTTTTTGCTTCAAAATGACGTATCCCACTTGTTTGTGTGACTTGCGGTTCGTTCGGACAGACGGACTGAACGATTATAAAACCTTCCACTTTTTACGTTATAAACGTAGCGTGGAAGCTAAAAGTAGTGTAGTGTATTTGAAACGCATAGTGGAAGAACGTGCTAAGTGAGAAAAAGGTGAAAACAAGAAAATAAGCTTAAAAGTTTTTTGTTTGCACTCAGATATGTTAAAAACGGTACTTGCAAACCGTAAAAAAATGTACCTAACTCAAAGTTTCTGGAAAGGGGAAACTTGTTATCGTTAAAGAAGTTAGTAATACGTTCAATGACACGAAAATCTCATTTTTTTTAAATAAAAAAATGTCACTTAGCACGTTTTTCCATTAAGCTCTTTATCTGTCGTAATCTCTCTCTTTTTTTAAAAATAATTGTTTAACTCTCTTTAAAATTACAAAAAAACTTTAATTTTTAAAATATATTTTAATATTAAGAATGTAAACGATTAAGGATCTTTTACTAGTATTATTAATTTGTAACGTTTGAATTGCAGGGTACAAAAAGACCAAAAGCTTCACACAGTTTTATTCACTTCACATATATTTGAACTTTCGCTGGTACTATATCTTTAGTGTGGCTAATAAATGAAAGTTGTGTCATAAAGCCTTAACTAAACTACAACTCCTCGCCGAAACAGCCTGTTAGTGGGACTAGGTCTGCCATGCTTATTTCAGCTTACATGCCCAAAAGCTCTGGGGTGCTAGGCATATGTCCCAGTTAGGTCTTAAACCTCACGCGGAACCCCCATAGTTTAGTTTTCAAGCATGCTTAGTACTCAGTTTATCGACCCTCTGAAGGGATGAAAGCATGGGCCAACTTGAACAATCCGGGACTCGATCTCCAGACCTGTGGCTTGGCAATGTGAGGCACTACCACTAGCCACTGGGACTCATGTTCTAAATCGAGACATATAATTAAATTAGTAAACAAAGTGCATAAATTTGGAATATTTTAATCCTTTCAAACTAAAATAAACTTTTTTTTCATACATAGATGAGCTAATAGATCCTAAAGTAAAATATTTTATTCCAGACGAAGATAAGAAGGTAGAAGAAGAGGAAGTCAAGAAAGACATAGAAGAAGAAATCAAAGAGGATGAAGTCAAGAAAGACATAGAAGAAGAAATCAAAGAGGATGAAGTCAAGAAAGACATCGAAGACGAAGTAGTAGAGGATGAACTCAAGAAAACGGTCGAAGAAGAAATCAAGAAAGAGATTGAAGAAGAAATCAAAGATGAAGAAGAGGAAACAAAAGACGAGGAAGAAGAAATTAAAGAAGAAAAGAAGGAAGAGGATGACAAGAAAGTTGAAGAGGAAGAAGATGAAATCGATGATGATGATAAGAAGATACTTGAGGGTGGAGAAATTGTGAATAACGGGAAAAAACCATTTTGGGAAGAAGAAGAAGAAGAAGAGGGTTCAAAAGGAGAAGAAGAGGGTCCAACAGAGGGAAATCCTGAACAAGGCAAAAAAAGAAACATTTTCTCTCAATGGTTTGATAAATTCAAAAATTACTTAAAGAAAAAGTTTGATTGATAACATAAAGTGTTGAAAGATTGCTTTTGTATGTAAAGCGATTGAAATATTTTTCGAATGTGATAAAAAATGCATATGTCTTTAAATAGTCTGTAACCTTAACTAGAAAACTGTTTGTTTAGTTAAAGAAATAATTAACATTTTGTATTAAATATAATTTTATATTCTGTTGTAAAAGTAAACTTAAACTGTTATAATTTCGATTTTATCATTCAATCATATTTTTAAATATAAAACTAGATGTTCCGTTTCCATGTCTGAATTATTTTAGTTAAGTACACCAGGATATATAATTTTTTTACCAAGCGATATGGCGGTAGTCTTATTTATAACATTAAAATTGCCGAATGTGATATAATTCCCAATCAAAATTTAAAATAGTTATTTGATGTAAAAATAATAATAGCGAGAAAACCCATTTTATAATCAATCTGTCGCAATTTCAAAAGTACGATGAACCAAAGTAAACGAAGTTTGGCAAATGTAAAATGATCAAAAGTACGAACAGGCACAACTTTAGTCCTGAAAATACAGTCGAACCCCGCTATAGTGAACCCTCTACGGAACCAACAATTGGTACTCTATATCCGAGGGTTCACTATATCCAATTTTTCAATCCAAAATATTATACGATATATTTATATATTGCATTTTATACGCTTTTATAAGAATAATTATGATTTTGCATACCTTGAATTAATTGAATAAATAATTTATTTAATAAATTTTCAAAAAAATATTAATTAATTTTTGCAATTTTCTCAAAATAATTATTGGTACAGAAATAATGTAAATTTAATTAATAATGAATATAATTTGTTACCTCTATATGCCTACATTCTGTGAAAGAAGTTGGTAATTTTGAATTGTTTACGATTAGAGTTCATAAGGAAATAAGAGTAACACATAGAGATGTGAAAAAAAAGAACACCATGTTCTTTTGAACAGGTTCTTTAAAAAGAACTGGAGCAGTATGCTCTTTGTTTTTGAAAAAACATGTTCTTCTATAAATTCATGATTTTTCATCAGAATTTAACTTAATACTTTAAGGCATTTTATGCATTAGAAATTATTCATTCCAATCACAAAATTATTTTCTTTACAAAAAAAAAAAAAAATGCATGCAATTTCTAATTCCGTTACTAGGTAAATCATTAATCGTAAGTTCCTAACAAAACAAGCAACTACCTCTCCTCTTAGTTGGCTCAGTGGGTTTGGACGAAAAAGCTTCTTCTCAACTTACGTCACGAATGCCCGAAACGCCATACCCACTACTCAGGCAATGAGACAGATTTCAAAACGATTACGATTAAAAAGAACAGGAACAGTGTTCTTTTTGTATGCTCTTTCGCAGTACGATAGCTCCTTGATGCTTTTTCGTAGTGCGATAGCTCTTTGCTTTCGGGGCAGCTCCTTTCGGAACGGAATAGTTCTTTTTCGCGAACTGGCAAACTGGAGCAGATTGCTCCGACTAGCTCTTTTTCGAGGTTGCTCTGGAAGCCGTTCTTTTTGCGATTGCTCTTTTGGCACTGTTCTAAACGGTTGTTCTTGCCATCTCTCAAACGTTCAAATGGGATTATTGGGTTTATCGTAGTTGGGTTTTGGTGCGCGTAGGATTTATTTTGTTTATTTATTATTATATTGATTATTGATTAATTTTTATTTTATTTCATTATTATTTTTGTATTATTGTTTTATTTAATTTTTTTTTATTTATTATTATTTTATTTCATTATTTTTATCACACTATTTATCATTATTTTTTATTACGTTACTTATCATTATTTTATATTAATTTATTTCTGTATTTATTTTATTGCTTCATCATTATTTTGTTATTATTATTGAATTTTTTCCTTCAGTTTCATTTTGGCAGATTTTAATTTCACAATTTGATTTTTTTCGAATTTGACCTTTTTTCTTTTTCTGGTGCATGGGTAAGCTTAATATTATTATTTTTAATAGTACAAAGTAGCATTATGTAGCTGTTTTTTTTTTTTTTAATTTTACCATTCCATAAAACATTTCGCTTATTTTACATGCTATAGGAAAACACATTAAAAAAAAATAAATATAGGCTGAAATTCTGAACCACGGGAATGTGGCTCGTATTTCAGAGTGGGGTATGATAACGTAAACAATACCCCCCCCCCCCAAGTTTGCCCCCCCCCCTTCTGTTAGGGTTATGTGCCCAAGGAAGGCGGCTGCTTTATTAAGAGTTGTGGTTAGGGTTGTTAGAAGTGGCTAATTTCAGCAGTATTGGCTAATATTTGATCCGCTTGGTTCGTGTAAAATTATACCAGTCGCCAAAATTGTTCAATTGAATGATTATATTAAGTTGGAAAATCACACACATTTTTATTTTTTCTTTCAATCCTGACTATTTTTTGCGTTATGTTAATTTTTTGCTTTTGAATATGTCTTGATTTGTAATTTTAATTAAATTGGTAGGAAGGTAATGGAAGATAATTTGGGTATTTAGGCTTTTTTGAGAAGCAGGTTGGCTATTTTAGGAAATTTCTAAATATCATCATAAGATTATAATAATAAATTATATAATCATGAATTAATCTTAAAGTTTTAAGTCGCATTGCTTTTTTAAATAATGTAACTAATTCAAATTATTGCAAAACAGGGACACTTCCGATCAAATTTTGTTTTTTTAAGTTCATTATGCATTTTATTTATGTTTGCCGGAATTCGCAATCGTGAAAAGCAGCTTTAGTAAAAAGAGCAGGTTAAAGAACTGTTCTTTTTTAAAGAATAGAGCTGAGAGCAACTGCTCTTTAAAAAGAACATAAATATAACATCTCTAGTAACACATTTGTGCATGTGAATTGGACAGTTCCACTTTTCCCCAGTTTTCAAGGGATAGTTGAAAAGAAAGAATGAGTAGCTGGGAAGAAGAATTGGCTTCATTCAACTCCGGAGGAGAAGTTGCAACACCAGTGCGTATTGTCGTACAAGCCGTGAAAAATAGTCCAGGAAAGGGTATTGTCGTATTATGGATACAAGCCTTCCACGAAAGTGTGGATGGGTGGGATGTGGAATATGAATAATGGTTCGAAAAGAAAGGGTGGTTCCTGGAACCCAGAGGGGGTGGGGGGGGGGAAGAAAAGGTATGTTTACTTTTAAACAGGTCCAGTTTGTGTACAATAAGATGGGAAGGACAGGTTGAAATATGACACATTGTTAAAGATTGCTTTCTCGCTGCCACTTGCCATTTATAGTGTATCTTAAAATATGGAGAACTGAACCAAAAAATAATAAGGAAAGGAAATTTAAGTTCACTATTACCGAACTCCCATTTTCTAAGTAGTTCACTATATCCATATAAAATAACATTAGTTAGATAGGAGTTCGGAAGGGACCACTAAAAAGGTTCATAATAAGCGAGGGTTCACTATATCCCGGGTTCACTATAGCGGGGTTCGACACATTTTTGTTAATGATATACTTACTTAGACAAGACTTCTCCAAATTGTAACTAAGATATAGTTTTGGTTCCTTCTTTAGCCACTTTTGATGAACCTAAATTAAATTGCATGAATTGGCCAATGTACGGGCCGAATCCTTTATATCCTAGTAAAGCTAAAATTTGGATCATGTGAGTTTTGCATCTAAAATTTTTACGTATTTTCTCACATGTGATTTTTTTTACTTAGAATTATTCATGAAGTTAAATTTAAAACAAGCTTCATTACCAAAAAAGTTAATGGAATAAAAGAGCGATACTTCAAAGCAAATCTTAATTTTTGCAGTTAGTATCACACATGCATACCAAATCAGTTTCGAACGTAGTATGCATTTATAAGTTTAAATTCTTTTTCAGAACAAACCAAACTATCTTTTTAGTAGAGCATGTTGCAAAATAAAATTATGTTCTTTAAGTGAAGCATTTTACAGACATCTTTAAATTGTTCTCTTCAAAAGAGACATTATTGCTAAATTTTCACCTTCTCTTTACTAAAAATTTACTAGAATGGTCGGATGTTGATAAATATTTCCGTTTCCGCTCTTCTTTTATGTTCTTTTTTGGTTCTAAGACATAGTGGACAGAGAGGCATTTGTCCAAGAAAAATGATACTTCCTCTAAAAGAATATTTGACTATTGAATTGTCTAAGGATAAAGACTTTTAGTTTAAAATTTTATATAAGCGGTAAGTTACACATTTTTTTATTTAAGCAAATATTAATTTAAAAGCAATTTCGTATTTATTTTCGTTACGGTTTTTGCCGTAAAAGTAAAACTGAGTTAAAAGCTGAAATGATACAGATTATACACTGGTCATATATTTAAGTCACATTTAAAAAAAAAACAACTTTTAATGATGTTTCTCAGTCACCTTAGGCTAAATTTATTACGACACAGTTTTTGAAATAAAAAAGTATCAAAATATTTCTTTACATATGATATTCTAATAATTCAAAATTAATTTCTATAGAAGTTCACGAAATAAAAATATATCAAAATATTTCTTTATATATAAAATTCTAATAACTGTAATATATCTATGATTTATAATTTCTTTATAATTATTATTTAAGAATTTTTTTCTATCATTATTCATAACTAGTCGAGGGACACAGACGTACTTGTCTAGGAACTGCCAGTTTCCCCAAGTTTGATATCTTGAAATCTATAATACTTATGGTACATTCAAATTTGAAGTAGTGCGGAGTCTCTTAAAACCACTTAATATGGGAATGAAATTCAAAATACCTTATAAAAAATTTAAATATATAAAAGTTAAAATTCAAAATTTTGTAGTGAAAATAAGTTAGCACTTTGAACTATTCTCTTATAAATTATTTAGTGGGATTAATATGAAATACACTGCTCACAATAATTAGGGGAGCGCATGGTTTAAACTCTTTCAACCCCAATGTTTTCATTTGGAATTATAAGCCTGCGATTTTTTTCTCACTAAGTTGAGCTTGCACTAATTTATCGTTAGATGAAAAAATCATGTATTTTAAGGATGTAAATAATGTTTGTTTTAATCAAATGAAAATATGAAAACATGGTAAAATAAAATTCACTCCCAAACAAATTTTATGAAATAAATTGACCCTAAATTCTTCACGCTTGCATTCTCAGATGTTTAAAAATTGATTTTACCTCTTTTTTGCAAATACACATTTGAAAACATTATTGTTGTAATTTATTCTTAATTTTTGATTCCAATTTTTCTCCCTTAAATTTTAATTTAAAAAATTTATATTTTCCCGCCGTTTTTTACCATTTCATTCTGGATGCATAATGAATCTGTTTCACAAATTTTAGATTTTAGAATGAAAAACAAAACGTTGAAACTGAAAAAGTTAACAAAAGAAAGCTAAGTGCTCCCCTAATTGTTTTGAGCAGTGTACTTGAAATTCATTTTTTAAAGTAGAGGAGTAAAACAAAAAATGTTTATAATGTGTTCAAAGATCTATTTAATTTAGGTCCCAGCTATTCTTTAAATATGTTAAATTGTTACTTAAGCTTAAAATATATTAAGTGCCTTAAAAAGTAGTTTTTCTAATTAGTACTATGATAGAAATCTAGATACTTATTATTTCAAAAAGAATAATTTTAAAAATTTATAAATAGTAAAATTGAGAATTTTTTTCCAAAATTGGGTATTGAACTAATTAGCGAAGTGTGTATATAAAAAGTCTAGAAAAATATTCGAAATTTTAAGCTGAAGATTAATATTACCACTAAAAATTTAAATAGACAAAATATTTTTACTGAACTCCATCAAATTTGACAAGTGTTTTAAACTAAAATATTCGTTTTCAGTATCTCAAGATTACCATTGGTAAAAATGCTTGCTTTCAAGACTGTTTTCGCGTTATGTGCAATATTAGTTTGCTTTTCTTGCTTTATACAAGCAAGCCCAACAGCTGTTGATAGGGAAATTGGCCAAGAGTCCTTGTTTGACAATAACGGTAAGTGTGTGTCGAATACATGATTTAAAATTCCAAAATATTCCATTCGTTTACTTTCTACGAACAAAGTATACTGTAAATGCATTTTTGTTGAGAGTATTTTTTACTTGAGAACTCCATTTAGAGCTTTGAGTTGATTTTTATACGAAAAAGTGCCACAGAATGGACAAACAAGAACTGAATTTAAATCTGTAATTAGTAAGACATAAACCCTTCATCTTACAGCATTTCTAATTTTACAGTTTAAATTATTTTTAAGCAAGTTTATATACTTTTTTACTTTTGGGGTTGTTTCCTGGAACTGTGAGCCACATTATGTGGCTCCATTTTGGAGACTCTTTCTACTATTATTTTTTTGAGCTACTGTAGTGTTGCAGTTAATCTGAGCTCTCTTTAATCTCATGTATCATAAGATTTAATATTGTTAGGAGTACTCGAGCTAAATGGGTACTTTAGGGATATTTCAGATGATGCAATGATGTTAACTGCAATATACAAAGACAATCTTTAGACCAATTTTAAACAGAAATAGCATCAATCAAAATTAATTAATCACTGAAAAAAATGTCAGATACCTTTTTTGTCTTAACTGAAATGTTGCTTAAAATATAAGAAACTTCCGGGTAATGACAAGTTTCTGATAATTTGAGTAACGTTTCCTTTATATTCAAAGTTAAGAATCTGAATGCCTCTAGCGCATGCACAAATGATTCCATCCCCTCTCTGTCAACACGATTTCAGATTTGTTACAATTCCCAGTTATTTATGATTAATTCTGCAAAACTTGATGTAGTGTAAAATTAATGAATTATTGGTGCTGATCACACTGTAGTAACCTGATAATGACTTGGCAGATGAGTTGTGAATCTAGGTATTCAGATACTATATTGGGTAGGGTGACACGGGGTAATTATTAGATTAGAACTTTTACCATAGCTCCTACATTTAAGTAATTTTCTAATCAACATTTTCTTTCATAATGACTCTTATATATATCAGTCGGGTAATATAGTTGAAATATACTATCTCCTCTGTAGAAGTAGAAAAATAAAAATTGGGTCAAAGAATTACCCAGCCAATTGTGATAATTATTGGACAGTAGTTTTTCAATCTGTTCTTCACAGTTTTTTTGTCTATATACATGGGGTATATTGCGTGATATGGTGTGTACACTATAGTACTGTGTATTTGATAATTATTAGACATCAAATGACTTCTGTAAAAAAAATTTCATCAGTGAAATCTAGTAAAAATAGCCAAACTACATTTCTGTTTGTAAATTTGTTTATAAAATCTTTCAATATACCATTAATTAATTCACTTATAGCTTCTCTTCAGTATACACAATTTTATCAATCAATCGAAATATAGATATGATATCAACTATATTAGACTGCAATATTCCATTGATTTTACGAACTCAATCAATGCAACATGAGCGGAAACGAAAACGTGTGTTCGAAATAATTATTCCTGACACCATCTTGGATATTTCATGTAACTAAACGACGATCTGGATCAGACCTTTAAAAACATATCTAAGATTGAGCATTACAAAATTCAAGATTTATAAACGAAAACAAAATTTATATGCAATTGGCGTCGATTGAACAAAAGTTTAAACTATATTTTCTCAAGCAATTTGGGTTATTAATATATTAAAAAAAGTGTTAATGTTATCCCAATAATTTATCAGAGCATTGCTGGACATGCAATTAACACATTTTAATTTGCTAGACGTAATAAATTATGATGCATTATAGTTTTTGGGCCCTATCCAATAATTACCCCAATTTTCATGTCCAATAGTTACTCCAGGTCACCCTACGTAAAAGTGCTTTTTTTACAGTTTAATAAACATGATGCCGATACATTGTGAAAATAATCAAGCCATTTTACGATTAAAAACTATTGCAAAGAAAATAACTTTCAACAACAACAATTTCCTGGGCTTCAAAGGCTTAAGATAGAATTTTTCTTTATAAAAATATTTCCCGGCCCCCTTTACAAACTAAGAGTCTGAAATTTTTCTTAAAAAAACTACTTAAGATACTGTTAAAATATTCCTTTAAAATTCAGTTTAAAAAATTCTAATTTTAAAATTCATTTTATAAGATAATTTAGACTTATTATTGCAGGCGTTTATTGCAGATCCAAACTGTTACGAAGTATTTCCACAAGCTCCCCTCTAGTAGCAAACTAATTATAAGCTTTACTAAAGTGTACACTATTTTTTCTAGTGAATAATAAATATGAAGATAGTAAAAAATTAAACTTTTTTTAAGTTGAAAATGGTTTTTGTTTTACTCAACAGAAGGAAGCGGTGAAATAGATGTGTTCGGAGAAGAGGCAAACGCCTTTGCGACAGGACAACCCGACATCGATCCACTTATCGAGGAGGAAAAGATCGATGAAAGCTTCATGAACCATAAGATTCATGAAGAAAAGGCAGATGTCAAAGAACAAATTTTTGAGGATGAAGCAAATGAAGACAAAGAAGTCATCAAAGAGATACAAGCAGAGATTTTTGAAGATGAAGCAAAGAAAGACGTGGATACGATCGAAAAGATTCTAATAGCCGAAATAGAAGAGGACAAAGGTGAATCAGTAAAGGGACATACTGATGAAGATCCTGGAAAAGAAGGGTCAGATGTCCAACAACAACAATTAAAAGAAGACGGTAAAAAGAACAAAAAAGAGAAAAAGAAGTTTGGCCAAGGGTATCTAAGACATGCAGCGGACTTGATAGGTGAGCTAAGGAAGGATCTTAAAGATATGATTCCTATTAAGAAAATTCCTTTTCTTCCCTTCAAATAAGCATTTGTACTCCTTGCCAACCTAAGTTGGGTAAATAGAAATATGCTATGGAGAAGATCCTTCCGCGGATGTAAAAAGTTCCATAAATTGTTTGTGAATCTATCCAGAAAACATGTTTAAAACATTAATTTCATTTAAGGTCTAACAGTTATGAATACTATTTGAGAAAAGTTCGCAATTTTTTTCAGAATGAAAAGTGTATTCTGATTAAATTGTATTAAGATCATTTTGTATGTTAATATTATCCTACAAGAGTTTCCAACTAGCGGACCAATCGCACTTTTCCCCTGCCTTTTTACTATTTGTTTTTACCCAAGTTATGTTGGAACTGGAGTGTAGGGCCACACCGTGTACGTTGGTTATCCCCCTCCCTATAAAGTAAAAGGTATTTGGTTAAAAGATTTGTTTTATGTGGGAACTGCTCACTCCAATAGCCACTCATTTAATCTACTTTTAAGTCACGGAGAAGCCTATGGCTGGTTAAATGTGAAAAAGAATTTTAGTGTAGAAAAGTAAAATTTTCCTTCCTACTTTTTTTTACCTTCCATACTATGTTTGTAAGGTAAAAAAGTAGGTTTTTGTAACAGAAAATTTTATTTAAAAACACTTCCATACGCCATGTATTCATCTCAAAGAGAAAATCACCAAACACCGCTTTTAACTAGCTTTAAGCTTTTAAAGTAGAAAATTAATCATTTTAATATATTTTCTTTTGCTTATATAATTAATAGTCGTTATTGTTTGCTAATTTTTTTGAAGTTCAAAGAATACTGATGTAATTTTATGTGCTCTAAAATAGAAGCGAAACTTTTTATTCATCATAACATCACTATAATCTTAACTTTGTATTATTTAAAAAACGATTCTTTAGAACAAATAAATACGTTCTTCTTCATTTTCTTAATAAATAACTTCTTGTCATCATAAAGGCCAATTTTTATTTATATTTTCATAAAAAAATTTATTTGTATGGAAGATGAAATTAAATATACTCTCAAATATTTTATTTTATCCCATAATAAAATTTCCAACAATATAATACATGTTTTAATCAGTTATACTTTTTATTTTGGAATTTAACTATGATAGTGTTTTGGAGAAATACAATCACAGTTTACTCAAAACTGGTACTGACATATTAAAGCAAAACTGCAACCAGTAGTATATACATTTTATTTATATGATTATATATATTTCAAAGGTTGAATGATCCTATATCCTAGAATAATGTAGATATGCAAAATCTTGATTTACTAAATCGCAAATACATATATATGGATTTAAGTGATGATAGATTTTTAGTATTATGTTAACTTATTGTCAGCTTTACAGTTGAAAAGTTAATTATAAAACCTTTGAATCATTTTAAAACTTATGCATATCTCTTTACACTCAAACATTTTTTTAATAAACACCATTGACAGACAGTTAATGTTATGAATTTATTTTACACTGAAATAAAAATGATAACAAAAGTTCAAATACAAAGAACAAGTTGTATGAGTAGCAAGAATTCATAATGTGTAATATCAATTTAATAAACATAATTAAATTGTTTTTTTTTATTTTAATTTTACATAAATAATAATTTTAATGTATTATTATCTCAAATATGAAATTAGAAATATTGACAATGACAATGACAGTGATTGCGCCCTCTAGAAGGGAGAGTGTAGGCTTTATAGCCCATTAATTAGAAATATTGAGGCATGACAATTAAAAAAAAAAGCTTTATATGTTAAGAACTGTTATACTAAATAAAAATAAGCATTATTTTATGCTTATTATAAATTAGGCCTTAAGACTATCTTATTCAGGATTCTAAGTTTTGATCAAACAGTAAAACATTCAAATACAAGCACCGTTGAAAAACATCTTGTTAAAACCCTTTAATCATGTTTAGATTTAAAATATGTATTTCTTCCACAGGAACCTTTAAAATGTTGCCTGACAACATAAGGAACGCAAAAACGCTGGTATTAAAATAAATAAAGAATATATAAAACAGAATAAAATAGTTTCAGCAAAAAAATCTATATATAATTACACAAGATTTTGATTGGGATGGCAAGATGAGCCACCTAGAATGCCTGAATGTTTTTCTCAAAAGCTTTACCTAGAGTTATAAAAACGTTTAAATAAAAATTGTCTCCTTGCAAGTTTGGCTGTAATCAACTTGTTTTCTAAGCCACTCTGTAAAATGAACTTTTCTGCATGCATGTATTCACTGTAACCAAAGTTTTTAGTCTAGTAAATTTAACGATTGACCACGATAGTTCAAATTTGTACTCCGGCCTTCAATTGACCAAACTGCCACTCTTCAATGTTAGATGTATAAGACTATATGGTTCCTAAAGCTTGAATTTGTAGATCAAGAAACTTTACAAACCACTTGGCGTCATAAGTATCTACATACGCTCTGGTTGGAAGATCATTGGATAAACAATTAAATACAAATTTTCCAATAATGCCAACCATTCTGCAATGCTAGGTCAACCTTCGGCCACAATACATTTCACATCTACAAGTCAATCTACAATTTATACACAACAGCATTGTTATCGACACCCAAAGACTCGTCTGATCCATTAGGAACTATGACTGCAATGTCTCCATTCTTTTCCGTGTACAAAGTTCCCTTCAGAATGCTGTTTTTCTTGCCTATTGCAGTAGTTTCGTTATTTGGCTTGTCCCCTCGCTTGTTGAACATGATCTTCTCAAGCGCCATCAAGGGAGACTCCACCAGCATGCTGCCAGCGAAAGCTGTGGCGTATGTTACACAGAGGTTGCCCAAGAATATCCAAACCTGAAAAGGTAGGGATATACTCGTTATTAGTGCGTATCCATACTTTGGCCTACTTAAGGGTGCTCAACCCCCCCATTCCCCGTCCTTCTTCGATCGGGCTTGCTAATGGTAAGCCTATGGGGGAAAAATGGTTTTTGTTCAAAAAAAAAAAAAGCTATGAAATTATAGGAATATTTTGATGTGTTTTTTTTAAATTCATAACACTTCAATAAAGTTGTGCTTATAGAGGTTATTTAAAAAAAAAAAAAAAAACGTTATTTGCTTTTGTTTAATCTAATTTTTTTTCTATTAAAAAAAGGTAAATAACGTTTTTAAATAAATAACCTCTATAAGCACAACTTTATTGGAGTTTTATGAATTTAAAAAAACCGCATCAAAACATTCCTATAATTTCATTGCTTTTTTTTGGAACAAAAACCATTTTTCCCCATAGACTTACCATTAGCAAGCCTGATCGAAGGAGGACGGGGAATGGGGGTGATGAGCACCCTTAATTTACAAGGTCAGAAAAGCTCTCGGAAACGCGTGGGTTGATATTTTAATAAACGTGTAATATTTACTCTTCTAAAAGTGTTGAAAGGTTTTTTGAGTAAAATTCCTGAGAAAACTTCATATTTAATAGTTAGATATTTGTTTATTTATAACATGCTTACAATAAAGGAAAAATAAAAATATTAAAATGGTATTAATTTACAGTTTTGCTTATTACCAATAGCTCTAAAAACATACAAGTAAAAAATAGTACAAAATCAGCAAAATCCGATCCAGAAATTAAAGATTCCTCTTTAAAATAATGTTTGAAATAATGAGTAATATGTTTGCGTGCTCACTGCACATGAGTACAGAAGCTATTGATAGCATCATGTTGCTTTATCACTCATGCGTACCACCAGAAGTATTCCCGAGAACCACCAGTGATACGCGTACCATCGGTTGGGAATTTAGGTCTAGATGATAATAAATGTTGTAGTATATAAGTCGAAGAAACTTGTCCTTCAACATAACGACAACCCGTATCCACCAAGAAGTGAATACGGGTTGTATATTTTCGGTAACAATACAAACCCATCACCGACAGAATACCATTAACACAATAATTTCCTAATGAAAATGTTAACTTAATCTTTAAAAAATGTTTTTCGTGTAACTTAATTTGTCCTACATAACTTGTTAAGTGCTATTTCCGTATTTGTCTCACATATTTTTTATTTAGATAAACTAAAGAAATACATCTTTTTTTAAGTGTCAATCGTCAAAATGGGGATAATAAATCACACAATTGATTGTTTGTTAAGCACGAAAAGTTAGCATAAAATCAAAATATTTTTTTATTAATAATTCAATAATTATGAAATAACTTTTATATAATTTTAGAAAAGTATTGACGAAATTGATACAAGAAAAGAATATACTTACTGCGAACCAATGATCGGGTTGAATTTGTGTTCTGATGTTGCCCACAATTGCAATTTGCACAATAGGATGGATTAGATAGACTATGAAGGTCAGACGGCCCAAGGGCACGAAGGCTTTCCAAGAGAGGATGTAGTTGACAACACCTTAAAACATAGACACGTTTTATATTTATTCAGGGTTTTATTTGAAATTCTTTTTTTTTATCGCAGTCTAAACCCTCGTTTCGAAGATTGTTAAATTTATTTGAATTTGTAGATGTTATTAATAGAAGTTAATTAATTGTATTAATGACAGTTGATTATTATGAAAACTGTTGAGTTAGAATCTCTTCTGAGAAGTTGGCGAGTAATTGAAAGATTCCCCGATTAATACCGTGTTGAGAGTTGCGTTTGTTCAAATACCTCCAAAATGCTTAAAAAATTGTTTAGATTTTTAAATAATTATTAAGTTTTTTGATTAACAGTTTTATCATCTGCTAGTATGTTGATCATGAAGATTTTTTTTAAAGAGTCAAAGTAGTCTTTGCATCTCCTTCATATGACTATCAGGTTTACCAGCAATACACGTATTTTTTAAAATTATAAATTAAAAAAAACTTGCTAAATATTCAAATTTAAATATCGAAAGAGTCATTAATAATCATCTGCTACGACGTGTATACAGTTTAAAAAAATAAATACACAAAAATTTTTGTTTAAAAATTTAAAAATTAATCTTAAGCACTGAAAACATTTTCAGACTTCAGCTATTTTGCATGTCCTAGAATGTTTAAAATATTTTTCACACAAAATGCAATTTCAAAATGAGTCATCTCCCTCTTATAAACCCACATAACCCAATATTCTACGTTATTACCTCCATGTCCTGTGCTGCAGCACACAATCATCCAAGCCACCCCAATGGCCCAGGCCGTCCTGTTGAGACTGGCGTAGATCAGACCGCCCCAGAAAGTAGGGTCCACTCCACGGTTCCACTCCACAACACCATACAGCACGGAGAAATTGGAGATGAAAGCCAAGCTCCAGCCAATCCACTGAATGACCTGTTGAAGATAAAACGTGATGTAAAAGTAGTATTTTTTTTTGTATAGGAAGTTTGCAAGGGGTAAGATGTATGGCCTACAACGAGCACAAAATCGTTGAAAAGGGTCACTCGGTGCTCGGTTGATCTTTCCAGGTCCAATGAGTTGAGTTTCAGGTTTAGGAATGAATCCAAGAGATTTTTTGGATTTAATATTCCAACCTTTATTTAAATACTTTAATTGTCCAGCTAATGATATATTAAAAGATTGATAAAATATTGAAAGAACGACGATATTATTTTTTAGAAAACATCGTCGAATCACAATGCTCGAGGTACTGATTTTGGAGATTTCTAGTAATTTAAAATGTGCCTTTTACAAGATCTCAAACTCAATATTCATAGTAAGGTTTTTTTTTAAAGCCATTGACCACCAGAACTTAACCAAAGAGAAAACTCATATAGATTGTCACTAGACACATTATGTAGAATAGACTGCGCATTGGCAAATAAAAGCGTTACCCATAAAATCAAACGACAATTAGTACTAATTAGTGTGGTTTAAATAACTTGACGATTTTTCCAATAAGTAAGAGACCAGATAAATCTAGTACATAGTTTGAAACGGAAGCTGGGAAAGGAACAAAGATGAATAACTATTCCGACGTTTTTGGGGCTGCTTTAGAAGTCAATTCTATTTATGTCACTGATTGTCAAAGGAATTTAAAAGTTATTGAAAATATCAATGAATTGGATTTGTAAGACATAAAAAATATAAAAATATCTAGGTACTTACTCTGGGAATTTTTAAGTCTGGTTTTACCGCCAATAGGTAACCGGCAAGCATCCCAACACAGTATGGGCCCGCATGTACAAATGGTCTGAAGTAAAGTTTGGCCCAATATTCTATCCTTTGACTAGAGAAATTAAGTTTAATAAAAGTATGAATAAAAACATATAAATTTACAACGAGTTTTCATTTATTTATGTATAAAAGAAACTAAAAAGCTAAATAAATTTTAAAATCACGTGAAAGAAGTTTGATTAAAAGTCTATTTGTTTTCAATTCTGGATTTTTCCCTTAAGGGGGAAAATAAAATCTGTAGCGGGGTCTCCAAACTAAAGTCTTATCTCTGTATTAATCCACTGAAAAAAAATCCTAACAAAATTACTCCGTCTGTATTGAATATTTTACAAAAGGTTTTTTTATACGATAAGTGTAGCTGGCTTACAGAACTCTATTATTCCACTTTTTAATAGAGGTTAGAATATTTTGTTGTCAAATTGCTCATTGAAAATTAAAAAAAATATTAGACGCAATAAAAACAGTAAAATTATAGAGCTCTGTAAGCCTGCTACGTTTATCATGTACAAAAAAAAAAATTAAGAAAAATATCTAGTACAGCTAGGGTAATATGGCTTTAAAATTTTTTTTTCCATTGGAATAACATAAATAGAAAACTATAAATCTAGTATTCTAGCTTCTAATCTAGACTTCTCTATCTAAACTTCTAATCTAGTAAAAATATCTAGTACAGCTGGAGTAATATGGATTTAAAAGATTGTTTTTCCCATTGGAATAACATTAAGAGGAAACTTCAGTTTGGAGACCCAATTACCACTCCCATTTCTCCTTAGCAAAAACAATTACTCTCCATTGTGATGTTTTACTACACAACACTTAAAAAAAAAAGACATCAGAGCAACTGCCCGAGGCGGTGCAATAATTAGAAGCGTGGCCATGTTCTGAAACCAGCTTGTCGAGCAGAATACAAATTAGATCAAACCAATCTTGTTCAACCTTCAAGTCAGTCATCAATATTACCTTCAAATACGACATGGGTGTAATTGGCAATTTAAAGGGTAAGCAATGTGTTCTGTTTTCGATAAGATGTCGCAGTTGAAAATAGAAAACAAAGGTTCATTCATTTAAAAGGTGATTTAAAAAACATCGAAAAGGTCGTTTTTGCATAATTTTGACGTAAATATTGCAATTTATTGATGCAATAGTTTTCTAGTAAATTTCATAATTATATGCAATGGATTGACAAATCAGAATAATAAAATTACTTTGCAAATATAATGAGCAACATAACAGTTAAAATCATAAATTTTTTCTTGATTTTTCATTGATGTTTGACTCAGCGGTATCTATTTTTATATGTTTAAAGATAATCTACGTCTCTTTGATAAATGTAATTTTACAGTAAATTTAAGTAGTTAAAAATCTGTGAGTAGCATAAATATTCTGTTTTCAAGCATAATTTTTCCAACGTGTACACTTTAAGAACGTTTTAATAAATTTTTATAGCTTACTCAGGGTCTGGATGTGCAAACAGCATGGTGGGAGGGAAGTTATGAATATATGTACTGACCCCAGCACAAAGGATCGATGCTATTATGGTCATTACAGTTAACCCTAGTCCAATTCTGGGCCACCTAAATCGAGAAAATGTTTGATTTAAATTGAATTGATTATACATATTTTGTTAAAGCTATAGTATTAAAAACATGATTTTTTTAAACATAAAAAGTTTAAGTAATGTTTATGAGAACATCACTTGAAACTGAATATCTTCGTTTTTTAATACCAAAATTAAGTAATAAACAAACATTAAATAAATATCAACTTAATAATAATTATTTTTTTTAAATAAAATAATTTGCATTGAATTCACAAACCATTATAATTATTCGTTAATTCTTTCTTGTAAAATTTTAACAAAAATTAGCTATCGTTCAAAATTTATGATTTGTTAAATAAAAACTTGTATGGAAACTTTTTATACCTCAAAAGTGGTAGGAGAATAAGAATCACTGCAATGTAGAGTTGCATATCACAGGCAATATACCAACTTTGAGGTATGCACTGAGAACAAAAACATATTGTCATTCACTATACTTTATTTTATACTGTGTAGACACTGGGCTTAAACTTTAGTTTTATATGTAATTAAAAACAAAAAAAAATTGTAACAATATTATAAAAAAACATTTTTTATCAATAAACTAAGCAAATCTGCAAATTTTTTCTCCGTATGTTGTACGAAATTTCATACATTTAGCAATAAAAATGAATTTGAACATTAATGATAAAAATGTGTCATAATTATTAGAAAGGTAAACGCTAACGAGAAATATCTATTAAAGACATTGTACAAAAGCATGGTAAGATGCACATAAACAGAAAGACAATGTATAACGTTTGTTTAAGAAACTTATGGTAAAAGCAGTATCCAATTATCTGCAGAAAATTTGTACAAAAACATCATGCATATTATACGATAAATCTACATTCCTATGAAATGTGTAGAAACATCCTCATACACATAACATACTTTTAATGCATATTTTAAGTCGTTTTGTATTTTGTCATGTATGCAGTTAATAAGCTTTCACAAAACATTTTTCTCACCATATTATCTGCATTATAGAAATTGTTGATAAATATAAGGTTTGTCCACCAATTATCCCGGCATGCCTGAAGATACTTCTCTGTGGAATCGTACCAAATTGGACCTGACCCCATCATGCCCCCGATGAACATGAAGAGTATCACGTACAGGTACACAGGGATGATTCTAGGTTAGTCGAAAGTAAGACGAAAATTTAACTATTTAATAAAAAGTAAATGTTTTTATAAAGCTTAACAACAAAACAAGTAAGATATAAATTTATTTCGTAATAATGGTAATGTACTCGTTATTAAAAATTTTAATTTTCGACGAAATAAAAAATTATAAATTTTTTTGTTATATGAATTTTTTTTAAAATTTCAAATATAATACATAAATATTTTCAAGACCCTTTCATGTGCAAATTACTGCTTAATATCTATTTCATTTTAGATTATTTAAATCTTTTTTTTATTTGAATTGTAAAGTAGATCAAATTTATTTGAAATCAAATATAAATGTGTTAGCAAAGCTATTTCCTCACCTCCAAATTCTGTGGAATAAGTAGAGTCCTATGTTGAATTTATGACCTCCCTTTTTTACTAGCTTTACTGTCAAGTATACCACGAGAAGACCGCTGAAAAATTTACAAAAGTTAAGTTGCAATGGTTTAAACTACTTTTCAAGCATGAAGTTCCGGACACATTTTGAAAGGTCAATCAATGCTTTAAATTATGAAATATAGAGCAATAAGTTTATATCATTTATGTTAATTGTACGTTAAATACATTTACAACCCTCAGAGAGAAGAAATTTAACAAAAAACAAATTTAACTTAAAAAAAAAAAAAAAACTTTAAAACTCGAAGGTACGTTGCATTCGCCGTTCTCTGTTCTATATATCACACAAATCTACAACATTTGTAATGTTGAAAGCCCGTGATGGACATGCAACTTGAATTATAATGGGGGAGACTGGGAATAATTGCAATGGGGCAAGTTTTCCACCGGGCTTTATATTGAATTTTTTTTGTCATGTTCTACCAAAACTTGGAGAGGTTGTACCAGATATTTTTAGTCAACTTCTTTTCAGACTTCAAACCTTAGTGCATGTGATAGCTCTGACTTTTTTTTATAACATACGATCTCTTAAGACCCGAGCAAAATCCTACACGTATATTTTTATAATCTAAACATACTTTTCATACAAATATATGTTACAAGTATGTTTTTCAAAGAAATAAAAAAAATATGTTTAAAAATACTTAGGGACACGTCTTAAACTCTAAAAATACACTTATTTTGTGATATAAATGCAACAAAAAAGGCCGTATCACTCATTTGTAGTTAACAGATTATTTTAACATTGTTTTTAATGCAAAATGCCTTTAAATAACTACTAAAAAACTTTTTAAAAAGTTTGAGAAAAAAAATTAAATAATTTTTTTTTAAGAACTCTAATATCGTATTGATCCTCTTACAATATAATATCGTTTTTTTTAATAGAAATAGAAGACTGATACTGCAATCAAAAGCTGAAAACTGATATTTGGATCTTCTTCAATTGGACTTCTTCTATAGGTAGATTTTGGAACTATTTAACGTGCTAATTTTTTAAGGGGAGGTTTTAAACAAATTCCCCAAATGGGGACGCCAGGTCAGGTTAAGCATACTTTAAGCAACCTCTAGAAACTAGCACCAAACTAAGCTATAAAATTTATTTAGGTTCATAGTGATCCAGATGACAATACATTGAAGTTTGAAAAATAAAAGTTTTGGTATGATAATAAACTGTGACGTTTTAGAGCATTTAACTACTTTCTAAAATCATGCTATTAAAAAAAATCAGGCAGAGCTATCCCTGGTGACCCTGGTCTCACTTACTTTTATTGTTGGTGTTATAAACGAATTGTGTGTTACAAAAATTACTTAAACGCTCATCGAAGATTTTTCAGATTTGCGAAAGCTACGCAATTAATAAGTCAAGAATGAAACAAACACTTTATTTTAATTTTTTTTTGAAAAAAAAAAAAACAACTCTTACCCCATGCAAAAGAATGTATCGACAGCTACTGTTGCATTTATCACAGCTTGGAAAGCAAAGTCTCTTGCATAAGCTCTGACCTTTTCCAGTCCCACTAAAAGAAGGAAATTTAAATTTCGAAAATGCAATACATTAAATTAATTAATTATGTGGTAGGTTTATCTTATGCTTAAAATAAAAATTCTAATTCGTTATTTTTCTAGTTGTGTCACTCATTTACTACTCCATTTTAGGCTTGAATCAACGAGTTATTGATTATACAATAATATTATTTCGGAGCATTTACTCTTTGCGATTTCTTTAACACTTGTTTAGGATAAAAACATAAGTACTGTAACCAGTAGTGTAACATTAGTACTGTAACATCAGTAGTTTAATATCAGTACAGTAACATCAGTACCATAATATCAGTACTGTACTGTATATACTGTACTGTATTTGTGTTAATATTTATTTAAAAAATTTATTCGGTTTTGAAATAAAAAATTTTAAAGTGCTATTTTTTAAATTATATTTTATTTATTTTGTGTTCAAAATTTTAAATATACAGAAATAATTTAAGACCAGAAGTGCTGTATATTTTATACATGTTTAGCGTAGAAAATTATTTCATCAATGTTTTTAATTTACGCACTATTTAATTTTCTACAATAACCCAACTTCTAGAAAGTCTCAATGTAATACATATTTTTGGACTAATAAGTATCTTATAATTTTTCTCGAAGTAAATTTATAAGAAAATAAATACTAAGTTAATCATACTACAATAAAATAGCAACAAAAATAAATGTTTGTTTTAGCTAATGTCTAAAACTTAAACATAAAAACTAATATTAAATATTTAAAAACAACAAATTGAATGCTTACAAAATATTTGAAAGTTAACATTGATGTAGGTATGTCCTAGCACTATCCAGGACATACAGAGAAATCGGATTCCATTTAGACAGCTCAGAGTGTCGGATGAAGTCTTGGTGTTGGTAAACTTCTGGAAATTCGTTATCATTGAAAAGCATAGCAGGACTTGAGCTGTGGTACCTTAAAGAAATTATACTTACTTGTAAATTAAATAGTTCAAACGAAGTAACTCATTAATTCTGTGCATGCTTATCAATTAAATTACATTTAATTACTTTAAGATACTGAACTTACTATGGAACTTTTTGTTGAAGTAATAAGCATAGAAGTCAATGGAAGATCCAATAACCAATAATAAGCCAGCAAAGCAAAACACGCATCTAAAAATTAGAACAAAGGAAATTGGTTTGACATTACTGATGTATTGATGCACTATTTATACGATACATTTAATTACATGTTAATGGTTTTCAAGTAGTTCTATTAGCTTTGATTTAATCAGTTTAACTCTTTCAGTCCCCAGTGATGCCATTCAGCATCATCATTTTTGCTGATAATAATTAAAAAATAATAATAGAGTTGACCATCTATTGGGATTAATAAAAAAATATTTTCTAATAGAAAAAATTTTGAAGAATCAGATGATGTGCTTTTTGATATCATAAATGGCTTTAGACGACCAGAAAAAATATTCTAAAATGAAAATGCCAATTTGTCATTGGGACTAAAAGGGTTAATGGAAGTTCTTAACTTCACTGCCTACTTTAACAAAGTAAATCGCGAAAGACAATATTTTAAGAAATTTGTATAGTTGCTCAAAACAAGATGTATTTAAAAAGTATATGCAATAGCAGTTTAAATTGTAGGCTATATTAATAAATCCATGACTGATTAACTTACATTACGAAAATGCGAAGAGGTGTAAAATCATCGAATTGCTTGAGTTCACATCTTGATACTTTTGGACTTATGGCAATCCTACTAGTTACTGCAAAGAAGAACATTACTTTAGTATTGATCATGGTTAATTAATTAAGTGGATAGATACACTTAATTGAACTTTTGATAATAATAGCCAATATTTTTTTACAATTAAATAAATGACTAACAATAAAAATTCAGTATCCAATTTTAATTTGCTAGAATTTAACCTCTAATAATGTAGATTACAATATAAGTGATTTTAAAGAACATTTGAATAGTCAAGATGCAATTCACAATACAATAAAATTTTCCTTACATGTTTGTAAAACTTGGTTGATATCGTCCACAGTGCATCCAGAAGGAACACATATTCCCAACCTTAAGGTTAGGAAGTGAAAGAAGTGTGCATATTTAGCCGCTTCATTGACGACCTGTAAAACATTTTTAATAACTGGATTTAATATGATATTACTTTTTATCATACTCCGATAACCTAATTATATTTTGATGTCCTGTTTTTCCCATGTTCATTTGCTCTGTCCTTTAAAGATATTCATCATAATAAATTTCCCATGTAGTTGTTAAAAGTTGCTTGTAAAATAACTTCTTTTAAAAATCATTTCACAAGCAGTTCCTCATGTAGGCAGCAAATTTAAAAGTATGGTTTCAACGTCTTGAAAGGTATTAAAAGCAAAATAAAATGTATTGATTATAAATAATAAAATTAGTTATAAGTAAATAGAGTGAAAATTCAATTTTAAATCTCTTAAGTATTTTTTTGTGAATATGTTTAACCGGCTGCTTGAAAGAATGCGAGTACGAAATCCGCTCTTGATATGGATGTTCACATACATTCAGTATTGGTTTTAAGCAGTATGTCTTATTTAGTTAACCCACAAATAGGAAAAATACAGGCCACTGTGCTCCCATACAGACTTAAACATTCTGTTGACCACATTTCCCACTAAGATCTTATCTTTTGATAGGCATATGCCTTGATCCTTTGATAGACTCGTACTCTCTCTTTGGCAGAAGTTTTAAGTTTGAGTACCACTTGTTTCAGCTTGTGGATAAGGAGTAAAATCCTGTTGCAGAATACAGGATGATTCTAGTTGCTAAATTGACTTTCTCCAAAGCATAACTAAGAAGTGTTCTGTCCGTTTAATCGACGACTTCGTCCGATTGAATTAACAATTATCAAAAGTCGCCACTGAACATGCTGGACCCTGTATCTTAATTACACTTCGGGGAATGTTAGTTTTAAAACTAAATCCTTCACATTAAATTCATATAATTTAAAGAGTTTACAGGTCTTAGAAAAGGCCTTTGCCGAAACACATCAGAAACATCATCCCCATAAATCAATAGCAATATTTAATAAGCAGTGGGTTCATCGTGATCAACGCTACGCAGAGCCGGATTTAAAGATTTTCTGCCAGTAGGCTACAATTTGTTGCTCCCTAGTCAAATATTCTCCCACATCGGGGAAAGTAGCTGGTTAGCTGTAAAATAGGGTGGTATATACTGTTTAAAATCATCTATGTACATTTACACACTAAATCGAAAGCGAAATAGGAGAACTTTTTTTAAAAAACTGTTATAATATTTTTCTTACAACTTCGAAATCCGGGAGGAAGGGTGCACTTATTGCCCTCTCAGCTACCACGTTTGCTACATGCTTACGGTTTACGCATTAATGTAAATTATTTGTTTTCTGTCATAAAAATATTAGTATCTTTATAATATTTTTTATGCCAAATCTTTAAAAGGTCGCAAAATATGCCGCTCCTAAAAATTCGCTGCTCTAGGCTACAGCCTACTTAGCCTATTTAGAAATTCGACCCTGACGCTACGACAACGACTCTTGCGAAACACACGAAACACTTACGTTCCCTCCCTGCGAGAAGTTCTTGAGCTCCGGCACCACCTCGTCCAGCTTGTAGAACTTGGGCTTCTCCGGCAGCGGGGGCGTGACGTCGATGCTGCAGTACTGCCCCTGGAACAGGAGCTTACCCTTGTCACGTGACTTTTCGCTCAGCACCATGGTGTCCACGCACTCGTCATAGGAACCGAACGACGACATGGACCCCGTTAAGATGCCGTCCATGATCTTGGCGCTGGCATCGATGACTAGAAATAAAATACATGGAAGGTTTGTTACGGTTAGTGGGTCATTCCACGTCAAATCATCCAGCCAAAATACAATTTGACACCCAAGGTTGGCCGATTTTAATAAAATTTGGTGGGTTTGTTCTTAAGGTACACTGTTAAAAAAAGGCCTGAATTTTACGTGCATATTTCTGTGATTATTTTCGGGAATTTACGGAAAGATTGCGTTTCTTCAACAAACAGACGGTTTGTCTGAAATAAACAGATCGTTTCCGTTTTCCTCAAACGCTTGACAAGCGAAAGCGGAAAAACACCGTATTTCTGCGTGCAGAATTTCACTTAAGACCCGTATTAACGTAATTTCTCCATATAACCTCGCACCCAACAGCTTTTAGCCTCGACACATCCGATGACCGACTTAGCCACCATATTTTTTGTTTGTTTGTTTTGACCACATCTGAAGCAAGAAAGATAAATATGCAGGTATGTTCATTTCTTTTAATAAAATAAGATTTTATTTAAAAATTATATTTTCTATCTTTCTTTTCTATTTATAGAACCCAGTTATTGTCTCTTTCTTATTTGTTTCTGTAATCTCTATACTACAGTCTTATAATTGACCGTGGGATGATTCCTGAAATTAATAATTCCGTTTGTTTACCAACACGCTTAACTAAGTAACTTTAATTTAAAAGTTTGAAAAAGCTGTCAAATGTATGAAATAAACAATGTTCACCTACAAACAAGTGCACATTATTGAAAAAAAATAATGAAATGATTTGAAATTATTACATTTAAATTCGATTGAAAAGCAATTGCCCTCGTGTAGCTCTAGTGCGACGATAATGCAAAACCTAACCTAACCTCGATTGAAAAGCACGGTTACGCTATCGCTATCAGCATAGCATGGTTTATTTTAAAAACTATGCAAGTATACATAACGTAAAGAGTTTCTCTTTAATAAATAATACTCTTTTGTGTTTAATTTAACGAATCAATTAGTGATTACGGATGTATGCAGATCACATGCTTTGATTCGATTCAGATGTTACATACACTATTGTCAATGCTCTTTGTTTTGAAAAATCTGCACTAAGAAAAACACAATTTCCAATTAAATGCAAATTTTCTAACGAATTCAAAATTTAGGAATTGCAAGTGTCCGCAGAACGCTATTTTAGTGTTCATTTAGATATAGCTGCAAAGTGATACCTCATTTTCGACCCACCGTCTACAAATACAGCAATAATTATTAGCTTTTACTAGAATACTAATTATAAGATTGTATTTTATTACTAAATACTATATAAAATTGTATTTTCTTACCAAATACTTTTATAAAATAGTATTTTTAATTTTGATATACATTATTCAAGAACACTTCTGTCCTGTTTCTACCCCCTTCTATTAAAACATATTTTCAGTGTTCCAATTTTCAAACTGTATTGTAAGATATGGATAAATCAATTCATTAAATTTACTCTAAGATTCATGCCTTGTCTTCCCCATCCCCCCTCTTCACAAAAAAGAGAAAAAGCGTTTTTAACTCTGATATTAAATTATTACGGTGCAGATACTATGGAAGAATAAAATATATGTATTCCCCTTCCTAAATTTGTTTAATTTTAGAAGGGGGGCTTAAGAAGATTTTTTTCTGATTAACGCCTGATTACCACTTGCTTCCTTACATTAGATCTACTTATTCAAAATTGGATTTGTATATATTAATATATATTATTTTTTTTAGGTGCTTGCTTATTTATAAATCTCCAAAGACGGTCGAAAGTTCAGAAAAAGAAGAAAACTAAATCTGTAGTTCCTGCACAAATTTTTAAATTGGTTGAGGATTCGAAATACCATAATAGTCCTTTTCAATTATGAAAGAAAAATAAAACTTGATTACATTCTGTAATTCTTTTGTCATTCACATATTGTTAAATTGTATCAGTGGTGTATCCTCCAGGATGGGGGGGGGGGGGGTAATAACTCTCGTCCCCATATACTAATTTTTTTTTACTATCAGTGACCATACAAATTCATGTATGTATACCACAAATGAAGACACTTAAAAATTTATTGTTTTTGACTACAAAGGTTACTGTCTTAAAGAGTCTCGCTGTTTAGGGGTGTTCAACCCCTAAGACACCCGACTCATTATCCCCTACCGATGATTTTGCCCTGTATATGCTAACTGTAAAGTACGACACCATTTAGCCACACAACAATACTAAATATATACATTGTAAAAAATATGACAGAAAAATTATCAAAATTCTTAAAATTGTTCTGCCATATTAAAATTGTTTTAAATATATGAAGAGTGGATATTTTTAAATTTCAAAAATGTGAACAATGTCCTTTTTATTCAGATAATATACCAAATATGGTTAAAAATTATCAAAGGATTAGAATGTATTAGTTTTGAATAGATTTAAGGTTAAAGTATGAAGACATTATATGCTTACGTTTTATATAACAAACAGGATGCATGTTTAAAATTCCCTATGCTTAACTTATGTTTATAACACCATATATAAATGGATATATTTAGAATGATTGATCTTTAAATAGTATATAGAAACAAAATTGACAAGAAAAAATCAAAAATGTCTTGGAATTAACTAAAAAATACTATGCAAGTTTTCTGAATTTAAGAGAGAAATGCCAATTAGAAATTCATGAAATTAACAGGAAACAGCTAAAAGGAAAATCCTGAAATTAAAGGAGAAATTCCGAAATGGAAGATCCTGAAATTAACGGAGAAATTCCGAAATGGAAGATCCTGAAATTAACGGAGAAATTCCAAAATGGAAGACCCTGAAATTAACGGAAAAACTCCGAAATGGAAGTTCCAGAAAATAACGGAAAAATTCCAAAACGGAAGATTGTGAAATTAACAGAAAAATCCCGGCAACTTGCTGCCAGTAGTTTTTCCGTTAATTCAGGGAATTTTTTTTAACAGTGTAGATATAAGAACATTTGCCAATTTTTTTTGGATTCCATCAAATACTTTTATAATTACGGCTGTTCAAAGTTTTGCCAAGAAAATTAACAGTCACAAAAAATGCTTAGTCGACAAGCACGCTTTCTTCAGCAATTTTGGCTATAGAACGATTATTATTGAAGTTAGAATGTTACTGTTTTTTGCAAATTGCTCAGAATGAAGTGATGAATTGAAATGTGTGTTTGTATTTGGAATTAAGTGCCAGGATTATACTTAAAAATATCTTTAAAGTTCAAAAACGTTCTTTTTTAAAGATTTTGACATGTACTTAGAAAGTGCTTAATAGCTCCCTGTTACGGTCCAAGGAGCCCTAAGCCCATTGCACCATTAAAAAGTAGATAAAAAGTACTTCTAAAAACTGTAATAAAATTAGTGGGCTTTTGAGTTTTTATTTCTTTGTGAGAGTCTTTTCAAAAAAATTAAAAATTTCAAGCGCATCTTCACTTCAGATGCCACAAAATGTATAAGAATTGTAATGTATAATCTCACAGAGAGAACTTTTTAAAAATGTTTTTAAATTCTAATTACAATATGAAACCTATTTTGCATTTTTCAATTTTTATGCCCCCCCCCCCCCTTTCCAAATAAATGAAACCATCATAATGCATTTACTATCGATAAATATTCATATAAGAATTGTGGTCTATAATCATATATTTAATGCTTATAAATTAGGATATTAAAATTAATTTAATATTTTAGCAATAGTTAATAATTAATTATTTTTTTAAAAAATCAAAGGCAGGAATGAGGAGAGATGAACAATTTCTGACTCCAGTCTTTTATGTTGAGACAATAACAACTCCTGCATTTTGGTAGTGTTTAGTCTGATCTTGTTATTGAATACATGTAGAACCCCTGTGTTCTACGTCTCCTGTGTTTCCTTGTTTTTGATAGTGCATAACCTAGTACTTAATTTTGTTTGACAAGTAATGTCAAGTTAACATTTTTGAAACGTAGATAGACTAATAAGATCGATCTAATATTTTATTATTTTACTATGGAAGCATCATATTTAAGTACAGAGATGATTCAGAAAATATATGCAAGGTAGGAACATTGTTATAATCTTCTAGTTCTGATAAACATTTTGATTTTACAGCAAAAAATTAATTATTCATTATTAAAGAAATTTAGGTGGCAACCAACAGGAAGTATTAGCTTGGAGAACTAGAACAGGTTACCATGAATGTGGCAAAGAATAAACCATTTGTTCACATCACTATATTTTTATTTTACTCGTCTAAAGTGATCAAATGTCATACTATGATCCATATAAAAACACTTCGAGACTGTAGCCAACAAAAAAAAAAAAAAACTTAAAAAATTACTCTGCAAAAAGCAAAATATTTTAAACAGAGAAACAATATAAATTTATTCCCAGGACACCTTTTGTGTAGTAACCTTCAAAAAGTTTTATTAAAACATAATGACACAAAGGTAGATGAAAAAAAATTCAGAAAGTGATGACAATTAAAATTTAGAAAAAAAATTTGAAATGGAAATGGCTTCAAGATTACCAGGAAAGAAAAGATGGAACGAATCATTGGTTGGAATAAAATGTATCCCCAATAAAGCTGCAATCACTTTCATCTCTTTAAAATAAAGAGATATGTGCCAAAAAAAAAGCTAAAACAGGCTGAATCGCAAATTAAAAGAAAATTATCAAATGTTTTTAATGTTGATTAAACCCCAAAAAAAGATGACTTTGAGAACAAAAGTAAATCAAAACTTGAAGAAAGAAAATGTGATGATATAGATGAATTGGTTGATCTAATGAAAATTAAATTGGATACCAATGCAAAAGAGAAAATATACTATGTCTGACAATTGCAATGCAATCATGGGCAAGAAAAAAAAAAGTTGCCCGCTTGATCTTATTCAATACTTATGAACTAACTTTCATGTTAACAACCATTTAGAAGGATATTGTAAATAAACAATATTTATTCTTATCTTTATTACGCCAATCCACCTTAATAATTACAAATCATATGAAAGCCTGAATTTAGCAAAGTATGTTTTTTTACATTACTTGCATATAAATACCATTCAATAAGATCAATGCTTATCAAAAAATAAATTGAATAATGTTAATTTGAATAATGTGGGCTTGGCATGTGATTTTACATGTTTTGCTTTAAAAAGTTTAATTTGATTATCTAAAAACATTTGGAACTCAAAAGCCAACTAGTTTTATTGCAGTTCCTAGTGGTATTTTTATCTAGATTTTATTACTCAATTTCTAGGTATTAAATATGATTATCTACCTAACTTTTATTTGAATATTTTACTATTGATAGTAAATTTATACCTAACCTACCTAACCTACCTACCTAACTTTTATTTGAATATTTTACTATTGATAGTAAATTTATAATGATAGTTTCATTTGGAAAAGGGGGGGGGGGGATAGAAATTTTACCATGCAAAATAGGTTTCATATTGTAATTAGAATTTAAAAACATTTTAAAAAAGTTCTCTCTATGAGATTATACATTACAATTCTTATACATTTTGTGGCATCTGAAGTGAAGATGCGCTTGAAATTTTGAATTTTTTTAAAAAGACTCTCACAAAGAAATAAAAACTCAAAAGCCCACTAATTTTATTACAGTTTTTAGAAGTACTTTTTATCTACTTTTTAATGGTGCAATGGGCTTAGGGCTCCTTGGACCGTAACAGGGAGCTATTAAGCACTTTCTAAGTACATGTCAAAATCTTTAAAAAAGAACGTTTTTGAACTTTAAAGATATTTTTAAGTATAATCCTGGCACTTAATTCCAAATACAAACGCACATTTCAATTCATCACTTCATTCTGAGCAATTTGCAAAAAACAGCAACATTCTAACTTCAAAAATAACCGTTCTATAGCCAAAATTGCTGAAGAAAGCGTGCTTGTCGACTAAGCATTTTTTGTGACTGTTAATTTTCTTGGCAAAACTTTGAACAGCCGTAATTTTAAAAGTATTTGATGGAATCCAAAAAAAATTGGCAAATGTTCTTATATCTACCTTAAGAACAAACCCACCAAATTTCATTAAAATCGGCCAACCTTGGGTGTCGACCCCTGGATGATTTGACATGGAATGGCCCTAGTTCGAATTGAAGAGCTTAGTGGAAGATGTGCTAAGAGACAAAATGATGAAAGCGAGAAAATCAGCATTACAGTTTTTCGTTTATTCTTCAGATCTGCTGAAAACGGTTTTTTGCAGTCCGTAAAAAATATTTTAAACTTAACGTTTTCTGAAAAAGGGGAAAAGTGTTATCGCTAAAGAAGTTAGTAACATGTTCATTGACATAAATATCTCAATTTGTTGAAAAATGTCACCGAGCATATTCTTCCACTAAACTCTTCAATTTCCGTCGCACTACTGCGTTTACAAAACTGCAGTATCTAGAAAATTGACTTGGACCATTGCTGTAAGAAGTCCTATGACTTTAACAACCTACCAGAAACTGGAAATATCTGTAGCTTACCAAGAAAGCATACTAAATTATCTGATTATTTTAGAACGAAAATGACCCAATTCGTAAATGTAGTTACTGCAGACTACGTGTCCATAGTAGACTAGAACTACACAAGGGCTATTGGCGTATCATAATTTAGAACAGTAATTCAGTAAAGTGACGAGCCAACACCTGAAGAGGCACCAACCGCAACTTTTAAGGGCAACTTCATATGCAGCGTCAGGACTTTGGAGGATATTTATCTTGCACTCCCTCTACACGGAGTAATATTCGCTATCAAGAAATTTTTGGCTGCATAAACCTTTTACAGATTGGAAGTTATTTTGGTGAGGCTCATATTCGAACCTGGGACCTTCCGCATGCAAGGCAAACCCCCTAACTGCATGGGCTCCTTATCCACTTAGAAGGTTTGTGAATATCAAAATTTATGAAGTAAAGTTGTACTACACTTTAAAAAAATCCTGTAAATTTATGGAGTTCCGGCCGTAGGAAAAAGTCTATTCTGATTCTCCATAACTCGAATCAATTGACTTCAGCACATTAAAACAAAAAAAAAACATTTATCACCCAAATCAAAATAGCTTTATGTTGAGTTTGTCAACACAACTAGGTGTAAATGATATAAAATAACAACAAATGAAAAATATGGCCTTGTTAATGACGTTAGATTTTAAGTCAGTGGAAAGGAATTGTTTGATTTTAAATGTAAAAAAAGAGCTTGTATATACGCAGTGGGACACCCTATGTTTATAAATACTCAGAAAAGAAAGATTGAAAAATCAGGGAGTGTCAATGGCAGTCTTGTTTATTGCTTTAGGGCATGGAATGGTTAAATACTGACGTTTTATTAAGGGTTCGGACATAAACAGTAATTACTTTTTGAAAATATGTATTAAAAATAATAACACTGAATTAAGTTGGAAGTGACCTTCGTCAATTATTATATACAGCTGTACAACAAAAAGTTACCGCCAGTGGTTATTTCTAAACTTATTAATCCTAGGGAATCAGAAATTTGTTTTGTTGATATACACAACATTCTGAGTTGGTTGCATGACACAAAATTTGCATATGGGGCTGTCTTCACATAAAAAATGTTACTACCCAGGTAGCGCAACAATTTTGGACAAACTTGGAGAATATTGGATGAAATCGATCATTTCAACCGATCTTAACCAGATTTCCCCATTCTTTGAGGTTTTATTCCGGAAATTACGAAAAGTACAATACACCACAATATTATAGTATATTGCAAGTGTAAAAGGCAAATATTATGTTTCGCAATATTTTTCAATCAAGATTTTTGAATTGTAATTTTTTTTCAAATAATATTTAAACCAATATTGCTCCCCGATATTGCCCAATTGCGTCGGTAAAACGTAGTCCATTATGCATTGGGTATGGGTCGAGATTGGCCAATACTGCTGTGCTACCAGGGTAACTAAAAAGTTTCCTTTGGAACACCCGATTTTCATAATTTAGAAATGTTAAACACTCTAGAAAACTCCTAAATCTAAGTTTACGTAACTTTTGGAAAAATATTTGACGAGGTATTTTATCGAATCACTTGATAAACTTAGTTTAATAAAAAACAAAGTTTTAAAGTTTAGAGTTTATTTAAAATTAAAAAATAAAGTTTTAAATTGTGTGTCAAAAAAGTTTGGAGGGAGGGCTTTGATAAGCCCAACTGGCTATTCTCTTCGAGCCCTTTTCAAAACTTTCTTATTGAAAGTTTTCAAGCTGGTATTGGTTTAACATAAAGTTGCGTTGGGTGCCTATTTAGGTGCAGGCTTGACTCTACTTTTTTCTAAAATAATGACGCTCGTCGCTAATAACCCTCGAGTAGCCTTAGTGAGGCGATAGTTGAGCCTAACCATCACCTTTTATGGCCATTTATCAATTAATTTTTTTACGAATAAATCAATTAGAAAACACTTTCTTTTCGCCCTTATGATTCTGCACTAGGATAAAAGCCATTAAATAGGCATAACGAAAAACGTTCCATGAAAACACTTATAATTTTTTTTGCGCTCTGAGTTTAAGAACAAGGTTTACTTACATCTGATTGCCCAATGCTTAATTGACTTGATGCCCGAATCAGCTCATACTGCGACGAAATATTCATCTTTATCGAATATTCCATCAAGTTCGGAAGGAGGGCTTTGACGGCCTCACTGGCTATTCTCTTCGAGCCTTTTATTAAACTTTCTTATTGAAAATTTTAAAGCAGGTATAGGTTTAACATAAAGTTGCGTTGGGTGCCTATCTAGGTGCAAGCTCGTCGCTTGACTGTGGTTCTAAAATAATTACGCTCGTCGCTTCGAGCAGCTTTAGTGAGGCAACAGTTGAGCCTTACCATCACCTTTTATCGACATTTATCAATTAATTTTTAACAAACAAATCAATTAGAAAACACTTTCTTTTCGCCCTAATGATTCGGCATTGGGATAAAAACCATTAAATAGGTATGCCGAAAAACGTTCTATGAAAACATGTATATATTTTTTTAAACTCTGAGTTTAAGTACAAGGTTTACTTACATCTGATTGCCCAAGGCTTAATTGACTTGATACCCCCAATCAGCTGCATGGCTTCTCTCATACACTGCGACGAAATATTCATCTTTCCCGAATGTTCCATCAATCTCGGAAGGAGGGCTTTGACGGCCCCACTGGCTACTCTCTTCGCGCCCCTTTCGAAAGATTCCCACTTTTCAAGAACGGTCATGTTCTCGGGGCTTTTTTCTTCATCGCTGAACAAAAACGAAAAACCTTCCTCCTGTGCTTTTAAGCAAAGGATCAGCGATGCGGTGATGATTGCTGCGGCGAAGATCAACTTCATTTTGGATGACACTTAAGTTTCGATGGACATTTATTAAAATTGTTTGAGATCTAAGAAATTATATAAAGTGTGTTGCTTTATTTGTTTTGATTCCGTCTTGTCCACTGCTGCTTTCTGCAAAAAAAAGAGGAAATTTTAAATGTATACTTTATATTTCGAAAGCAAATGTTATATTGTTTAGTTTTGTCAATGCAACATTAACTATTTATGGGTTGTTAAAGTTTAAGTTATTAAAAAAAAATTTCGATGATAAATAAAGTAAAAGGTATCTTAAGTAAAAAAAAACTTATATTGATCCTACAAAATGGGAAATTCCATGCTTTTCCGCAGTATTCTCGAAAATAATCATTATTTTGTTTTAAATAATTTTTTCTAAATGAACTCTTTAAATATAACATTTATTAATGATGAATTTCAAATGAGTACATTTAAATTTATAACTTTCCTGACGTCTAAAAACACCTGCAATATTTTATGAAAAATGTCTAATTATAATTTTTAAAGAAAGAAGACCACTGAAACCTCAATAAATTAACAGCATTTTAAGTTAAAATATGGAAAACAACCCACACTTTAAACTAATAATGCATTGCACTATTTTACGTATGGATATTTACATGTATATATCGCTCCGAAAGGATACTATGTTCAAGGATATGTCTCCATCTATATATATTCGCGAAGTGTAAAAACTGTCATCCTTGTCATAAATTAGCGACAAGTGCATCATTCAAATGTGAGTATTATGCTCAGAAAAATGCATATTAAGATGTCAAGGAAGCTTTAGGTTAGTAATTCAAGGCACGTTTTCATTAGTAAATTCACGCATTTTCGGCTTTATTAGGAAACGGTAGCTAATCTGTGATTTAGAATCTGAAGGTGAATGTCTGCAGTAAAATGCTTCGGGCCAGGTTTATGAACAGCTGAAAAGTCAGTTTCATTCATATTATAATTTTGGAAAAGCTACAACAGAGAATTTCAAGTAGTGCTTTCTATTAGAAAGGAGTATATTGTAGAAGCTTAAATTTCTAGAATATCTTAACTAACTAATAACTTCGAATAAAACCTGTAAGGCTAGAGTATAGATACATGTCAAGCCATTTGATCAATCCAAAGATTTTTTTAAAATTTGTGTTGCTAGTTAATGTGGTATGTTAACAGCATGTTTATAGGTTATGTACAGCTTACCATAAGGAGATGATGTTTAATTCACAAGTGCTAGTAACATTTGGATTATCATTACTATCTATATAGTTATTTTCTAAATGTTATCCAATAACCCTGTGATTAATATCTTGTCATATGAATGTCAGGTTTTCCAACAACACACATAATAATAATAATAGTAATAATAATAATAATAATAATAATAATAATAATAATAATAATAATAATAATAATAATAATAATAATAATAATAATAATAATAATAATAATAATAATAATAATAATAATAATAATAATAATAATAATAATAATAATAATAATAATAATAATAATAATAATAATAATAATTTTATTGATTTTAAAATTCAAGGCATGACGGTGCAATTCATGACCACCTAATTTGTAAATATATTTTTACAAAAAGTTTTTATTCCAGATAAAACTTTTAATTTAAATCTTATTTAGTGAAAACAAGTTTACACTTTAGCCAATTTTATTGTACCTCAGAGGATTAACAACTGAGTCTTTCAATTAAGAAAAATTTCTACTAGACCTTAAAGTCACCAGCAAAAGTTTAAATACTATTTTAATCGGAAATAATAAAATGTGAGGGACTTGGGTTCTCTCGGGAAAATTAAATCTCGCCATATTTTAACATTCACAGAGAGCTCGAATGATAATCTCTCTCACTGTAATCTGAGCGTCAAAATTGGTGGCGAGTGTCGCCTAGATGGTGCCACAAAAAATGTCTCTCAGTTCTGGGGAATATGCTGATTCTGCAAAGGCTTGACCGCCAATATTGCAGCCCCATTAGAGGAAAAAAAATATTTAAAACGGTTAAACTTTCCCGATTGCTCTTAGGAAACTGGCCCATTTCACAAATAAAAATATCATATTTATAAAGTAGTTTTTTTTTAATTGCTTGTAATTTATTCGTTATTTCAAAAAATGCCAGTCATTATAATAAAATTAAAAGGAAAGCAGCACACATATATAAAAAATGTGTAATATTTTTACCGGTACTTAAAAAAACACACCTTAGTGATTGATAATTATTCACTATCTTTTATCCTTAAAGTGTGGGTAGATATTTATGTACTTGATATGTAAATGAATTTAACTATGTTAAATTGTGACAAACAGTTAATCAAGGTTTAAACTCGTTTAGCTTTAATTTATTTGTAATAAATATAATTTCACAATTTAAAAATAAAATACTTTTCACTTACCGATACCAAATAAATACTCTTTAAATTACAATACTAATTGACTGACTTAATAAATTTTCTTTCTGCATGGTAAACAGAAGGAAAATATTCGTAGACGCTTTTGGTAAATCGGTAAATGTTAATTTCGTTGGCGTTCCATCTAATTAAAAATCAACCTTGTTAATTTTAAAAGAAACATTACTATTAGATATATTTGCATTCAATTTCTTTTAATCTTCCTTTCTTTAAAAGGTGTTACCAAATTCAATCGTAATCAGTGTCTCTTAATCCTTTTCATAACTTATATTATTTCGTTTTTAATGAAAATATTTCTAGCTAAACTGAATTGACTGTAATTAATTATTGATTTTACTTGATTTTAATAAAAATGTATTTTTTTTTAAATATCGGAAAAAGTTCAAGGAAAATAGCGTTTGATATTTACCATAAAAATGAAATTCAATGTTTTACACAGTTCTTACTTAATATTTTCCATCTTTGTTTCATAAGTGTATAAATAAATTGATTAAGATAGAAGAGATATCTAATAATTATCTAGATATCTAAAAAGAGATATATAAGAATTGTTTAAGATTAATGGATATTTTTAATTTGATAATCCCAAAACAAATATTTAAAAAAATCAAAATGTATTTATCATTGCCACACTTATGAAATCCTTTTTTGTAGTCCAGTTTTTAGTTTCATTATTTAATATAAGTAGATTTTTGTCTATGACGAATTTGGATTTAAACAGTAACGAAATAAAAAATTTAACAATTTGCTAATTTTGGAAAAAATAATAATGAAAAATTATTTTGGTAAAAAGCAAGATGATGATTGTTCAAAAATAAAATGATTTTTGTAAATAAACACAGCAAATATTTTGTCTACAAACCTTTTAATAATAATGATAATTTTTTTTAATAAAAAGCATTAACTTTTCAAATAACAAAATACATTTATGCATTCCAATAGACAAGAAAGTTAATAAATATTTCAATAAGGAAATGATTGTCACTAAAATGAAAGCTAATAAATAAATGATAGTCAACTATGTATTTTAATAATTTATGAAAAACGAATCAAATCAACCAAATCTAATTAAAAATTTAATGTAATTAATTTGTCTAAAAACCATTAAAAACCAGAAAATTAAAAATTTTAATCTAAAGTAACACATACCTTATACTCTGTCAACTCCACGTTATCCCCAGATACCAAAGACCAAAAGTAACTGCCGTGAACTTCTACTAAACAAGTCTGACCATCAAATATCCCGGTACCCCATGATTTTAGAAAGTGTTTGAAAAGATAAAGAAGTAAAAAAAGATAGATCTAAACAGCTCGCTTTGGGCTTCTATGTGAAAACCGGAAGGCTAGTGGGTTGGACTTCTACGTCAACTGTGACGTAGACTGAGAACCAGTAGCAATTAATATATCATTTTTTTGTATTCGTGTATTTATGATGTGAAAAATAAGCTGTATTTCTGGAAGATCGTATCTTATTAGATAGTATGTTGTTAAAGGTAAATACCCTGGATTGTTGTGTTTGCCAGGTGTTGTTATTGTAAACATTAAAAATGCAGCAAAACACAAAGAAAAATAAATTATAAAGTGTTTGTCTATTAATGTACTAAATTAGTGTACGCATAATGAATTTTACAAGTTAATAAAAACTGCATGCAAAAGTTGAATGTTGATACTATCTGTTATTTCATATTAAAAAGCAACAGCGCCTGATTACTTTACATAGAGCTTGTTGGCATAACGAATAGGGCTTGTGGTAAGGAATTAGCAGTCATTTATTACTATTAAAATAATTTAAACTAACTTAAACTGATGCAAAAACATTGTGTCCTTCAATACCAGAGGTTAATTTCAGAGGACAAAATAGGGTAGTATTAAAAGTCATATCATCTTTTACGATAAAACTTCATATAGTACGTACCAAATATGGACAAGGACATCCTAAGAAAAATTGATTTTTTTCACCCCCTTGTACAGTACACGTCACAAGACTTCAAAATTTGTGATCACAATCCCTGGACCATCGACTATCATTATTTAAATAAGTGACCTTGTAAGTATTCTGGTTTAGTTTAAACATTAAAAACAAAAAATGTTTACAAATGTCCATGTAAGGAGAAATCTTTCTCTATTATGGACATGCATGTCCATAATAAGTTCAAGTGGCTCTTTATGGAACAAATACTGGATGGAAGGGCCACTCTTCCCTCTTTCCTTGAAAGTGATGTAATGTAACTAATACGAACATTAATTTGTAATTAAATTAGCTACATAAAATTATATTGAACATATTTGTTACAAATTTTTGAATATGAAGATTCATTTGCTGTAATTTTAATGGGAACGGAAAGGTGCCCATATTGAGAATCATGCAAATTTTTACTAAATATTTTAATAAGTATTACAAAAAATTACCAAGCAACATATGCAATATCAATCGAAAATATGTTTTATCTGTTTACTAAAACACCCCCAGTTTCAATATTTAAAGTAATCATACAATCTACCTTAAGAATATAAGCTTTCCTATAATTAAGATAAGCTCACTACGAAAATATAAATTACTTTCAAAAGGGCGAATGGAGCGATGTTTTGCACTTTTTAGGCTAAAAAATACTTTTAACTTCTTTTTTCACTGACGTGTATCACTATCTCTCGATTGAAAATTTAACTTTTGGAAATATTAGGGGTATCTATATTAAAAGAAAATTGCCCATATTGGTTACGATTATTGGTTGCTGGCAAAAAACTTAATAATAAAAAATATATTATGCATGTTTTAATTTCTATGTCTAACCTTATTAAAGTGTGACTCAAGTTATACAATGAGTTTTTTAAAACTTTTCATGAAGTATTTTTCACAAAATAGCAACCCGCTTGGATGGGCAATTAAGAAACACACTTTTTTCCCTTTCCAGCTCAAGCTTTAGAAAATTAAAATAATTGTAAAAAAATATAAGGAAACCCAGTGTGTTTCTTTGAAAAAAAAATCATAATATTTTGACTATAAATTCATTTGATTTTTAGAAAGTTGAGATTATGTCTCGACAATGTCCCAAACATCCTTATCTTATTAGATTTTTGAAATTCACTCTAAAAATTGAAAAAAAAAAAGTGTTAATCTTTCTGTGCCATAAAAAAAATAGTAGTTAATGTAGTTCTTCACTTATAACATTAGAAAACGGTACTTTTTTTTCTTGTGGTACATATATGTATGGGAAAATATAAATGCATAATCTCAAGGTTTGAAATTTTAAGCAGGTAATTAAAACGGAGCGTTGTGTTCTGTCGCACCATACTAACTTAGAAATGCTCAGTGAATGTTAATCCTAAATTGTTATCGTACTACTACATATATTCCGGAATAGTTCTTTTTAAGTCCTGATATAGCTGATTCATAGAGGGTAGTGTAATGTTGACTAAAGAGATAAGCTAGCTAATATAGCTTATTTTATACTAGCAGTATGGTCCCGCCTTACTGGGAACCCGTTAACTTCACATTGCTTCCTTTTAGAGGCATGTTTACTTTTGAAAATGCACTCAAGATCAAAACAAAGTTAAATTCTTGTTGGCGCATGCGCACTTAAAAAAGCAAACACTAATAGAGGATGAAGCAGCTTTCGCGCGAGCACTTATCTCTACAAAACTCAATCAATCAAACTAATAGAGGATGGCGTCAAGCCCCCGTTTCGGCCCGGTCCATGTATTTTCAAGCCCTGTTATGGTCCCGCTATCCCACGTTGATGACGTTTTTTTAAAACTATTTATATTAATTAAAAATCACAATCAAATATGAAAAAACTAAGCCTCATTTGCACACGTAGGTATTAAAAGGAATCTATTTTAAAAATTTCGAATTTTTTAGAGCAGTCTAAGTAGGTCTTTTGCGATCCACAGACATACACACAGACAGACAGACAGACAGACAAACAGACTGTTTCTTTTATTATTATAGATTAGCTGATATAGCTAATTTAACTTCGCATCAGCGCTAATTTTATTTACATACTGTATTGAAGGCTACTAATTGTACTGTAATTTTTTTAATTGCATTCCTTAATATAAGTATCAAAATTAGTATCAATTATCGAGAGATAAGAAATTGACACATTTTAGCTAAATGTTATGCTGAGAATAGCAGATGTAGAACTTGAAATTAAAAAGAATTAATTAAATTTAAAAAAAAAATAGTATTCCGAAATTGAATGTGTTTTAAAAAATACTGCGGTTTTTAACAAGGTTTTTGTAATCCAAGTAACACCATCCCAAACATTATCCTTTTATACACTTGTTTAATGTGTTGCGTAATATTGCCATGAGTTTGAAGTTTTATAAAAATATATATAATAGATTAGAACTGAAATAATAAGTGTTTTAAAATGCATACATCTAGAAAAAATAAAACTTCCCGAAATTGAGCACTTTGTTTTTAAAAAACATTTTTTCGTTACTTTTATTTCAAAAGAGTTTCCTTAGTTGTGTAAAGTTGCTCTTATATAATCCAGTTATTCGCATTAGCATTAGGTCCACATTTAAAATGACATAATTTTAATTCTGACGATATGTACCACCCAATTTTGCATTATAATTAAAAATATTATAACACTTTTAAATATGAAGTACATATTTTTAAACCTTCTTTAAAAAACGATATAGAGCTACAAACAAAACTTATCTTATACTGAGACCTAGAAGATAAATAAAGCCTGAAACCTAGAGATAAATAAAGACAAATTGTCTTACTCCCCGGACCCCAACTGTAACTTTCCACGTCGGTTGAGTCGATTTTTCAATATTTTTTAGAACACCTATGGCTAAAAATTCCGAGTGCATTAGACAATAAACGAATCTGTCTCAGACCATATAATTAATTATTCAAACACAAAGTTCAAGATTATTCAAGGTGGGATGGACACAATTCTGTTCAAGGCATCTTGAAGGAATTGGAGCATACACGTTTTGTGTAAGTCATGATTATATTCGACAGATCTTGACCCGATTAGCCTAGATTTGTATTCCGCCCATGTCCAATTTTACAAGTGTAAAATCCTGTCATTGATGACCGATCGAACAGAATAACTTAAGAGTTATGGTTTTTCCAACTGGCCTTGAAGGTGACTGTCAAACCGAAATGAAAGAGCCTACAAGAAATATTTGTTTGAAATTCTTGATGTTATACTTGTCTACCGTGGGCAGGTAAACTACAGTATCTCGATTAATGACCTATGCTTGGACCATTGTTGTACGCTCATGATAACTCAAAATTATACGAAATTTTAGAAAAAGACTGATTTGTTTCTGGGTAAAAATGGTTTGTTTCATTGTTGTACTTACTGTAATTTACCAGCTGAGGGCATTTGTGTACGCAGTTAAGTCACCTACGTTTTCTTTTAAGTCATAGTCTATTTTTTTTTTTATTTCAGTTGGAAAATCCTCCATGAATAGAAATACAGGAAGAAAATCATTGACACGTTTGCATTTTTTAAATTTTTCATCTTTGCATAATCTACTATAAAATGTTTATCAGGAACTAATTAAATGTATCTTGTTTGGTTAAATAATGCAATTATATTAACTTATATAGTTTTAAATTTCTAAGCCAGGTGTTTTAATAAACTTCATTCAGATCATTATATAATGCATGGTTTGCTTATTCCTCAACGCCAATTCATCAAGTCATTATTTCAGTTCTACGCTTAGTTAAATTTTAAATATTAATCATTTTCCGTGTTCACAAAATAACTTGAGAAACATGTCATTTTTTGCCTTCTTTAAATAAGTTGTTCAAAATTCAAAACTTACACCCCACGTCAATGAAGACAAATTATAATTTCCATAATAAGACTTTCTTTTACTTTTTATTTGATTGGGATTACATTTATTCTGTGTAATTCCCAAAAATAATAATTAGTATGTTTTCACAAGTAAGTAGGTATCACAACTATTAAATTTCACTTTCGAAAGAGCAATGTTTCAATAAGGAATCTCTGGAAAGATTGTTAGATATACAGTAATAGAGATGCATCAAATTTTCTTAAATTTTATTACTGTGTTGTTCTGCAACTTTACTAACAAATTTGGTGAGTACAAGCACTTAGAATGATGTTTCGGCAGAGAAAATGATTATTCATCAGTTATTAATACTAAGTTACAGATTTACATTTCCTTGGGATCAATTTCACAAAAACTCTTATGACCAAAAATTTTTTGTAGATGTATTATTTACCTTCTTCATTGCATTGAAAATCTTGGTAAACAAGTTGGTTGGCTTGTAGCCCTTATTGCAACCCTGGTTTTTCTATAATACAAGGTTAAGATACAACGGAGACAGATACAGATACCTAACCCACAACAAGAACTAAAAAATAAAATCTAAACTAGCCAGCTAATGTCATGTCGGTTAAGCGAACGGCTAAATAGCCGTTCTCAGTTTGATTTCTTTTATAAGAAAATGGAAGAAATTAAGTACGCAGCAATGTCAGTTCCATGACGGAAGATGAAAGGTTTGCATCAAATATTAAATTGATGAGTTCTTTTATTTTTTATAAATACAAGGATACTGGTTTGAATGAATTAAGAATTTACATTGATACAAAGTCCTTGAATTTGTTGGAAGTGCTTTGTTAGAGACGCAGTGATTAAAACTATTTCACTGTAATAACGTAGTTATAATGTACGTAATTCTTGTTGATAGTTTGCTATTGTATAAAACTAGGTTTTTATTAGTTGGATAAGTTACTTAATACGGTGCTAAATATGTTATTTTAGCAATATATCTAGCAATTTAAACTCATAACGAGGAGATTTCATTATAAAACCACAGATTAGTGATGTTGATTATTTTCTGAAAATTAATGAAACGTTAAAAATTGATTTGATGTTTGATTTAATTTTTCATTAATTTTTTTAATGTTTATATTTTAAAACATTTTAGTGTTCGTAAAATTGTGTTTCATTTTCTTAATTTTTTTTAACTAATGGTAAATACAAAAAAAGCACGTTTTATTTAACTTTGATCAAATATAACGGTACGTTTTACACTTAAAATTTATTAGTCATTTTAAAAATGCTTTAACATTTATCTAAAAATGTATATGAAATATCATACCGTTAATAATTTCTTTTAACTCTTTTAAAATAAAAAGTATACATATGTTTATATGAAATAAAAATAAATCGAGACAGTTTAAAGTCACTAAAATTCTTAGCATTTTAAAATTTATTTTAATAAAATTAAAATAACTTGCTAAATTTCTAAAATAACATGCTACGTTACTACTTGCTAACTTAATAAGTTACTTATTTGTAAACAATATCTTTTTACTATTTCAGCAGAAGCAAGATTTTCTACAGATTCTAATTTATTCTAGAATGCAATTTGTAAAGTTTTGTTCTTATTTGTATTCTTTCGTTTTGATTCTTATTATTTTTGTTTTCATATTGCTTTTCTTTTATGTTTTCGTCGTAAAAGTCGTGTATTTACTATCTTTTTTTTATTTAGAGACTAACGAAAGTAAAACCTTGGGGTTTCATCTTGATCATGAACTATAAAAATTGCTTATTGATGGTTATCTATCCAATTAAAATCTTAAACGCATTATTTTCCTTGCGGCACAAAAAAATAAATAGATAAAAGTTAAATATATTTAGTCTTGTTTTTCTGTATAGCAAAATAGGTTTCGATATTCTAAGGTGACAAAAAGTTTTGTCTTGCACAGATGGTAACTATGAAGATAATAATTCTTTATACAATGTAAAGGAATAAAACTATTCCTTTACATTGTATAAAGAATTATTATTCTTATGTTATAATTATTATTTCTTATATTATCAATGTCAGATGCAATATTTTTTCTTTCTCATCTTTAATTTTATTCCTTTATGTAGTTAACAATACTTTCGAAGAAGATGGTATTTTGTACCTTTTCTTAAAAATTCATATATCAAGACATTTTTCAAATATTAACCTGGTTAATATTTTTACCTTTCTGTTTTTAAAAATTCATAAATTTCAGGCACACGAATTTCAGATTATAAAACTAGGATAAGCTGTCTAATTAAAAATATATAGTGTAAAATTTAAGATAGGTCTAAGCAACTATCATACATTTTTACATACGATTCTCTTTAATCTACTTGGTTTTGAGCTTTCTGAAATAGGCCTCGCCTCAGAAAAAGAGAAGAATGTGCCTGCATCTCTGTTTCCATCCTCAACTATAACTATACACTTTTTTTTGACTCCGAAAACTTATTTTATTTGCGTCACTTGATCAGGGTTCTAAATTACGAGGCATTATTGGCTGTGTTAAAGCTCCTACTGGAGGCTAGAAATAGGCAGCCGGGAAGCGATTACACACAACCTAAAACTTATTTTCAGAGTATATGCGGAGTACGTGCTCGTAAAATCTGTTGGGTCCGAAAGTCCTGTGGTCGGTCATTGCGCAGTTCACCATGGGTACAGGTTCCTGGAGAAAATTTCCCTCCCCTTCAGGGACATGTCTAAATTGTGGAGGTGGCGACAGATGGCAACATCTGTCATATGTGTATGTGTTCGTCTTGTGTTGTCCTACTTGACGATGGTTTATAAGCGGGTCCTTGCGACTAAGCACACAAGCCTGAAAATCTATGTCTGCCAACCAACCAACCAACTTATTTTCAGCACTGGCCATTTGAAATCTTATTGGAAAAAAAATCATTTTGTTCTAGATGTTAAAACTCTGAACAAAAAAATACTGCTTTCTCCACAACAACACAATTATAAACCAATAACCTTAAATGGTTTTATAATTGCAACTATACTGTTTTTACCGATTCTCCTGGTGAAAGTCAAAGAATGTCTTCAACTTTTATTTGACCATTAAAATGTATTATCATCCTGTCCATCTTCTTTTCATTGTGAAGTTCAGCGAACTTGGAAGCATTCAGAGGTCTACTTTCTTCATTCGTTGGCGCTCTCGGGTATCTTGGCGACCAGGGTCAGGGTTGGGTTGCGAAAGCAGTTTGGGAACTACTTTTTATAGCAATAGATAAACTTGCCCCGATTATAAGCCTTTCACTTTTATTTTAGCTCGAACTATTTTTTTTGTAAGAAAAAAAAATGACGACCTGAAGGTTGTTTTACCGAATATCTGACCACAATTTCGACAACGTACAAGGTGGGTAGCTTCGAAGTTCATTGGCAAGTAATTAGGCATTTATTTAATTAATTATTTAAATTGGAATTTTATTATGTATAATTGAAACAAATATGAAGTTTTCTTAAAAGCATTTATCGGTGAAATACAAATTTGTGTGTGAAACTATGGATCCATGCTAAAAAAAAAGCTATCACGTTCGGAGAGATTAGTCCGTACTGATTCGACTATTTTTTTTAACGTAATTATCAACTACAAGCTTTAAAATGTTAACAATATTTATGGGGACAATAATTCATATTATTAAAAAAAATTTAAACTATTTTGGGCCATTCCACGGGTAACTGACTGACATTCGGAAGACGAAATTACAATGTTTTACAAAATAGAGGGACAATTATATAGTTTTACCAATTAAGTTTGGTATAATTTAAAAGGGAACTTTTAGCTGAATTCAAATATGGATTGCAATTTTAGATAGCTCTTATAGAAATCGTTAGAAAAATTATTGAAGTTGTGGTGACTGACTGACGTGTCTGCAACCTTCATTGACACTTCAAGTTATTTAATATAATTTTTTTCTGAATATAAAATAGGTGGCTTTTAAAAGTCAGGCCTATACCAAAGTGCAAGAAATGAACTATCCAGCACATCATTTCGTATATCAAAATATTGAATCTTGTAAGAGCACCAGCTTTTAGAACGACTTGGTAACTGACTGACATAATGGTAACTGACTGACATTTTAAAAGTGGGTGTATTAAATGCATCCCATTACAAACAATTGTGCTACTTTTGATTTGGGTAAATGTGTTGAATGTTAATTTATAATGTAGGGAACAATTTAATTATCATTTTCAAACTAACTTATGGGAAGTTTAGGAAAAGAAAATATTTCGAAAGTGTAAGAATGTAACACTTAAAATTTTGTATTTTTTTACTTTTCGTTTAAAACCAATTTTTCTTTCATAGAAATATATATTCAAACAATGAATTGTGTGTTAAAATAGAGATTCCAATCTTTACATCAGTTAAGACACGAAACAAAAATCACATAAGACACGAAGTATTTATTCAATTTTGAAATTTTGGTACCGAGGCTGACATTTTTATGGAATTGCCCTTTTGCATTTTATATATCCTTACGAAAATCATAAAACAGTAGGGGGTAAAATCAATCATTTTAAAAATCATCTCAATAAAAACCTACTTTTTAAAAATTTTCATGGAATTTTTTTGTATATAATATACATATGAACTATTTAGATTTCAAATATATAGGCATTTTTAATTTTTTCCCACTATATGCTTTAATATCTGGCAATTTAAAGAACTTAGTTTCATACCCTCATTTTCCCTCAGGGTGGGGGAAAATGGGAGTATCTCAAATTTAAGAATATAATGATATCAAAAATCCTTAATATAAAGATCAAATTGAAACAAAATCATTCCTTATATTCCTCTTCACTTTTATTTCAGAAAAGCTTAATTTTAGAGATAACAATAGTATAATAATAGATTATTTAATCAAAAGAGTATGCTCCTCTACTATTAAATTGAGGCTCCTGTAAAACTATACAGATTGCACTTAACTTTAAAAAAATAATCTTCATTGTCTATTTCTGGAAATTATAAACAGTTTTCCAGCTTTGTTTCGGTTAATTTAAGTTATAAGTTCTAGTTTGTATCATTTAATAAATTAGTTGCAAATGAAAACATTACACATTGCTTGTCTTCTGGACATATTCTACAATGTACATTGTTAAACTTAATGTATTAAATTACATTTTAAAAAATCTTATTAAATAAGTTTTTTAATAACACTGTACATTTTAATAACATTTAAATGGTTATTAAAGAGTATAATCCAATATTATATATTTTAATCTCATTCCACGACCAAAACTCCATTACATCTTGCATGCATATCTAAGCCTAATCATGCCACCATTTTACCCCACTACAAAGCGGTTCTCTGAACAAGCACACAAGCTGGAATATATATGTACCATACCATACCATACCATACCCACTACATTAAAAAATTATAAAAAAGAAAAAAAATCGAATTTTTCATAGCTATTTTTGCAGAAATACTCTTCGAGAATGTGGCTATTGCATGAAACAATGCTTAAGAGGACAGCATGTTTTATAAAATAAATGGAACAAAGTTTTTACGAAAAAAATTCTAGCAGCTGAAACAAAATTAACTTAAGATTAAGAATTTGAATGAATTAATGGTGTTGTCAGATTCTAAAAACCAAATAAGAGTAATTAGAGATCATCTAAAAATAATATTTCAAAGAAAAAGTTTTAAAAAAAAATTAATGTATAGTGGAAAAATGTATATTAGTAACATACCCTCATTTTCCCCCTACCACCATCTCTCCTCCCCCTAGTTTTGTAGACCCAGGCCATGAAAACCATTTTGGATTACGAACGTGAATTAAGTAGATTTCATAATCAATTTCTTATTTTAGACAAATTCACAATAAATATATTAGCTATTTCCAAAGTTTCTCATTTACACATCCTTATGATCTTCACAGGTGACAAAATAATATTTTTCAGCCTTGTATCGAATGTAGACCCGTCTGGCTCGTTCTTATTAAGCAATAAATTTCAGAATTAGTTTCTTTTACTTTAGGTATCACCGGAATAAGACAAAATCATTATTATTTATTAATATCTAGCTAAGTATCTCATTTGCAATAAGGAAAGCTTTCTTAATCTGCTGAATTTCCTGTTTTTCATAATGAGTTTTTAAATTAATCTTTTTATAAGAGATCGACTAAGTAGTTGCATTTTTATCTAAAACTTTGTGAATGTCTTTATCTATCTTTAACCCTTTCAGTGAGTCTTTTTGGTTACAGAATAGTTCCTCAGTGACTGATTCATTCCCCTCGGCAAGACGCGTTTATAAATTTTTATGCTCGCTTTGTTTTCTAAAAATTACATGCCCATCCTATTTCTAGTTACAGTTATCAAAGAAATGTACCTGTCCTTGACTTTTCCGTCTCACCAAACCTTGAAGAAATGAAAAAAAAATTAGATATCTCAAGAACAACGACTTCCTTAATATTACCACAACCATTGGCCAAACTTTTAACCGTGGGCCATCTTGGTCCGATTTTTTTATAAGGAATGCACTAAGGCGGATCGAGAAAGGGGAAAGTTGGATTTCAACATGGGTGAGGTTTATGACAGAACGTGGAATTTCAACCACAATAACGGTAATTAAAGAGTCATTTCTGATGTTTTTTATATGGGGAAACAATAAAAATTGTTGTTGTTTTATACTTTCACAGATGATGAAGGAATTTTACGAAAGAAGAGACAGTCTGTTTAACGTTAATACATATAAAAAATTAGTGCTGTTGTTACAATTCTTGAAAACAGTTGTTAAAATTTAAAGAGTCTAAAACTCCACTTGTAGATAGTTAAGTCGTACCCCTTTCAAACAGTCCGGACCATATGGCATAAACTCATAGAGATCTTACTTAAAGTATTAGAGTGGGGGCTCACGTGACCTCCAATGCTAACGGCTTGACGAGCATGGAGGCCGCCATATTGTCGAAAAGTGGAGAAATTGGGCCAGTGTTGCCAGTACTTTAAATAGAAAAAATGTTGAGAAAAAATAAATTTAATTCTAAAATTATCAAAAAATATCATAAAAATAATAGCTACATTTTGGAATATTTTTATTAGCTTTTAAAAATCTTGAAACGCTTTTCTAGTATTTTTATAATATTTGTTTTGTAATTTTAGAATTAAATTTTATTTTTTCGTAGCATTCTTTATGTGATGGCAACACTGGTAACTTGTCGCCACCGCCGCCACATTAAGAAAAATACTCGGAAAAATAAAATATAATTCTAAAATTACAAAATAAATATAATAAAAATACTAGAAAAGAGTTTCAAGTTTTTTAAAAGCCAATAAAAATATTCCAAAATGCAGCTATTATTTTTATGATATTTTTTGATAATTTTAGAATTAAATTTATTTTTTCTCAACATTTTTTCTATTTAAAGTACTGGCAACACTGGCCCAATTTCTCCACTTTTCGACAATATGGCGGCCTCCATGCTCGTCAAGCTGTTAGCATTGGAGGTCACGTGAGCCCTCACTCTAATAATTTAATTAAGATCTCTATGCATAAACTTAAAATTCATGCAAATTCTGGAAGAGAAGCGCCAGCTAGATAAGTTATATTAAAGTCGCTGCATAAAGTTAAATGCAATTAGAAAAGATTAGTACTATTACAGTGTCCTAAAAAGTGATAAAAATTAATAAATTTAAATAACTTTGTTTTGAAGTAGAAAACACAGAAAATTTTAAGACAATATCTAAGTATTAAATCACTAAAAAAAGAAATAATTATTAAGTTTTATCACTTGCTATCAGTATTTATCACAAAGAAACCATAACGATTATATCAAAGAAATGTAATGTCTATCTAGGGAGTGAAAACTCAACAACAAAATCTTCTTCAAATCGATTTTTCCAATATTTTTTTTAAAATTATAAAAGATAATGCATTTCCAATGAAAATCACATGTAAAAGAATTCGAGAATGCACACAAGATAATTTTATCATAAATACTTGTCGTTCTCGCGTGGTTTCCGAAAAAGAGATGGAAATCCTTTTGAAATGAGCTATTTAAAGGGCTTAATATAGTACTTTCCATATCAATAACTTTATCTTTCCAGCTCATTAAAGATTCATCATAAAATTCGTTACTCTATGATGACCAGTGTTGCAGGTTCTTTTTTTTTCTTAGTGTAAAGAAAGAGATAGTTTAAAGGGCATTTGGCATTAAATGGTTAAGTATACTCCTTGCCAACCTAAGTTGGGTAAATAGAAATAAGCTATGGAGAAGATCCTTCCGCGCATGTAAAGGGTTCCATAAATATTTTGTGAATCCATCCAGAAAACATGTTTAAGGGGTCTAAGGAGTCTTAAAAATGTGCAAAGAAGGAACTACAAAGTATAGTTTGATCTGTCATGTAATTTTTTAACTACTCAATATACAAGTATAATTTTTTTATATGTAATTCCTACAAGATTTATTTATTATAAAACAAATTTTAAAATTTATGAAACTTTAGCCAAAACTAAAATAAATGATATTAAACATAAAGCTATTTTAACACATTGTGATTAGGCTTGCGCGGCAAATTTTGAGGGCAAAATTGAAAAAATGACCCAGAAAATGACTTTATATTGTACAAATATGTACAAACTAGGACTTATACCTAAATTCTCAGCTCAATTTTAATTAGAAATTATTTAAAAATGAATTCAAAATCAAAATTTAAAAAATTTTATTAATTTTTTTAGAAAAAAAGTTCTTAAAATAATTTCTAATTAAAATTGAGCTGAGAATTTAGGTATAAGTCCTAGTTTGTACATATTTGTACAATATAAAGTCATTTTCGTGGTCATTTTTTCAATTTTGACCTCAAAATTTGCCGCGCAAGCCTAATCACAATGTGTTAAAATAGCTTTATGTTTAATATCATTTTTTTAAGTTTTGGCTAAAGTTTCATAAATTTTAAAATTTGTTTTATAAAAAATAAATCTTGTAGAATTACATATAAAAAAATTATACTTGTATATTGAGTAGTTAAAAAATTACATGACAGATCAAACCATACTTTGTAGTTCCTTCTTTGCACATTTTTAAGACTCCTTAGACCCCTTAAAACAATTATTTCGTTTAAGGTGTAACAGATTTGAATATTATTTGAGAAAATTTGCCAATTTTATCAGAATAAAAAGTGTATTTTGGTTAAATTGCATTGCAGATCATTTTGTATGTAAATATTACCAAACAAGAGCTTCCAACTAATGGACCAACCGTGCTTTTCCCCCTGTCTTTTTACTCTTTTTTTTTAACCCAAGTTATGTTGGCAAGGATTGCATATGACTCGTGTGATGCGCTTAAGATTCTCCTACATGTGATTTCCCTTTAAAATAAGAGATATATCACGTTTTAAATTGACTATAAGGGTTTAAGTTTCAGATTTTTCTTTTAACACAGTCATTTGATGTCTTTTATATCATGATTTAAGATCCTGATAACAATCCACACGTGAAATTACTTGACAATTACGTCCTTTAAAATGATTTAAAAAAATAGGCAAAATCTGTCTTTTTTATGTCTTCAAACTCTGCAATTTTAAAAAAGAAAATTTTCTTCACTGTTCAGTACATGAGAATTTTACTAAGTATTTAATATTTCTTCAACCTTACCCAGCAGCAGTAAAACTACCTTTCTAGCATTTATATGGCACAAAATTTGCGTAAAGTTTAAGACTGTACCATTATGCGACGGAATTGTATAGTATTAATTAGGTAATTTAACAATATTATTGTAAATGTTTTACCATAAAAATTTGAGACCTTAGGAATCTTATCTTTAAAAAAGATCAACGGAATTTAAAATAAAAAAGTTACTCATTGAAAATTTGATATGTTCCGAAACTTTTTGAACAAATCAATGAAAATTATATAATTAAAATTATATTTATTAGACATAATAATATTCCAGGTTGGTAAAGCGTTGAGACGTCAGGAAGCACCATTGTACGGATAGTCTTATTCCAATAAAATCTCTAAATAAAGGCCCTGAATTATGGTTACAATATTTTTTATATAATATTATACAATGCTGTAAAAGATGCTCTTGTAAAATTACACAATTTTTAACCCAGTTGCAGTCTATTTTATCCAAATAAATTTAAACAGATAAATTGCGTGTGTTTGGAGAAAAAACATTTTTTTAAAAAATTATTTTTTTATTTTAATGAAGACATTAATGATGATATGATATAATTCAAGATTTTGTATATCTTGCGTGCTTGTATAATGTGTCATCAAGGCTAATGGTATTGGGGAAAAAATGTAGAAGGAGCATTTTTATTATAAAAAAATTATATACATAGCATTAACTGGTTCGATTATTTTCCATCTAATAAGACATTTTTTCCTCCGAAAACTTTACCTTCACCTTTATTAAGTCATTAAAAAAACCTTCAATACAACTATTAGCAAGCTTTGGAAGCTAATATTTACTAAACTTGGAAATGGGCAAATATGGAGGATTGTTTTCACTGCATACATTTTTAATTAAATTTATTTGAAATAATATATTCGTTTAGAAAATCAGAATTAGGTTTATTTTTGAATAGATACTATCAAAAATATTTTAAAAGGAAAAAAAAGTACATTAAGGTAGGCGAGTACCCAAAATTCTAAAATTTTTACTATTACTTTAATCTTTTCCAAATTTGGCATAGTGATTTCAAATATAACGAACAATGCTTTTTGGGCAATTTTTTTTATTTAAATATAATTGATTCATTTTATAAGGTGTTTTTCAGCTTAAAAAAAAGGGGTTTACGCTAACACTTCTAGCATAAAAAGTTTTACATTAATTTACCTGAATTTTTTTACAGATGCTATTTCAATATATATCTGTGCCATGAACCTCTAACATCTGGTGTAAATATAAAAGTTTTTTAAAAAAAATGTCAAAGTGTAAGTTTATCGAGAAAAAAAATCTTTTTTTTTGTGGTTAATTTATAAAGTTTTTCTTAATAACTTCTTTTCTTGTTATTTGTATGTAACTCTAGAGGGTCATTGCATGCATCAGTTCAAAACGAAGAATTTAACACATAATTAATGTTTAGAGGATGAAAATTCAATTTGGTAGACTTGTTAGCGTAAACCTCTTTTTTTAGTAGAAAAACATCATTTTAAATAAATTATATTTAAAAAAAATGCCGAATTAGTATTATTCATTACATTTCAAATCACTATGCCAAATTTGGAAAAGATCAAAGTAATAGTAAAAATTTTAGAATTTTGGGGAATTTTGGGTATTCGCCTACCTTAAGAATATTAATAGTTATTTCAGTAACTAGTTCCGAAAATGATACTTTATTAAGCGAGTGGCTTTTATTTCACGGGATCATAGGCCGAGTGAAATAATGACAAAAGCTTAATAAAGCATTATTTGGAGCGTGCTTGTTTACAATATTTTTTATAATAATGTGCAGAAAAGTATTTCTACCAATGAGTGATTTTCATGACACCATTTAGTTTCCATGGAGATATTCGAAAATGCAAATTAGTGAAAAATAGTTGTAAAATAACTTTCTATTTTGAATCAAAATAGTATTTATATTAATTAGTGCTACCGAACATGGGTGAAAATGAATTTCAAATGATATTCGAACTATAACTTCCAGATTAAATTGAAAAAGCAGCTAAGGAAGCTTCGTTGAATCTTCTCCCAGAAAAGTATTGTTTGGAGTGAAATTTGTGCTCTTACTTTTCCAATCGAAATAAGTGAGGTTCATGACCATTTAGTTTCCACGGAGATATTCATGACATCATATTGTTTTTCTACCAATCAGATACTCTTATTTACTTTACCGCACTAGTGCCGAAATTCCCATTTTCGGCAGCTGTCTGCGACGTAGGCACGTAAAGTGTGATTTTCGCAATGATTTATGAATGAATATGTTGTAAAAAACAGAACTTTTTTGCACGTTGTTGTAAAAAAATTTATTAATAATGAAATTTTAAAATAAATAGTTTTTGTAAGAAAGACTGAGTTGCAAAAAATACGGAAAAGCCATTTCTAACGCTCGGAGTAACCACTACAAAACCTGATTGTTTAAAGAAATTATAATGCATGCTCTCTTCCCACTGTTTAAATAATGACAAAATTTGAATTTAAAATGTATGCATTTGTCTTAGAAAATTATTAGAAGGCTTACTACAGCCTTGCATTATTTTAATTCTGTATTTTTGTAGATCATTTTTTTTTCTAGAATTCCCAAAATAAGTTTTTAAAATTCCTATTTTACATCCAAAATGACTAATTAAAATGCAATTCCTTGACTCAAACGGCCTTGTCACAACTTTTCTTAACTTTACATTCATATTTTGGGCTTCATTAACTCATTTTTACGTGCTTATATGTGCAAACTAAAACTGAAATGTATGGACGTACATACCTAATCATTGAAGCATCATGTTTAGAAAGACTACTTACTATGAAAACAAGAACTAAATGTAGGTTAACATTCTTCATTACCATTTGTTGCGTGTGATTAACACGCGCGCTGATCTATCGTAAATAACTGTTATTAGGATTTACTTAATCAGCAAGAACACATACTCTTGTATTACGATATAGGTATTATGCCATGTAGAGAACCAAAGGAAATGTTACGAGGATATCCAGAATTCTGCCAAGGAAATCCAAATGTTCTCCCACATAGCGTGTTTTTATTTAGAAGGCTTTAGTGGTTGTGAATATCAAATGAGTAAAAATGACTTTTTAGTGTTTATTTTTAATTTAAATAATTTTTCCTTTTGAAAACCCAATTTTTTTTCCAACTTTAAATAGGATTTTTTCCCCCTTCAAAGATTAAATATTGTCGACTGCAATGCGATTACATACATATATAGTACAATTTTTACGTATAGTTTAAGTTGCAATATTTTCAAATTTATTTAGTTTAGGTTGTATAGTTTCAAATTTACAAATTCTTAATGATTAAAAAAAGGCACACATTTTAAGGTGTAATTTGAGGTCTTTTTATTTTGCATAAAGAATCATATTTTTATTTTGAATCAATAAATAAAAAAGTGGACCCCTAATATGAGTGCCTCCCGACGTATCGCTGTTGTACAATAAATATCAGATACCAGTACTTATTAAAAATAAATTAAACATAATTTCCAAAGAACACCAACTCTGACGCAAAAAGTAATAATAGGCTGAATATAACTTAATTTTTGAAAGCAGTCTGAATGTCTTTTGAATCTGTGACAGGACAAACGTAGCTTTTATAAAATTTTGAACTCAGAAAAAAAAATCGAATTGGAAATTTAATCACTATTGCCACTTAATTGTCATTTGACGATCATTATTCATAGAAAATAAAAATTTAAGCGGCATTTTTTTTAATATACTTCAGTTTGGAATTACATCATAATGTAATGTCAATGAGATTCTTTGATGGCTCAAATTATTTATTTAGAAACAGGCACAAATGAGCATTTAGTACAGAATATTAACATCTTAATTCTAATCATTTATTTTGGAGAGATTTTTTTTAAATTTTGAGTTAAACTGTCAAACCGAATATAAAAATCTTCGATTTGTTTTGTTTTAAAGATGATGGGTAGTTTCAATTTTGTATGTTGATATGAAATGTTTTACATATTAAGTGTGAGCAATATTGCATATTTGTAGTTCGAAACACACAAAAAAAATTAGCAAATGACGATTAATAGTTTTAAGATTATGATTAAAAAAGCTTGTTAAAATTTCAGGTTTAAAATTTTAATAACGATCAAATGCTGTGTTTGGTGCTATTTTTTTTAAGATGCACGGATTATTTGGTAACATATCCAAGTGATAATTTCTGTTAGAAACCTACTTGTTTATGTTATATCTTATACTATAATATCTTATCTTATCTTATACTATAATATCTTATCATATCTTATACTATAATACGAGGAATTGGTGCCAAGTCGAAAATCGCCCCAGAATTAATAAACTCCGGTAAACTTGAGGGTCTGGGGTTTTTGGCCACGACGAATCGATTGGCACAGGTTTTGAAGCGCTACGGTCAAGCAGTTCGGAGTTACAGATAGGATATTTTCAAACTTCATTAGTTTGCCATAATGGCTATTTTGCTGATGCCATCTGCTAAAGCTATAAGCCTCTGCTTTAGCTATAATGTTTAGTTAAGATTTTAATTTTTCAAATTTAAATAAATTCAACCTTGCTTTAAACTTTATTGAGTTTTACAGAAATGGTAACATGAATATTTTTTTAGTTCCTATCAGCAGACGATTTTAGTTCTATTCTGTTCATTGGCGATCTTGAAAATTTAACGTATGGTTGCTATACCTATCGAGTTGAATGAAGAATGAAATAAAATGCATACCACATTTCGACATTTTCGTTGCTTTTCAACGAAACGCCAATTAACAATTACATTTCATTTCATATGACTTTTAAAACTTTACCTTTGTATAGAATAGTTCCCTTTCCAAACTCTAACTTTGTTAGCAATGGTGCACTTTAACTAATGTGACCAGACGTCCCGCTTTTTGTGTTGCGGTCCCGCGGGCCGAATGTCCCGCTAAAACGTCCCGCTTTTTTGTAAAAGTCCCGCAATGTCCCGAAAAACGAGGAAATTGTAAATAAAATATACTTTTTTTTATGAATAATCGTTGTGAAACGCTATGACGTCTTTAGAAATTGCTAAATGAAGTTAAAGTCATCAACAAATTGGTGGAGTATGGTTTCTGTTTGCCTGGAACCACTGCTGCTGTTGAACGCGCCTTCCTTATCTTTCTTATACCAAGTGTGTAATTGTGTGAAGGGACTATTATGTGCATAAAAAATACTTAAAAAATACACCGGGGGGGGGGGGGGGGGGGGGTTATGGAGTGTCCCACTTTTTGATTTTGAAAATCTGGTCACATTAACTTTAACTGGTTATCTTTTCACCAATGGTTTCACAAATTTTCTTATGGTATGTATTGTTTTGATAAATCACAATTGAAAATTTAAATCTTCGAGTTAGCTTCGATACCTGTTTTTTTCCGAGCAGAGCTCGGGCACCCGCTGGTAACCATAAAGTGAAGGCTGAAATCTCCTGATAAAGTCCCTCGCTAGATAAGACGGTGAAAAATGCCCCCATTCCAATCGGGCTAATTTTTTTTCTGAAAGTACCTCAGAGTATGGACAACTTCTCAGGCAAGTTTCAGCTCAAAAATGTGACGCATTTTTGAGTAAAAAATTAAAGTTTTTTTCTTTTTAAATTGATTACTTCCTGAATATATTTGATAAATCCAAAAAACTGCGCATGAGTTTTTAGATATCATTGAGTAGTATTCTTAGAAAAATCCGCTCCTAAATCTGATCGAGCGATCATTAGTAAAAATGCGATTTAATTTTTCAACAAAAAAATTTCATGTAAAAATCGCTTGGTACAACTTAGGTTTTTGTCTTTACGTGTTCCTCTATTATCAATCTATAATGTACATTTTTTTCAGATTTTTTAAAATATTGGATGATAGCTTAAAAAAATAATTCTTAAAGCCTGATTTTTTGCTCTAAAATCCATAGATTTAGAAATATCATGCCCATCGATTGCGCAATCCCGTACAACGCAATGATGCGTGATGAATCCACATTTCGTCGTTTTCGCAATGCATCACAGGATACTTTGGTTCACAAAAATGTTTTTTCCGAAGAGTTACATACAATAAAAACTGCATTTTAACTTGCTTCTTTTATGAATATATACCTCATGCCTTACAGAAATTATCAATACGCATGCAGCTATAAAATTATGCTAGCGAAACTTGTAAAAAGTTTTAATTAGTTAATATTGAATATATATTTTTTATTAGTCGAATTATCTCATGGTGCCATCTGGTGGCGTATGGCATGCCATGTGCTAGAGCTCGCGAACTGCCTTAGGGGATACTGGTTAACAAATTGCTTCACCTTTCCCCCTAGAGGCAGATCTGCTATTTTCTAAATCTATGCTAAAATCCTTTAGTCCGAAAGAAATAATTCTCCCAGATTGAATTTCCCAGAGACATAACATAGAGTGGACTGCGCATTGGCAAACCTAAAGTGTCCTAAACATCTAACTTACACAGTCACATGACTGTGTCGCGTTTGGCTCGCATCTATGGCGAGTTTACCATTTGGCGAGTTTTTCCACAACGACCTGAACACAGAGGCCGACAGTCTAATGTTATGATAAAGAAGCTTGGAAAGGAGCAAGGATGAATCGCTAGTATTTTAAGATCCTCTTAAGATTATTTCTTTGATTTTGTGCGTCTATTTAAGATTACTTGAACAATATTGAATGTGGACTCTTTATTAAAAATTAATTTAAAAGAACATTAGTAGGTTTATGTAGAGTGTTGCTGTAATATAAGTTGGTATTGACATGGTAAATATTTTCGGCCGTCTCTATAACTTTCGTTCTAACGGTCCGATTTAAAAAAAAAAAAATCAAATATATCTATATTTTTTAAATATTGCTTCTTCCTTTATTTAAAAAAAAATCAAATATATATATTTCGAAATATTTCTTCTTCCTTTATTTCACCTGGAATAAATCAACTTTCTAAAACACATCAACATATTCCAAATTCAACAAATGCTCTACTTTTTAAATATAAATAACTCAAAAACTACGATTGCAAAAACAGGTTTCGTTTTGACCAAATTGTAAAAATAATATTCTACTTCCAAGCTGTCAATTTTCAGACCATTAATTTAATTGACTTGGCCCAAAATATTTATTACAATTAGAGTTCTAACAACGTTGATTTAATCATGAATATGATTCTTCAGTATAAAAGAGCTTTTAGAATAAATTCCCTCGATAGAAATTATAGTTTATGACGAACACACAATTACTAAAAGTATGCAGAACTAAATAAATTTTACCCGTGAAAGTGTGACTAATCCTTTTTTATACCCCTCTTTACAATTAGGAATTCACAAGCATTTGGCATCTTGCACAAAACGTTACTGAATTAAGAGTACAACATTCACGATTGTTAACATGCTCAGAGATTAAAAGAATGTAATTAAATATTTATTATAAAAGCCAAAAGAGAAAAATACCAACAATGCTCAAAAAATCGTCTGCAAAAACATTAAAAAAAATTCAAGCTGCCGTGATTGGTAGAAACCCACGTGATTTGGACATTGATGGTAGTCTCCACTTCGGTTTGCTAGCTGATATTCAGGTCTTGCGACAATTTGGAATAGTTCGTAACGAAACAGTAGCGTTAAGTTGCCATATGTAGCAACCTTTCCCCTCTTGGCGATTTATGATGTTTAGGACATAATGCTAATCTGCAAGGGATGGCGGTTTTTAGAAAAAAACCGTATTTCCATTTCCCATCGGTTTTTCCCTAAAAAAACGGTTTTCGGTTCCGAAGGGCCTCATACAAAAAAAACGGTTTTCAGTCAAAACCGGGACCACCGGTTTTTTGAAAACCGGTATTGGTTTTCCATCCCTAAGCTGCTTTACTATGAATGCGCAGTCCACTCTATGTTATGTCTCTGGAATTTCCCCGCCTCTGTTAGGAGTGCCATCTGCCGAGTAAGTAGTGCGAAAAGTCAGGTTATAAGAATATTTTATATTTTTTAAACTATCGTCCAATAATTTTAAAAATCTGAAAAAAATATATATTATAGATTGATAATAGAGGAATATGTAGAGACAAAATCCTAAGTTGTACCAAACGATTTTGGCATGAATTTTTTTTTTTTTGAAAAATAAAATTGCATTTTTAACAATGATCGCTCGATCAGATTTATGAGCAGATTTTTCTGAGAATACTACTCAATGATATCTAAAAACTCATGAGTAGTTTGTTGGATTTATCAAATATATTCAGGAAATAATCAATTTAAAAAGAAAAAAACTTTAATTTTTTACTCAAAAATGCGTCATATTTTTGAGCTGAAACTTGGCTGAGAAGTTGTCCATACTATGAGGTATTTTCAGAAAAAAAATTAGCCCGATTGGAATGGGGGCATTTTTCACCGTCTTATCTGGCGAGGGCCTTTCTTTCTCCACTTAATTCATACCGAAAAAATAACGAATTTTGGTGCTGCCATCTATAATCATACACGTGAAACAAGAACCACAGGAAATGTAACCTTTCAAATTAATTATATATTTATAACAGTCAACAAAATCGTGATTACCATTATTTTTATTGAATATACATGTTTTTTAATTTAAAAGAAAACAAGTTCATTATTTTATGGTATATCCCCATAAATCAGTAAGTCCTTAGTAAGTATCTTAGTCCAATTTTGACGAAACGTTTTTTTTTTTTTTTTTTTTTTTTTTTGCTTATGGTTTCTTTCAACATCATAAATGAAATCTCAAAATGCGCATTTTTGAATGTATCATGGCATTTACCTCTAAGTGTCACTATTTACATACAGATAAGATTTTTTTTTTCATGGAGAAGTATTTTATCATCTTTGACGCAATTTTTTTCTGCTTATTTTAGTGAATAACCTTTTTACGAGAATCCATTGTGCCTTATCTGCCCCACAGACTCTATCAAAAATGTACGTTATATTTAATAAGTTATATATAAATAAGTTTTTAAAGTTCCAATTTCACATCCAAAATTAGTAATTAAAATGCAATTCCTTGACTCAAACGGCCTTGTCACAACTTTTTTAATTTTACATTCATATTTTGTGCTTCATTAAATCATTTTTACGTGCTTATATGTGCAAACTAAAACTGAAATGTATGGACATACATACCTAATCATTGAAGCATCATGTTTAGGAAGACTACTAACTATGAAAACAAGAATTAAATGTAGGTTAACATTCTTCATTACCATTTGTTGCGTGTGATTAACACGCGCGTTAATCTATCGTAAATAACTGTTATTAGGATTTACTTAATCAGCAAGAACATATACTCTTGTATTACGATAAAGGTATTATACCATGTAGAGAACCAAAGGAAATGTTACGAGGATATCCAGAATTCTGCCAAGGAAATCCAAATGTTCTCCCACATAGCGTGTTTTTATTTAGAAGGCTTTAGTGGTTGTGAATATTAAATGAGTAAAAATGACTTTTTAGTGTTTATTTTTAATTTAAATAATTTTTCCTTTTGAAAACCCAATTTTTTTTCCAACTTTAAATAGGATTTTTCCCCCCTTCAAAGATTAAATATTGTCGACTGCAATGCGATTACATACATATATAGTACAATTTTTACGTATAGTTAAAGTTGCAATATTTTCAAATTTATTTAGTTTAGGTTTTATAGTTTCAAATTTACAAATTCTTAATGAGTAAAAAAATGCACACATTTTATGGTGTAATCTGAGGTCTTTTTATATTGCATAAAGAATCATGTATTTTCGAATCAGTAAATCAAAAAGTGGGCCCCTAATATGAGTGATCCCCGATGTAACGTTTTTGTACAATCACTATCAGATACCAGTACTTAGTAAAAAATTAATGAAGCATAATTACTAAAGAAAAAAAACTTTGACCCAAAAAATAATAATTGGCTGAATATAACTTAATTTTTGCAAGCACTGTGACAGGACATCAAACGTAGATTTCATCAAATTTTGAACTCAGAAAAAAAAAATCGAATTGGAAATTTGATCACAAATGCCAATTAACTTTTCATACCACTTAATAGCAAATAAAAATTGAAGGAACATCCTTTTATACACATCAGTTTGGTATAAAGTCATAATGTAATGTCAATGGGATTATTTGATGGTTCCCATTATTTATTTAGAAAGAATCACAAATGAGCATTTAGTTCAGAATATTAGCATCTTTATTCTTATAATTTAGTTTGGAGCGGTTTTTTATTTTGAGTTTAATTGTAGAATCGAATTTAAAAATCTATTCGTGTAGTTATGTTTTGAAGATGACAGGTATTTTCAATTTTGTATGTTGATATGAAATGTTTTACTTATTAAGTGCGAGCAATTTTGCATATTTATAGTTCAAAACACAAATAAAATTAGCAAATGATGAGGAATAATTTTAAGATTATGATTAAAAATACCTTGTTTGAATTTCAGGTTTGAAAGCTTAATTCTGATCAAAAGCTGTGTTTGGCGCTATTTTTTTTTTACATGCATGGGGAATTTGGTAACATTTCCAAGGGATCATTTCTGCTAGAAAACTACTTGTTTATGTAATATAAGAATAATGTGAAAGCTGAAAGTTTTTAATAAATTTCTTTCTCCACTAAATTCATACCGAAAATATAACGAATTTTGGTGCTGCCATCTATAATCATACAAGTGAAGCAAGGGACACTGAAAATGTAACCTTTCAAATTAATTATATATTTTATAACAGTTTCAAACTATTACCATTATTTTTTTTTTATCAAATTTACATTTTTTTAATTTAAAAGAAAACAAAATCATTATTTTTATTGTATATCTCAATAAAACAGTAAATTATTTTAGTACATTCAAATGATCTAATGTGCCTCTTAGTCCATTTTCGACGAAACGGTTTCTATTTTTTTTTTATCAATATACTTTGAGGTTTCTTTCTACACTGCTTGTGACACCCCTTTGGAATAACTTATGTAAATAAGAAAATAAACAAAAGTCAGGTGTCGATTAAAGTTTATTTTGAATTAATGAAATCACATCTGTCACTGAATATATACGGCAAAGTCACATTTCAAATATAAACAACTAGCATTTAAAGATAAGAACAAAATCAATTTAAAGTTCTACTGAATAAACGATTAAAAGTTAAAAGTCTTAAATTTTCAACAGAAATATTTAATTTCGATGACTCGATACACTTAGCTGCGGAACTTGCGGAGGCGGGCGAACGTGGCGGTCAGGTCTCAACCGGAACCATTGACGCCTAACCCCGGGACTGTCACGGGAGGCTCCTGGGTATGGTTGTTCCTGGTACACTGGAAGACTTCAGACCATCATAACACTTGAGGAATTCACGAATTGAGAAAACGAGAAGCGTAGCCTGCCAGCAGGACTACGAAAACACACAAACGGCGCAAGCACTAAATGACAAGCGCGGGAAAAATGATAAGAGCGACAGTCTTCTTGAAGCGAGAGTCTTTTATACAAGCCCGAGAGTCCGATTTGCATAACACCGGCGGCTTCTTTGGGCTTTTCCCCGTAATTTTTGGCTGCGTTGAGGCCGGACCGCCACACTCCCCCTCCTCCCCAAACCACATTCCTACAGGGAAAATGCAACAATGTCAGTAAAACATTCAAAAACAGTACATTCAAAGTTAAAACATTCAAATTAGCACATTTAAAAAAAAAATACTGTTATGGCAGAAATTTTTAATTTACATCTTCATCAACTCTGACAGTACGGTAGCTAAAGCAACTAGAATAAAACAGCTATTCCAACCTGCTCATTACCACTGCACTGTAAAACTCATATCCGTAGATCTCCGGATATGTATAAATTTCCTTAGAGGAAATCACAAATGCGTTATTTCTAAAACAATCAAAAAACTTTTAGTTAGTATATAACAAGAAACAATTGGGCCGGCCAAAACTCAAAAAAATTAACACGACGTCATACGTATACTTAACAGGAAACCTCACATTCAGTAAATATCACATAAACACATACAAAAAAGTTCCTACACTATGAAACACTATAACTTGTATAGCACCCCTAGTATGCAACTTTTTATTTCACAATCATTCATGCACAATAAATAACAAAATTACAATTACCATTTATTTATTTTTTTTTTTGACAGAAAGTCAAAACACTAACAATATGCCCTTGGCTTGAAAGTCAAAAACACAATAACAATATTATTTTGTACTGAAAGTCAGAAATCCCACTCACTCTTCCCCCGTCTCTCAAAAAAAAAGGACGCGTCTTTACTTTAACTTGACAATTAAAGCTTGACATGGGGAAAAACTTGACTTTAAACTTCAAATTGAACATACATTTAAAAGAACTTTTCCTAAGCAAAAACTCATTTCCCATAACCCTTGAAAAAAGTAAGCTTGGCTACGTTCGACGATCACCAAAATCTATCACCCAAACACGCCCATCTCGTGTTCAAGTTTTTTTTTTTTTTTTTAAATTAAAGTATATAAAACCCAATAATATTAATCTAATCCAACAAATTACTCCAAAAAAACTGAAATTTCAAAATTTTGATTAAAACTGACCACACGAAACTGATGAAGCTAAATGAACTGAGCCGAACCCCGTACGTCTATTTAGATTTCAGGGAACGTAAGCCTGCCAATGCTCTATAATCCACTCTAGGCTTTCGCTTAGGTCTGACAATTCTACTCGTTGTCACAGGTGATTCCTGAGCAGCAACATTGTCAGGGCCATCTTCATGGTTCACAATCATAGATCCATCCGGCCCAGGGTCATTACTTGAATCCAAAAGTCGAATGTCGACGCTCGGTCCCGCCGCGAAAGTGTCCATAGGTGACAGAGGATCGAAGTTCATTTCAGTTAAATTACTTTGATCGAACAACATCTTCAGGTTATCACTTGACGAACATTCGGAAATTGAATCGGTCAAATCGGGAGACACTATTTCTTTATCGTCACGTCCTGTGTAAGGCTTCAAATCGGCAATATTGTGCGTGCCCAACCTCCGGTTCGTTCGATCTTCTACCAACCGGTATGTCAAGTCGGAGACAACTTCGGTGATTCGGCACGGACCTTCCCATTTAGGCATAAATTTTGAAATCTGATGTCTATCTAGAGACGAAAGATGATGAGTCCTCAGCCATACTAGATCACCCACGGCATAAACCTTGTGCTCACGTTTCTTGTCATACCCACGCTTTTGACGGGCCTGGTTCTTTTCTTCGGTATTCTGAACTTTTGACAAAACGTCTTCAAACTTCTGGGCAGCTTCCCATCGGTCATCTCCTACCATACCATCCCAGGGCAGCGCCAACTCTCGACCCAAGAAAAGTCGTGCAGGTGAAAACCCTGTTACTTCGGAGACAGCAGTTCGCATAGAAAAAGCCAAGTATGGCAGATGTCGATCCCAGAGGCCATGCTTTCCATGTAGATAGGACGAGATCATAGGTATCAACGTGCGGTTGACTCTCTCTGTCCGATTCGTCTGGGGATGATATGGGGAGGTCAGCTTCCGTGTAATCCCGAACTTCTCACAAACTTCTCTATAAAGATCCGACACAAATTGAGATCCATTATCAGACACTATGTATTTGGGAAAGCCAAAGCGTGCGAAAACGTCCTTTGCCAATACTGCAGCAACCGCTTTTGCCGTCGCACGTCGTAGGGGAAAAAGTTCAGTCCATCTTGAAAAATAGTCGACTACGACTAAACAGTGAACGTTACCTTGTGTGGAAGCTGGTAGAGGTCCGATGAAGTCGATTCCCAACATTTTTCCAGGGACATCCACTGAAACAGATTGTAGTAGTCCACATCTCTTGCGATGAGCAAACTTGAACTTTTGACAGATTTCACACGATCGGATATACAGGCGGATATCCTTCTTCATGCCGGGCCATGCCACTCTTGCTAAGCACTTTCTGTAGGTCTTCATGAAACCCAGATGACCTGACGAGGGACTGTCATGAAGTTCTTGGAGGACAAGTTTAACCAAAACTTCGGGAATGGCTGTTCTCCACTTCTCTCGTTCATGTTTCCTGTATTTCAAGACATCGTCTTCCAGTTTGTAGGAGGTGCTCCGTCCAAGAATTTCCGAGGCTCTGCCTTCCGGTAGTACACCGTTCTTCAGGAAATGGTAAATATCCTTTAGGAAAGTATCTTGTCGCTGTTCTCTAAGAAGTTGAGGAAGCTCCACACCTGCGACCAAGAAACAGAATCTTTGAGGAAGCTCCAATTCTTCTCCCTGTCCAACTGGTGCTCGGGATAGTGCGTCTGGAACGACCAGCTGACTGCCCTTCCGATGTTCGATCTTTACTGGATATTCCCGTAATTGCACAGCCCATCTTGCTAACCTTCCTTTTAGTACCTTCTTGTCCTGCAGACAGGTCAGAGCTGAATGATCTGTAATGACTGTGACTGGCACTGAGAAGTAAGTACGAAAGCGTTCGCACGCCCAGACAATTGCTAAGCACTCTCTTTCTGAAACTGTATAGTTGACTTCCGGCGGTCGTAGAACTCTGCTTGCGTATGCCAAAGCTCGCTCCTGGCCGTTCACATCTTGAGTTAGGAAAGCTCCAAGGCCTAGTTCGGACGCATCTGTGTATAACTTCAGGGGAACCGTTGGGTCGAAGAAGTGCAATACTGGAGTTGAACTCAAAGACTGTCTAAGCGAGACGAAAGATTCTCGTGCTTCAGGAGACCAATTCCATGGGTGAGATGGTTTCGTCAGATCATACAAGGGCTTGGCTTTTTCCGCAAAGAAAGGAATGAATGCTTTCAACCAGCTGCACATACCCAGAAACCTTCGAAGAGATTTTACGTTCTTTGGTACCGGGTAACGCTGGATAGCTTCTACCTTTGACTGCTGAGGTACCAATCCATCTTTCGTAAAATGATGCCCTAAAAATTCTAGATCTGTTTTAAAAAAATCACATTTTTCAATGCTAAGGGTCAGTCCAGCATTTTGCAGTGCGGCCAAAACTCTTTCTAAATGCACAATATGATCTTCAAAATTTTTCGAATAAACCACAATGTCATCGAGGTATACTTCACAGCATTCTCCAAGACAGCTGGCCAGCACCTTGTTCATGAGTCTTTGAAAAGAAGCGGGTGCATTCTTCAGCCCAAAAGGCATTACTCGATAACAATACGTGCCAAACGGTGTTATAAAAGAGGTCTTTGGCCGATCTTCAACTGCTACTCGCATCTGCCAATAGCCAGAGGCTAGGTCTAGTGTGGTCCACATACCAGCTTGTCCCACCTTTTGGACGATTGTAGATATCAAAGGCAATGGGAATCTGTCGTTGGACGTCAGATTATTCAAGCGCCGATAATCTACACAAAATCTGGTTTTCCCATTTTTCTTCTTAACCAAGACGATTGGTGGAGCCCATGGGGAATCTGAAGGTTCAATTTGTCCTGCCTCTAGCATTTCATCTACTAGCTTTCGCACTTCTTGTAATTTGTCTTGAGACAAGGGATAAGGATTCTGGAAAGTCGGTCGAGCTGATCCGGTATTGATTCGATGTTCTGCCACAGTGGTCAGTCCTGGCTTATCTCGGAAAACATCGGAGACTCCCTCCAACATCCGCAGTATACGTGGTCTCTGATTTGGCACCAAGTCTGCTATTCTTTCTAGCGTTCCAGGTCGTACACACCCTTGGAAAGGTAACCGTCCTACAGCTAAAGTTCTTGACCTGAAGTTAATTTCAACTTCGGAAAGTTCGAGTAGATCAATCCCGATCAAGACGTCCACTGGTAGATCGCGAATCACAAAAAACTGAAAGTCTCTCTGGTGCCCGAAGAAATCCACAGCCACAGTAACCTGACCCTCCATCTTCAGATGGTGTCCATCCGCTAACTTTACTCGGAAATTTTGTTTTACTTTATTCAACTGTTCCCCCTGTTGAACTAACCGCTGAGCCAAATCGAAGGATATGAAAGAGTTCTCGGCTCCTGTATCCACTTGTCCTTGAACGTATAACCCACCAATTTGTAATTGGGGTCGTAGAAACCTGGAAGCTTGAGGTTGACCATGTGGACCTGTGCCTTCCGCCACTAGTCCACCTACCCATTTAAAGTCGGGGTGGTTACGGGGCGTTCTTCCATTGCGGGAGCACGACTGGGACAGTTCCTAGACAAATGTCCAATCTGACGGCATCGGAAACATCGAACATTTGATAAATCGCGAGTGGTTCTAATCGTAGCACTTAATCGTTCTGGACAAGTATTTGCCAGGTGACCAAGTTGGCCACACCTGAAACAAGTTCGCGATGGGGTCATCGAGGGGCGGGCATTACGATATTCAGATAGTCGGGGTGCACTATGTGGATGGCGAATTGTTGTCGACGTACTGGGTAGAGGGCTGGCAAAAAGGGAACCAATATTCTGGCACCGATGAAACTGGCTAATTAATTCTTCAATGTGCACTACATGCATTAACAAAAATGGAAGGGGTTCTGGTAATCGCTTAACGAGAGCGCTAATTATATCAGCCTCATAAGCCATTGGATCCCACAATAGATAGAGATTTCTAAACTCCCAAACGAATTTTTCGAAATCCTCCCCTGCCAAATATTGTTTGGAAAATAACTCATCAGCCAAATCAGCCCTACTGTGAATCCGTCCATATTGTCGCAACAATTGACATCTTAAACCATCCCAAGTTAAAGTATCCACCCGAAATTTTCTAAATCTAAGCCACTGCCCTGCATTACCGCGCAGTCGAGAGACCGCGAAGGCGACGCGCTCCTTCTCCGAGACCCATCCGGTCAAATCTTCAATGTTAGAAATAAATTTAAACACGTCTTCAGTGGGTTCACCAGAAAAATGAACGTCCTTTCCGTAATCTTCAATCTTGTTTACCCGGCAATCAGATCTATACCACCCAGAAGCAACCGGACGGATATATTTAAAAAAGACAACCACAATTAAAAACATTAGTACCAAAAACCCAACGAGTGTTACTGGATCCATTTCCAAAAGAACGATTAATTCAATCAATTTTTTTTTTAAAATTATATTTACTTCAACAATTAAAATTTAATTACGTTAACTACTAATAATTACAAAGGTCAGTACCTTATGATAAAAGTATAGAGGAAGAGGAATGGGATATCGCTTATCATTAAGACAAATCTTATAACCACAAACAACACACTTATTCCACAATAAAAAAAAAATTACCCCTTTACTATTAAAGCCTAAAGTTTGTTATATATATTCCATTTGAATAATCACAGCATACAGACCATAATATACCAATATTAGCCTATTCCCGCCTACAAGTCCCAAAACAATCACCAGCAAATATGCATGTGTAGTCACTCTAAATATTACTTAGATGGACACAATACTTAAAACAAAATAATCAATCTCCCTCCCTCTCAAAAAAATATTAAATATATAAAACAAGAAATATTTTTATTTAAGCATAAACTTATAGTACCAAAAATTCAAAACTTAGCTTTGGGAAATTTTGTAACACAAGAACAAGCCGCTACCCAGTAACAGATGCAAATGCAGAAATTCGAAGATGTCGCGGACGCCAATCTGTGACACCCCTTTGGAATAACTTATGTAAATAAGAAAATAAACAAAAGTCAGGTGTCGATTAAAGTTTATTTTGAATTAATGAAATCACATCTGTCACTGAATATATACGGCAAAGTCACATTTCAAATATAAACAACTAGCATTTAAAGATAAGAACAAAATCAATTTAAAGTTCTACTGAATAAACGATTAAAAGTTAAAAGTCTTAAATTTTCAACAGAAATATTTAATTTCGATGACTCGATACACTTAGCTGCGGAACTTGCGGAGGCGGGCGAACGTGGCGGTCAGGTCTCAACCGGAACCATTGACGCCTAACCCCGGGACTGTCACGGGAGGCTCCTGGGTATGGTTGTTCCTGGTACACTGGAAGACTTCAGACCATCATAACACTTGAGGAATTCACGAATTGAGAAAACGAGAAGCGTAGCCTGCCAGCAGGACTACGAAAACACACAAACGGCGCAAGCACTAAATGACAAGCGCGGGAAAATGATAAGAGCGACAGTCTTCTTGAAGCGAGAGTCTTTTATACAAGCCCGAGAGTCCGATTTGCATAACACCGGCGGCTTCTTTGGGCTTTTCCCCGTAATTTTTGGCTGCGTTGAGGCCGGACCGCCACATGCTCAAAACAATTAGGTAAATTTGTGAAATGGATTTATTATGCATTTAGAAATTTAGAATGAAATGGTACAAAATAGGGGGGGGGGGGATTTAAATTTTTTAAACGTCAAATTAAGGAGGGAAGCTTAGAATCCTAACTTTTGAATATATATAGCAATAGTTTTTTCAAAATTTTATTTGTTAAAAAGTCTTTACATGAATTTTTAAACATTTAGAAAGGCAAGCATGAATAATTAAGAGTCCGTTTTTATCACAAAATGTTTTGGGAGTGAATTTTATTTTAACATAGTTTTGCTAATTTCATTTAATTAAAACACAATTTTTTTAATTCTTCAAAGGGCATGATTCTTCCATCTAACGATAAATAAGTGCGATATCCATTTAGTGAGAAAAAAAAACAGGAACTGATGGTTCCTAATGGAATCATTGGGGGTGAAAGAGTATAAACCATGAATTCCCCGAACTCTTTAGAGCAGTGTGCATCCTAATTGGAATATCAAAATGCTCATTTTTGAATGTATCTTAGCATTTAACTCTAAGTCCCACTATTTACTTACAGATAAGATATTTTTCATAGGGAAATATGGTATCATCTTTGACGCAATTTTTTTCTGTTTATTTTAGTGAATAACTTTTTTGCTAGAATCCATTGTGCCTTATCTGCCTATAGACTCTATCAAAAGTGTACGTTATATTATATATTATGTAATAGGGTACTTAACTGTATAGTTAAAATACCTTCCAATATTATTTAAATTATAGTTGAATGTAAAAAAAAATAACAAATGCATATTTCATTTTTGCGAAATAAATCTTCAAATCATGAAAAAAATCGTTTTAAACCGGCATTTTTTTTCACGTGATCATCATGTGATCCCAAACACGTCGGTTTCGCTGACGTCGCTATGAACTATAAATGAACTGGCGTGATGTTTTTTTTTTTTCTGATTAAACTTGATTTAATGTAATTACTATTGAAATAATAAATATTGAAAAAATGTTGGGCTGTTTTACAGAAGCGTATATTTCAAGTTTGCCTAAAATCTATTCCAATGAGGTGTTTCAAAGTGTGTTTATAGTTCATAGAGATCTTAATAAAAGTATTAGAGCGGAGATCACGTGACCTATCTATGCTAACGACGGGACGAGCCTGGGGGCCGCCATCTTGAGTCCGAGACCAACTTTTTTAAGTGGAAATTGCTCAGAAAAGAAATTAATTAATTTTAAAATATTAAAAAAATACCATAAAAATACTAGCTGCATTTTGGAATACTTTTAGTGATTTTAAAAGAACTTGAAACGCTTTTCTAGTATTTTTATAATATTTATTTTGTAATTTTAGAATTAAATTTTATTTTTTGCCTAGCATTCTTTTTCTTTTTGTGATGGCGACACTGGCAACTTGCAGCCATCGCCGTCACAGAGAAGAAGAATACGCGAAGTACATACATTTAAGAAACATAACACAGTCAACATACGCTTATTAGTTTTGAGAGAATATTTTTCAAACAGCATTGGACCAATTTTTTTTCTTTTTACAACAGTCACTAAACAGATTCCAAACTGAAGCTAGTATTTTTATAATATTTTTGTAATTTTTGAATCAAATTTATTTTTTTTCTAAGCAATTTCCACTTTAAAAAGTTGGTCTCGTACTCAAGATGGCGGCCCCCAGGCTCGTCCCGTCGCACAGTGGGGTATTTGACCGATCTAGCTGGACAAAAACATTTTCTTCACTTCAGGTAGTAATGTATGAAATCTTAAGTTATGTTCGGGTATTATAAGTACAATACAACATTTTACAACAACCAGCTTTATAAACCCGGCGTTCCACGGGTGCACCCTTAATAACGGTGATTGTTTTCTATGTAAACTATTATTTTATGCCAATTGATGCCTCCCATTCTAATATGAGGGGTTGTCCGATTATATCCAGGGCCTTCCAGGAGTTAGAGGACTTTCTCATAGACCCTGTCGCCTTGCATGCGGAAGGTCCCAGGTTCGTGTCCTTGCATTGCCTACACAATTGCCGACCTACAAACGGTTCGTGAAGCCCCGAAAAATGCCCGACGAATTATATCCTGTGTGGAGGGCGTTTACGTCAAATATCCTACAAAATCCCGAAGCCACGTATGATCAAGCTTTTCGATTTGCGTTGGGTGTCCACTCAGGTGTCCGCTCCTATAGGAGAGTGAACTCCTGTAGGATAAGTGCATTTTCGACACTGGAAAAAAAGTGAATATTAACTCAGACTGAGTTAAAATCCTTCGTTTGGTGTGATACTGTCGCAGGTTTAACATACAAAGGATCCACTCCTATAGGGGAAGTTTATTTTCTACACTGGAGGCATGAAAATTAAATCAGCCTGAGTTAAAATCGCTTGTTTGTTTTAAGAACGCAACTACCTCTATATAGTTCGATGATAATTCAAACTAACCCACTCTTACTGGACGACAATATCGTGGTGAAAATTGTATTTTATTCTGTCATATGATTGAATTATTTACACAACAAGATAGTTAAATGGGAACGATAGAACTTTTGAAAGATATGTGCATCGGAATGTGAATCATCTTCAAAGGTTTTCGTTTAATGTACTTGTTGAGCAGCATTGCAACACTATTTGGATATTAGCAATGTTTTTAGTACTCTATAGAAAAGCATCTCTTTCCCACTTTCCTTTAAACTTGGTTTGTGTAGCGAAAGTTAACACTTCCAAATCGGTATCTTTTCTTAATTCTTTAGTTTTTCTCCCTTTACTCCGATCACGAGTCAGTGAAATTTCGTCAGATATCTACTTTGTACATTCACAATTTTTGGAACTAAAAATAAACTTTCAAGCCAATCTTAGTTTTTTTAGCAAAAATATCTTCTTTTCTTTGAGCCTTATGACAACGAAATTTGAATTTAGTTAACATTTGAACCCTCTTTAAACGCGTGAGCTCATCGGAAAAATTATCCAAGTTTAAAAGGCAATTTTCTGAAAACTTCAATTTTTCATTTATATTATTCAAATGCTGTTACTGCATAATGGCAAACAAATTCTTTCCTAGTCATGATTATAACTTTTGATGATCCTAAAACAAAAATTAACGTCTTGAGAGTAGGTTGAAGCTTGCGTACTTTGTTAGATCACATACCTAACGATGATGGAAAATTACTTTTCTATCGCAAATTCGCAAAAATTCGCAAGAAATTTTACCAGGTTATTAAAGCTTAGAATCTAAGCTTTCTTTTCAGCTAAAACTCAAAGCGGAACTTTGCGGAACTATATAACTAATTGTCTAAAATGTAAATCAAATCGAAGAAAATTGATGATGAAAAATAGAACATTTTCAAAACGGTAATATGCTTAAAATAAAACATTAAAAATAATTAAAACTGGTGCAAAGTATACATTCTTACTTGCTGTATTAGATTCAATAACTCAAAAATAAATTTTCGCTGTTTTAATCAGGATAAAAAATAATTTCAGCTCCGTCTGTTTACGAACGTCAGAAAAAGAAAAACGAACACTACTGAACAACGAACTTTAAACCAGCATTACGAATGTAAAAAATCGTCTGCAATTAAAAAAAAGTGTTGTTCGACATGCACTAATTATTCGTCTATCAGAAATGACTATTTTTTCCTCATATGTTTAGGTTTCTAAAATCGACTTTTGTCCAGCTAGATTGAGCAAATACCCCACTGTGCGTCGTTAGCATAGATAGGTCACGTGATCTCCACTCTAATACTTTAATTAAGATCTCTATGGTTCATAGTGACATCACAGATACCACGTGACAGCCAGAAAACGTTTTCAGGAGTGTTTTTTCGTCCTAATTTTTATATTCATTTGTCTGCCTCTTTATGGGGTATTTGAAAAAATGAAAAAATACGGGTCTAATATTTTTGGCATAAGAACATTTTAAGCTAATATAATTTTTTTTAGTCAAGTACCCTATTTACAAAATTAGACTCGTTTTAGCACCATTAATTTATCAAAGCTTCCACTAATTTTTTTAATAATAATAGAATATACATTATTTTTCTGTAGTGGAAAATATATTCTATTTTGCTCTATACTAAATTAAGTGAATTAAATAAAGTTTCAGTGACAATGTGCATCTTGAAATTTTTTTGTCTTTGATCGGAACTTGACCAGTAGTCCAGATGACAGCAGTGAGCGCAAATTTTTTTTAAAGTAATGAGTAAAAAGAATCAAATACAGCATCAAAACCCATAGTTTTTAGCTCATAAGTAACAAGAGTTCCTACGGCAGGTAAGTAAGCTAACTGTTATTGGTGCTAACCAACAAAATAGTGTACGTTAAAATGCTTCCTGTAAGCCCCAACACCAGACTTCTTCTGAAAAAAAATAACATCGCCTCCGCTCATCACTAGACCAGACGTGTCAAATAAACCCTTTCCTAGGTGTTGATTTTCAGATGTTCTTCCGAATGAAGCTCGGTATTCTAGTTTCTTTAAATATACGTCCTGAAATTTCTTGGCTTCAATTTGAACTCGACCAGCAGTCCAGATGACAGCAGTGAGAGGACAAATAGTCATTAATAATGCGTAAAAAGAGTCAAATAAAACCGCAACACCCATTGCTTTTGGATCATAAGTAACAAGAGTTCCTATGGCACCAACACAGTAGCTGAAACATGCTATAGAAATGAGTAATTAAGGAAAGGAAAATGCTGTCTGTGTATGACTTCAAAATTTTTAACTATTTTGATTTTGGATCTCAAAACGTCCTCCTGAACAGTAAGGGTGAAATCTTTAAACAGACATTCCTTAACATTGTTTTTAAAATTTTGTAACGATGAACTGATTTGGTGGCAAGATCTGCAGTACAGTATTGCGATAAAGTTAGTGTAAGCTGGGTGTATACATGTGAAGGAAATAAATTTTACAAAGAATAATGGTATACGCAACTCTAGCAGTCTCATGATTAGCTTGTTGAATGTAAAAGATTTCAATATTAAGGCATAGTTTTCTGATGTGTAATGGCAATTGTGTAGCATATAGTATACCCAAGAACATACTGCATGCTGCACAGAAAGCAAAATTTGAAATTATATGACTTTCCGGAAAATTGCGTAGGTTTCTCGTTGATTTTTTCAATCGTTCCTGTTTACTGTATAGTACTAAATACGATACAAAACTTGAGGTTACTGAGTAACTCATTCCTATTCTCCAGCTCATCCTATCATATGACTTACATCATTGAACAAAATAGTCGAGATAAATTGCAATTATGCCTAAATGCAATATGCTTGAAGTGAGTCTTTTACTAAAAGATATTTTTGGACTTTGTTCAAAATAGTAGAGACGTTTTAAAAGGGAAAATAAAAAATCATGCTTATTCTTTCGCGAGATATTATCTGCCTTAAAGATAGTCGAATACATCTTAAACTTTGTCTTTAAAAATTTCTTCCAAGAGAGATTTTTAGAAATACAAAGAATAATCATATGATTTTTTTTTCATGGTAAGCATTTTCATTAATTGAAAATTATTGATTTTTTTTATGTTTAAAAAGGCAAAATTTCTCTGAAATAATGATTTAACCATTCATATATTAAAATATACTTTTATACTTTAGTTTCTTTTCAATGATAATTAAAAAAAAAAAGGTATTAAAAGATTAAGTCTTTCGTTTATCGCTTTTTTATCAATCACGTTTTGAATTTTCTTTTTTGTAAAACTTTATGTGTTGTATCAAAACTGCATGTTTTTCAATATATGAGTTAATGGTATCCTATAAAAAATCTTAACTCAAAGGTTCGCCTGCTGATAGCAGTCCATGGCCTGTAGTGCCTATTTCAGCTTGCCTGGCCGCCTAATACCCAATAATTTGTGATAAGGGGATTTTTGAATTAATTTCTTGCTCACTTTTAACAACAATAAGCACAAAAATATTCGAGTTTTAACAAAAAAAATATAGTATAAAGCCGCACTTTTTTTTAACATCTACAACAATCAGGCTAAAAAGGCTCTTGAAAATATGTTTTTTTTAAAACTTTAATTTAAATATATGTTTACCAATATATATACATTCATATAAAGGACAAATTCGCTACTGACTCACTAACTTATCAACGCCCAGCCAAAACTTTAAAAGGTAGGGGAAGGTGGGTTACCTTGGACCTATTTTGACATTTCAATTTTTAATTTCTTAATTACTTGCAAAAAGTGAATAAAAATATTTTTACTAAATACTTTATGTTGTTATATACAACATATATTTGTTTTAACATGTTATTTAAATGATTTCAACTATAAAAAAAGTAAATACAGAAAATTGTAATTAGGACCAAGGTACGGTGGTGTACCTTGGTCCAACCGGTAGTGTACCTTGGACCAATTATTAACATATAGAGAGACTCGATTTACAGTATGAAAACCAATATTTATTAGCCACATAAAATTCAAAAATACATTTTACAACCTACTCTTATTTCTAGCCAAGATTGTAGTAATTGGTTTTGTTAGGTAAAACAAACTGGCTTAGTAAGGGTTTTATTGCCTTAGTTTTTTAGTGCCCTTTCGGCTTTTTCAGCTGCAATGCGATCTTTCTCAGGTGTGCTCGTTAGAATGCAGCATTAAAAAATAACTGTTATTTCATGCCATAGAAAAACACTTGGCTATCTTTCAGTCTTAAATTTGAAAAAACAACTCAAATATTTCCCCCTATATTTACAAAACTAGACCTAAACAAAAAAAGGATGTTCTGCTTAGATATTTATTATAAAAAATATATTTTTAGGTGAGCATGGAATAATTATTTTATATATTATATCAATATGGTTAAAATTTTATAGGCTTCCATAAATCTAAATAATTAACTACAGAAAAACTATTTATCACACCATATAAAAATTTCTTACAAATTTACGTTCTTCTAGATTTTACAAATCAGGGTTGCATATTAATAGCTTAAAATACTTAATTTTTCAAAGGAAAAAATTTACTTGAATTTTAAAAAGGGTTTTCAACAATCTGAAGCACATAAGACCTATAGTAGTGTACCTTGGACCAGTCCAAGGTACACCACTTGTATTAGGTTCGAGGTACATCACTTGGATATTAAAAACAAAATAGTTAATAACTAAGTTAAGGTTAGACTTAACTTAATGTCAAGCACACTGTGTTATAGCTAAAACTTTGCTTTATATTGCATAACCATCGTTTCTGAATCAACACTACATGTTTGAGTATAAAAATACACTAAAGAATCTGACAAAAACTTACTTTTGAACTGTGAATTTAGTTTTTCGAAACCTCTTTAATAAATTGGCCTTTTAAACAAACGAATAGAACTTCACTGAGATCCCTGGTAGCAAATACTTTAACTGCATGTGGTGTTGTTTCAATATCTAAGCTAATCAAGCTAGAAACAGCATAGGTTCGAGGTACACATATGTCCAAGGGAAACCACTTACCCCTAAGGAGAAAAATTTTTAGGACTTGATTCTTTTTCTACTGAAGGCGTTATTTAAAAATGAAATCCGAATCCCGTTACCGAAGCGACTTTTGAAAAATTTAAACTCGAACTTGTGAAGCAGAGCAAAACGTGAGCCGATGTTTTCATAGGAACAGCATGGTAAAATTAGAATTTATACGCTTTATTTTGAATTAAAAATTTAAAAGGGAAAAAAAAAAGGATTCTCCGCTAGCGAAAATTAAATATAAACACGTAATAGCTAATTCCTTTAATTTGTAGGATGGATTTGAATATTAATTCAAATAACAATTCTACAAATTGACTATTTTATTTTATCTATTAACTTAAATCCTTATTTGTTTTTGTATTTTCAATAAGATTACCTTGGCTCGATTTCTAATTAAAGTTTCGAATTTAATTTAACTGATGTTTACAAATGGTTAAAAAAATACTGATATGGATGAATTATTTTCACCTTAAATATAAGGAATTTTTACCTTTCTTTTGTTTTGCATTGTTACAGACTTGATATCTGATGAAGTCCGAGGATTAATATTGACACAGGCTTTGTAGAAAATTGGGGGATGTTTGCTACGATGTCATTATCCCTCTTTACACAATATTACTTTCGTTTACCTAAAGTTATTTTATTAGAAAAGGTTTTAGTCTTTAAAAAATCTCGATAAACTTTGTCTTAACTCTCGATAAATTTGGTCCTAAATTAAAGCAACATATATGCAGGTTAAAAATAAAATAAAAACAGAAAAAATCGACATTTCTGACCCAAACGCCCATCTGACCTTCTCAAGAAAATTAAATAAACGAAGAAATGAAGTTTGAAGACTTAATGTAAACATTTATATTCGATGAAGGTGTTAATGATATTTATAAAGTCGTCGTTAATAGGTAGGAATATAGATAAGAAATGATAACTGCGAAATAAAATTTTTTGATAACAAATATATTTTGTGATAAAAACATCAAGGAATAGCAATTCAACGATAAATGTCGTGGTTATATATGCATTTAAATAACTAAAATTAGAATCAAAACGTAAGATTTTTTTAAATACGACCTTATTTAATAAAATGCAGAGTAATAGTGCATAATCCGTGTAGTTTGGTGTCGCTTATAGCGTTTATTAATACAAAATCACCAAATAGTAATGGCATATTAGGCTTCATTTAAAGCAAAGGCAAATTTTGTTGTACTTGGATGTCTTTCAAATATAAGTAATACGAAATTTGAAAGACTTTTGAATCAAGTTATTTTCTAATCTGAGTACTTTTCCCAGGGAATTAGTATTTATCAAAACCTTGGCTTTCAAAATTCGAGTTCCAAGCTAACAGTTATTAGTGTTTACTAACTAAATTGTATACCTTATAATGCTTCCTGCAAACCCCATTACCTGACTTCTTCTGAAAAATATAACACGTTTACACCACTTAAAACTAGATCTGACGTGCCAAACAAACATTTCTCAATTTATTGGTTTTCAGCCGTGATTCCGAAGGCTATTCAATGTTCAATCTTCTTGCAAAACGCATCTTGAAATTTCTTAGCTTCAATTGGAACTCGACCAGCATCTTGTTAAAAAAAAAGCGTATATCGCACAGAAATATTTTAGCAGTGTTTGCTATTTTAAAATTAATGCATTCGCTTTATGGGACTGACCATCCCTAAAAAAATCACAAATGAAGATTACAGAGTAAGAACCCCTTCATCGCTTGGGACTCTGTCTGCACCTGGCCTGCTTGGTGAAGATAAGATACTCACTGCTCATCCACTTAACTCTGTGATGAAACCATAGTTTTGACTCTGTTCTTATCACGAGGCGCAAGGGTTTACTATCGCTCTGATTAAAATTGACGCCATACAAAAGTCTGATGCTTGAACCGTGGAAGAAGAACCAAGAGAGAAACCGGTTTCTGATTGCCCGCACACCTCAATACGGACAGATTCCCTTTTTCATGAAGGGGGATTCCCCGCCCACAGCAAAAATTCAACGTTTGTAAGCCGGTTGCGTTGAAGTTAAGGTTCCAAATGCTGCTCGATAGTCTAGCTGCTTTAAATATACATCTTGAAATTTCTTGGCTTCAATTGGAACTCGACCAGCACTCCGGAGGACAGTAGTAAACGGACCAAAAGTTATAAGTAACGAGTAAAAGAGTCAAATACAGTCGGAATACCAATTGTTTATGGATCATAAGTAACAAGAGCTTCTATTGCAAGTATGTAAGCTAACTGCTATTGGTGTTAACCAACAAAATAGTGTACGTTAAAATGCTTCCCGTAAGCCCCAGCACCAGACTTCTTCTGAAAAAAAATAACATCTCCCCCGCTCAACTCTAGACCAGACGTGTCAAATAAACCTATTTCCAGATGGTGATTTTCCGATGTGCTTCCGAATGCCGCTCGGTATTCTAGCTTCTTTAAATACGCGTCGCGAAATTTGTTGGCTTCAATTGGAACTCGACCAGCAGTCCAGACGAGAGCAGTGAGCGGGCCAAAAGTTACAAGTAATGAGTAAAAACAGTCAAATACAACCTCAATGCTCATCGTTTTTGGATCATAAAGAACAAGAGTTCCTATGGCACCAACACCGAAGCTGAAACTTGCTATAGAAATGAGCAGTGAAGGAAAGGAAAACGTGGCCTGTATGTCTTCGAGATTTTTCACTATTTTGATTTTGGATCTTAAAATATCCTTCTGAACCGTATAGTTGAAATCTTGGTATTGACATTCTTCAACATTGCGTTTAAGATTTTGAAACGACAAACTGATGTGGTGGCAAGATCTGGACAACAGTATTGCGATAAAATTAGTGTAAGCGGGATGTAAGCTGGTAAAAGAAATAAATTTAACAAAGAATATTAGGATACGCAACTCTGGTCTTACGACTAGCTTGTTGAATGTAAAAGTCTTCAATATTCTGGCATAACTTTCTGATGTAATAGCAATCGAGTAGCATGTAGTATACCCAAGAGTAAAAATGCATACTGCACAGAAAGCAAAATTTGAAATTCTTTGACTTTCCGGAAAATTCTGAAGTTTTCTGGTTAATATTTTCAATCGATCCTGTTTGCAATATAGTACCAAATACAATACAAACTTGAGTTCACTGACAGTAAGTAACTCATTCCCAATTTCCAATTCATCCCTTCATATAAGTTCCAGCAGTGAACTAAGTATTCGACATAAATTGCAATTATGCACATATGCAATATACTTGAAGTGAGTCTTTTACTAAAAGATATTTTTGGACTTTGTTCAAAATAGTAGAGACGTTTTAAAAGGGAAAATAAAAAATCATACTTGTTCTTTTGCGAGATATTATCTGTCTTAAAGGTAGTAGAAAACATCTTAAACTTGATTTGGCTATATACTTGAAGTGAGTCTTTTACTATAAGATATCTTCGGACACTTTTCAAAATGGTACAGAAGTTTTAAAAGGGAAAATGAAAAATCCTGCTTCATTCTCAATATTTTAGCAGCCTTAAAATTAGTAAACATAATAAATTTATAGTACACAAATGACCAAAGTTTCATGTGTTGCGAATAGCCAATTTTTCCACAAGGCCTTAAAGTGAAAGAACGTGTTTTTTTATATTTACAATCGATCCTTTCATAACGCTTTTAAAAACATGTCATTTATGGTTTTGAGATTTTCCGATCATTTCTCCATTCTTTAAAGTTAATGGGGCTTTTATACAATCCCAATCTTTTAAAAGCACATTTTATTGAATCTATTTAACTTTCGAAGCTTTTACATCAAAAGAACAATCATATGATCTCTTTGTTCAGTGTTTTTATTAATTAAAAATTATTGATTTTTATGTTCAGAAAGCAATTCATTTCTCTGAAATAATGATTTATTCATTCAAATATTAATCAATACTTCAGTTTCTTTTCATGCTAATTAGAAACAGGTATTGAAAATTTTAATAATCAATCAAGTTTTGCATTTTTTTCTGTGTAACATTTAGGGTATTGTATCAAACCAGGGTGTTTTTGTTTTATGCGATTTTAGGGTACCCAATTAAAAATCTTAACTCAAAGTTTCGGCTGCTGTGCCCATTTCAGTTGGCCTGACCTATTGCCAAAAGTCGAATTTGAGTTAAGGGTATTTTCGAATTTAGTTTTCGCTTAATTTTAATAATAAGAACCACAATTGGCATGGCTTTTCTCGGTAAAATTAAATCTCGGCATACTTTAACTTCTATAGAGAGCTCAAATACTTTATAATCTTAGCGTCATAATTGGTAGCGTGAGTCGCCTGGTGTCTTCTTTGAAAAACATGACCATTTTTTACCAACAACATCTCCTAGGAAGTCACGTTGCAAAATTTTTGGCAAAGTGATTGTCTAGCTAAATTGTATAATATTGGCGAGCGGTCGTGAGCAAAGGTTCTTTTTTATATATTCGAATTTAATTTAATTGATGTTTACAAATGGATGATGCGCTAGATTCACCAGAAAACTACAACTAGCGTTTTATGAAGAAAAGGGTGTCATTGGCACAAAGTAAAGACTTCATGCAATGTTACTTTGCAAATTATACTATACAGAGTTATGTTACATCATACATTTGGTGTAAAGTTACTCCTCATAGCTAGAGAAAGCCCATGCTGAAACTGGTTTACAGATTGAGGGTACAACAAGTTTTTACAGAGTGAACAAGAAACCTTATAATAAATTAACAGTTTAAGTATGTGAGATGCCAATTGTATGAATAATTTCAAAAAAAAAAAAAATGTTGCATCAAGTTATTTCTCTAACCTAAGTACTTATTACATGATAAAAGTTTTCATTAAAACATTATCTTTTAGAATTCGAGTACTACGCTAACAGTTATTAGTGTTAACCAACAAAATTGTATACGTTATAATGCTTCCCACAAACCCCAACACCAGACTTCTTCTATAAAATATGAAGTTTACACCACTCAAAACCAAATCTGACGTGTCAAACAAACACTTCTCAATTTGTTGGTTTTCGGTCCCGATTCCGAACGCCATTCGATATTCTATCTTCTTGCTAAATGCGTCTTGAAATTTCTTAGCTTCAATCGGAACTCGGCCAGCAGTCCAGAATAGAATAAGGAGTGGGCAAAAAGTGAGAAGTATTGAGTAAATATAGTCATAAAACACACCGATTCCCACAATTTTCCAGTCATAAAGGACAAGAATTCCTATGACCCCAACACCATTGCTGAAACATGCTACAGAAATGAGCAAAGAAGGCAACGAAAACACGGTTTGTATATCTTCGAAAATGTTTTGGATTTTTATCTTTGATCTCACAATATCCATCTGTACTGAGTGTGCAAAATCTTTATATGGAATTTCTTCAACTTTCTTCGTTAAGTTCTGAAACAAAAAACTGATGCATTGGCATGATCTACAGTATAATATTGTAATTAATATTGTGTAAGTAGGATGCAGGATTGTGAAGGAATACATTTTAACGAAAAATACCGCATACCGCAGTTCTGGTCTAGTTATTATTCTGTTGTATGTAAAGGACTTTAAGGCCTCCTCAAACTGTTCAGTCGGTATAGCAATCGTGTAACCAAGTGTATATGCAAAACTAGAAATACAAACTGCACAGACAGAGAAATTTGAAATTGTTTTACTTTCGGAAAAACGTTGTAGGTTTTTCATTAGTTTTTTAAATTTCAACTGATTTCGATATACTATCATATACAATAAAAAAGCTGAAGTTACCGAGAGTAAGTAACTGAGTGACAGTTTCCAATCTAGCGGAGTACCTGTCACGATGTGTGAAACTAAGTATTCGACGTAAATTGCAATTAGAGAAAAATGCAATGCATTTGATGTGAATTTTTTACACGTGGATAAGTTCGGTTGTCCAAAACTGTACATAGATTTTAAAATAATAAATAAAAAATCATACTTATACTTCTGAGCTTTTTTACCCTCATTAAAATAAATAGAAAACATATTTAACATTAATTTATTAAAAAATATAGTTCAAAAGTCTTTAAATTGTCGATGGTATATGTTTGAACCTATAACGAATCTAGTTAAAATAGTTTGTTTCAGAAATAAAAATCTCAAAAGTTTCGTACGTCGAGATGTTAGGGCCTATCAACTAAGTCTTACAATAAGAGATTGTTAAACACTTAAAAAACCTTAATAACACTTTTCATTTATTGTGTTTTACTTTCAAGGTCGGCATCACAAAACAATAAAACTTCTACTATCTTATTTTGTTTTAAAAGAAATTTGGAAAAAATTATTGATTTTTTTGTTAAAATGTAAACAAATCATTTTCTTCTTTTGAACATTAATCAATAGCTTTTAGTTTCCTTTTAATCGTTTGATAGCTGATCGTTTGACATTGCGATTCGGTTCTACAAAGCCATTATCACAAAAGAATAAACATATAATGCTTTTGTTTTGTTTTGTGCGAAAATGTATAAAGAAATCAATTTTTATGTTAAAATGTCAACAATATTTGATTTCTCCTTTATAATGTTAATCAATACATTTTAACGAAAAATACCGCGTACCGCAGTTCTGGTTCAGTTATTATTTTGTTGTATGTAAAGGTTTTTAAGGCCGCTTCAAACTTTTCAGTCTGTATAGCAATCGTGTAACCAAGTGTATATGCAAAACTAGAAATATAAACTGCACAGACAGATAAATTTGAAATTGTTGTACTTTCGGTAAAACGTTGTAGGTTTTTCATTAGTTTTTTAAAATTTCAACTGATTTCGATATACTATCATATGCAATAAAAAAGCTGAAGTTACCGAGAGTAAGTAACTAAGGGACAGTTTCCAATCCAGCGGGGTACCTGTCACGATGTGTGAAACTAAGTATTCGACGTAAATTGCAATTAGAGAAAAATGCAATGCATTTGATGGGCATTTTTTACACGTGGATATGTTTGGTTGTCCAAAACTGTACATAAGCTTTAAAATGATAAATAAAAAATCCTGCTTATCCTTCTCAGCTTTTTTACCCTCCTTAAAATAAGTAGATAACACATTTAACTTTATTTGATTTAAAAGTATAGTTCAAAAGTCTTTAAATTGTCGGTGGTATATGTTTGAACCTATAACGAATCTAGTTAAAATAGTTTGTTTCAGAAATAGAAATCTCGAAAGTTTCGTTCGTCGAGATGTTAGGGCCTATCAAATAAGTCTTACAATAGAGAATGTTACACACTAAAAAAAACCTTAATAACACTTTTCAGTTATTCGGTTTTCCTTGCAAGGCCGGCATCACAAAACAATAAAACTACGACTATTTCATTTGGTTTTAAAAGAAATTTTTAAAAAGTTATTGATTTTTTTGTTAAAATGTAAACAAATCGTTTTCTTCTTTTGAATACTAATCAATAGCTTTTAGTTTCCTTTTAATCATTTGATAGCTGATCGTTTGACATAGCGATTCGGTTCTACAAAGCCATTATCACAAAAGAATAAACATATGATGGTTTTTTTTATTTTGCACGAAAATGTATACAGAAATCAATTTTTATGTTAAAATGTCAGCAATATTTGATTTCTCCTTTACAATATTAATCAATACATTTTAACGAAAAATACCGCGTAGCGCAGTTCTGGCCCAGTTATTATTTTGCTGTATGTAAAGGACTTTAAGGCCGCGTCAAACTTTTCAGTCGGTATAGCAATCGTGTAACCAAGTGTATAAGCAAAACTAGAAATATAAACTGCACAGACAGATAAATTTGAAATTGTTTTACTTTCGGTAAAACGTTGTAGGTTTTTCATTAGTTTTTTAAATTTCAGCTGATTTCGATATACTATCATATACAATAAAAAGCTGAAGTTACCGAGAGTAAGTAACGTGACAGCTTCCAATCTAGTGAAGTACCTGTCACGATGTGTGAAACTAAGTATTAAGTAGTAAATTGCAATTAGAGAAAAATGCAATGCATTTGATGTGATTTTTTTACACGTGGATGTGCTTGGTTGTCCAAAACTGTACATATGCTTTTAAATAATAAATAAAAAATCATGCTTATACTTCTGAGCTTTTTAACCTCTTTAAAAATGGTAGAAAACATATTTAATTTATTTGATTAAAAAATATAGTTCAAAAGTCTTTAAATTGCCGATGGTATAGGGGAGAGAAGGGGAATGACGCCACCTTAAGGGAAATTGAATTTTGATGCAGAACTGTGTTGCAATTAATGTAAATTGTAATGACCATAGCATACTACAGTTCATAACCTATCTTGTGGTGATTTAATCTTTAGTGGATACTGAATAAAATTGTTTTTTTTCCCTAAAAGCTCGCACAATGGCGGGATTACCCCGGTACCTGGGGTAATGCCGCCACATCAATAAACATAGCAAATAAGAATAGAAATCTCAAAAGTTTCATACGTCGATATGTTAGGGCCTATCAACTAAGTCTTACAATAGAGAATGTTACACACTTAAAAAACCTTAATAGCACTTTTCATTTATTGGGTTTTACTTGCAGGGCCGGCATCACAAAACATTAAAACTACTACTATCTTATTTAGTTTTAAAAGAAATTTAAAAAAAAATTATTGATTTTTTTGTTAAAATGTAAACAAATCATTTTCTTCTTTTGAACATTAATCAATAGCTTTTAGTTTCCTTTTAATCGTTTGATAGCTGATTGTTTGACATTGTGATTTGGTTCTACAAAGCCATTATCACAAAAGAATAAACATATAATGCTTTTGTTTTGTTTTGCCCGAAAATGTATGAAGAAATAGATTTTTTGGTTAAAATTTCAACAATATTTAATTGCTCTTTTTGGAATATTAATCAATAAAATTTTGTTTCTTTTCAATCGTTTGATTAAATCAAATCTAGGGATGTGAAAAAGCACGCTACTTTAAATTAACACTCGATAATAAATTTGCGATATTATATAATTCGGTTAAAGGTCTGAACAAGAGGATTTCACTATTTTTTAGCAATACCTTTGAAACCTTGATAGTTGTAACACGGTTTAATTATTGTGCACGGATAATCGGGGTAATTATTGAACAGGGACCAATTTATAAAGCATCCTAATTTATTACGCCTAACAAAACCAAATTTGTTAAGCGCACATCCTTTAAAACTCTAATTAATTATTGAGATTAGATTTGTAAAAAAATATTTTTAAACCATTGAAAATTATTATTATTCCTCAAAAAATATATTATTAACCCAAACCACTCGTAAAAAAAGGTTTAATTTTTTTTTTCCAATCGATTCAAAATTCTGTACCTTTTTGTTTTCTTTTACATGATCTTGAATTTTGTAATGCACAGTTTTAGATATGCTTATGAATGTGGTTTGCGCTATAAAACACCATTGTAGGAAGAATAGTAACATTATGGCATGCATGTTTAGTTATAGGGTGATTATTGAATAAAGCGGGGAAATTGTTGGACATGATATGAAGTAATTATTTGACAGCTTTATTTTTGGACTACATATAATTTTTTTCACTTTCTCATAGATGAGCCCCCAAAAGTGATTTATGTGATGTTTAGTTATACTATTTTCGGGGGAAATGGATGTTATTGGGAGACAGACCCCTTATTTGCTGCCTTTTTCTTTTCTCTTATTTTGATAAGGGCGCCTCGTGATTTACATTTCTAGAACAAAAGTTTAATGACGAGATCGACATCGGCAAATACCAAACACTATATAAGAGGGGCATTTCAAGCGAAGTCGTTCCAGGCCAGAAAAATAAATAGATTTAGATAAAAGATTTAAATATTAAGTATTCAAAACTTCATATTTAAAAAAAAATAACAAAGTAATCTGATACAAAAAAACGAAGTGAAAATTATAATTAACTGGCACACTTTCGGAAAGTTGTTTTTTTCCCATAAATCCTTATAAGAAATTTAAAAAAATTTAAACTGCAATAAACGGTACAAATAAGGAATTATTGACTCTATATCAAAAGACGAATATTTTCGTTAATGAAAAACAAGTGAAAAATTGTATTTGGGACAAAAAAATGACAAAGTAATCTAAAGCAAAAAGAAATTAAAGTGAAAATTATAAATAACTGGCAAACTTTCGGAAAGTCTTCTTTTTCCACAAATCCTTAAAAGAAATTAATTTTTTTTTAAACTGCAATAAACGGGACAAATAATAAATTATTGACTATACATCAAAAGACGAATATTTGCTTTAATTAAAAACAAGTGAAAATTTTTATTTGGGACTGTATACGTTTCAACGATGCTGAAATGTCCTTTTATGAATCAAAATCAATTCCAAAATGAAGAAGAAACCACACAAACCACACTCGAAAAAAAGTTACCACGTTAATTTCGGTTTCTGAAAGATTTTTTGATTGGGCAGACATGCTTAAAAAAAGTGAAAATGTTTATTGGAAAATAAAAACTAATGATTTTTAACTTTATTCACCCACGTCACAAATAGTGCCGTGTGAGACCGTAAAATTAAAATGCACCTAAAACTAAAATCCTCTCACAAACGACATATGAAGTCCCTCCGATTCGCAACAGTTTCGCAATCAGTAGTCCTCTTGACATGCTTGGACAGTTGCTGATTGTCGTATCTTGAGTAAAATTGGCCATTTGGTGCACCGTTTAAGATGCTGCCGATAACCTTACCGTTTGGTGCACCCTTCGCGATATTGCCGACGACTATCCTCTTAGGTGCACCGTTTAAGATACTGCCGAAGACCCGACCGTTTGGTGCACTGTTCGAGATACTGCTGAAAACCATACTGTTTGGTGCATCGTTTGTGATACTGTTGAAAACCATACTGTTTGGTGCATCGTTTGCGATACTGCTGGTGACCTGTCCATTTGGTGCACCATTTGAGATACTGTTGATGACCTGACCATTTGGTGCACCATTTGAGATACTGCTGATGACCTGACCGTTTGGCGCACCATTTGAGATGCTGCTGATGACCCGACTGTTTTCGATCGGGACTTTATGTTCATACGATTTGTTGTCGACTCCGTTTCTGGAGGCTTGCTGCTCCTGTTTCTTGCCGGAGCACAGAGTGCCCATGGTAAGTTTGCGCGTGCGGATGGCTTCTTCGATCTGGAAGGCGACCTTGCCCAAGTTGACGAAGGGGGCTTCGAGCAGTAAGCAGGCGATGAATGCGAAGACGTAGCTTGACACGGTGTAGCCCATGAAGATGAAGATCTGGAAGGAAATGGGAATACATCATCCTGAGATCAACTATAAATTAATATTTATTGTCACTTAAAAGGGACACAAATGAATTAATGCCAAATTTATTATAAGCATGACAATTAAAAATGCAAATAATATATTATGATAGATAACTTTAAATTAGAATATTTTCTAAAGCAATTAATTTAAAATTTAAAGGCCTTTTTTCAATATTTTGATTTAAAAATGAAATTTGGGTTGTCTGCCAAACTCTTAGCCAAAAGGTACTTTATATCCTTTATTCAGGCCCTCTAAACTACAACAGCCACTCCCGTAATACATTTAGTCCTATATGGCTCCTATTATGCCCATTAAATAGCTTTTAAAATTATCTGCATTTTTGGGGGAATGACACCTAAGTTTTTTCTTACCAACAAATGACTTTGATCGTCAAGAAAACGATTTTGATGCATACTTACCGCTACCGCATTTCTGGCTTGAATACCTTCTCTAAGAGAAGAATAAAACACTTGTTGTATCAACGGATGGATCATATACGTCATGAAAGTTAGCCGACTGAAGGGAATAAAAGGCTTCCACGATAATATGGAGCCCAAAAATCCTGAAAATGTATAGCAATCTTAGTAAATATAAAACAAAAATGAGTGTTAAAAAAATATTAAAATGCTTTTAAGATTTGTTTGGAAATTAAAGTAAAATTAGAATTTTTGAATTGTTGTTTGGACCCTTAACCATTACTTGTTTTTTTAACCCTTGCTGTTTGATGAAAAAAATTTACATTAAAAGAAATGCAATGATTAAGAATAAAACAGATAAAATAGCAGCATCATGAAATGCAGACATTTGAAACATCATGAAATGCATATACATTAATAATAAGTCACATGCTAAGCCAAAACCAATTATCTAAATTAAATTATTTGGAATAATAAATTATGTGGCGAAATATGTATTTTGCAATAAAAAATATCGTTAATTAAGTGTTTGACCCTCTATCAATTCATTTTAAGCATTCGTTACAGATTTAAAGGTTAAACAGTTCGAGGAAAACGCGTTTCATTCGAAATTCTTTAAAAATTCTTTTAATATCAAACTTACCCCCACATCCAGTGCTACATGCAATAACAATCCAGGCCAGACCAATGGTCCAGGACATTCTGCTGAGACTGGCGTAGAGGACTGTGGCCACTTTACCAGGGTCATTGCCGCCAACGTTCCATGGGTGGACTCCGAACAGAGATGCCGTAGTCAGTGTGAAAGCCCCAATCCAACACAGGGTTTTGAGACTCTGTAGGAAAAGGTCTCAAAAGGAGTCAGTATAGGTGTATTTACATTTTGTTAAATTTCCGACTTACAGAACAGAATTCTCATTAATATCTTGAAATAGAGCTAAGAATGTTTAAAAACTATGATCTCTTATATTTGAATTTTTTTCTTTTTGTGTGTTTTATTATCAAATATGCTCGCAAAAAAGCATAATGGCAAAAATTAATTTTGTGTTAAAATGTTTATTTTGTGATAAACCTATGAAAATAGTCAATATTTTTTCAAGTAAATTTATAGACTAAACTAATATTCTAACAGCAATGCATTAATAAGGCTTTATTCCACGGTTCCTGTCCGTTTGGACTAGGTCAGATAGCTTTTGAAACTATTGATAGGTTAAGATTGACACGACAATCAGTCATCGTTAAAGCTATCCAATCTGAGGGGAAGTGGTCCAAAGAATAAGACTATATCTTCACATCTTAAAGTGACAAAGATTAAAGAATATTTCTCTAAATTGAAAATAACCAGATAAATACCCAATGCATGTTCTTAGGTGACTTCTTCATGCGAAGGTAGTATCCGACTAGAATTCCAAGATTGTGCGGTCCCAAGTGATGAAGAGGAGGATAGTACGCTTCCTTCATTAACATATTCCTTTGTCTGGTGGAAATCAATGAATTATTAAGAACTAAACACAAAATACAGGGTGTCCGTAAAAATGTCCGAGTTTTAATGGTATATTACAGGAGTTCATTTTATACTTAATGTAACAAATCAAACATGAAAGTGAAGGAAAACTAACTTAGTTTTTACTATAAGTGCTCAATGTGTGCGCATTTATGACTTATGACTTTCTTGGTGGGGGGCAAGATCGCCAAGCACTGCGACTTTTAAGTCTATTGTACTAAGCCCCAGAAATGACACAAGCGCAAGAGACATACAAAGAAAGAGACGACACAAACACAGAGACAAATAACAACATTTATTGACAGTCACAAACATCCATCTCTGACCGGGATTCGAACCCGACCCCAGCAGCTCCAAAGGCTAGAATCCTATCGAGTGTGCCACCGGGGCGGCTGTGTGTGCGCATTTAGTGATACGGCACACATCCAACGAAAATTCAATTCTTCCCATTCTGTCTGCAGCAAGTCCAGACTAATGGAATAGATGACACTGCAACTGTGAAAACGATGAAGCGTTGCAAATGCATGCGCTAATCTTAAACAGTTGGAGTTATTATTAATTCGTAATCTTCAACCACAACTGCCGAACGATTACAGCTGATACTATTACAATTTGTAAACTCGGACATTCTTTTACGGACACCCTGTACTTGACTTTAAGGAGGAATGAGGGAGGTTGGGTCTCCAATTAGAACTATTAGAAGAGTCTCTGTGTTAATCCAGGGGGGGGAGGGGATTGTCTAAGAGACATTACTCCGGCTGTATTGAATATTTTTGAATTTTTTCTATGATCATGTAGCTGGCTTACAGAGCTTGTAATCCCACTGTTTGAAATTGGTTAGAATATTGTGTCGTAAAATTATTTTTTGAAAACGGCAAAAATATTCGACGAATTTTAAGAAAGTGGAATTATAGAACCCTGTAAGAGAGCTGTATTTATCACATAAAAACCCTTTGTAAAAATATTCCACTCAGCTGGAGTTATGTGGCCCAGGAAATAATTTTTTTTGTATTGGATTAACACAGAGAGCCTCAGTTTGAAGGATCCGCTCAAATTCTCCCACTAAACAGTAAAAATGTGATAAAACGTTGCACAAAAATAAAAATTTATTTCTCGTATTCTTATTTTATTGTAGTCAATAATTTTGGCATTTTAAAATACTGGATCAGTCATTTAATGCAAAATTAATAATACAATATAAATCATGTCCATCTGATAATAATTTAGCAAAACTTTTTCAAAATCAAGTAATTTTTATTTGCACAGTGTTTTAAACCTTATAATTTATATTGAAGAGAGGAACAAATCCTAAAATTTATTTATGTATAAAATCACACACACACAACAACAGTTAATATAAGTTTTGATGCTTACTCTACATCTGCTCTGGTGAAGAGGAGAGCTGGCGGCAAATCTCGAATGTAGTTTTGTATGGCCACCCCGATCACGGATAACACCATTACCACGCAATTCACTGTCAAACCAAGTCTAGGCTTTCTGAAAAAAAAATACATATATATTGTCAAGGCTTAACTTTATTTCTGATATATTATTTGGTATTTTATTGTTTTTTTTATAGTTGTAAATTAAGTTTGTTGAAAAAAATCTTGAAAATATGAAAAAAAAACGCATCTTAAGACAATGGAAGTTGATTAGATTTATACTCTCGGCATTGCCTTAATATCGAAAAATCGATTATTTGTTTATTTGGATAAATATTTGTTTTGGGTTAGTCGACCGCCTCCCCACTGGTCAACAACCCATCAGGATAGTATACACTGTTAAAACAAACGAGCGATTTTAACTCAGTCTGAGTTAATTTTCACTTCTCCAGTGTCGAAAATGCACTTCTCCTACAGAAGAGGATCCTTTTTATGTTGAATCTGCGACTAGATCACTCCAAACGAGTGATTTTAACTCAGTCTGAGTTAATTTTCACTCCTTTCCAGTGTCGAAAAATGCACTTCTCCTACAGGAGTGGATTTCACTCCTTTGTTTTAAGAGTATACTCAACATGGGCTGATGTCAGCATCAATTATATTAAATATAGTTCAAATAGAGACAGATTTTAGACCGACATATAACACAGTAAAAATATAATGGTGTAGATAAATTTAAGAGCAGTTGAATATATATAAAGATAGTAATTAATCTAAACTTATTTTTGGTCAAGTTTTAAAACAAACTGAATAGAAAAATGCTTTATTTGTTTTAATCGTTCAGATTAAGTTTATATTGAATACTTACTTCATAATTAAAATGACAATTGGAATGCAAAGCAGATAGACTTGCATATCAGCTGCAAGGTACCATGAATATAAAAGACACTGAAGAACAAAAATATGTCATTAAACTCGACTTGAAAGTACAGTAAAATTTACAAAATTATGAAAATTAAGTGAAGAAAGATTGATTTATCTATTTCACACTTTATGTAATATGAAATCTACTGTATTATGTAATATGAAATCTACTGAATGCTAATATAAATTAAATTAATTATTTAAAATTTATAAATAAAATCTATTTATGTAAAATGAGTACTTTATTTTTAAAAATTACTTTTAGTTGTAAGTAGAAAAATAAAAAATTCCTAAATTACGTAATGCACTGGCTACTAAGGGACCATCATGTTAAGGAAACACATAAAATTATGAAAACGAAATTTACAAACGAAATTTAAAAGCCCAGTACAATTTGTTACCAAATAAAAGAGATGCAAACACAAAACAAAAATTAAGAAATCTAGAAGATGGTTGAAGCTTTCACCATTGTATTTTAAATATCAATAAACGTAATTTAGTTGACAAGAAGTGTTACAACTGTTTTTAACTTCCACACTACGTTAATAGCGTAAAAAGTGGAAGGTATTATATTCGTTCGATTCATCCATTTGTCTGCCCGCCCGTCACCCTCTTTCATAGCCCAAACTACAAATGCTACGGACAAGTGTGATACGTCAAAAAATTCAGCGCATAGGAATTATAATACATTGAAAATTTCAGAAATAATTCGAATTCGAAGTACTTCAATTATTTAAAAAACTGCAAAAATTAATGCTCATTTAAAAAGCATAAGAAGCCAGTTTTATGAGAATTAAGTCATCATTGCTCAGATAGTTTAAAAGAATGAGATTGCTAAATACAAAAAGATTTTTAGTAATATGTCTTTAGAGTGGCTTTAAAGATATTGTAAATAGATAACATAGTGTAATAGATAAGATAAAAATATTGTAATAAAATCTTATATAAATTGTGTAGTTTACAGAGTCTTTGGTATGCACAATGTTCTATTTTTAAGTGAGCGTGCAAGTAAATTACGAGTAGATTCGTATAATTAAAATTTGGTTACATAGATTTTCTGGTTGACAGTTTAACATGAGAATCAAAGATTGAGTATTAAATATTTAAAGGTTTGATATTTATGCTGCTACAATTTTCAAGATTCTAAAGGCATTCGTTTACAAACTGCTTTGTATATTATTTTTTTAAATATTAAAAAATAGTACAGCTGGGGAAAAAAAAGCTCCACCCTTCGTTTCTCGGCTGCTATTGGTCAAGGAACTTTATGAAAGGTGTCATTTTTCAGGAAATAGCGTAAGTAATTTAGAACTGGCAACAAAAATTGCATAAGGGGTCGTCTACATATTAAAATGAGTACCAACTTTGAAAATTCCAATAGCAACACCCAATTTTTTTTACATAAAAATGTTCAGCACCTTCAAAATACCCCATGTATAAAAAATTATGATCTAGTTCGCATTATTTGCTGAGATATTAAAGCATTAATTTTGAACTCGTTTAGGGGGACATCTCTAAAGTGAAAACAGTAATATTTGGGTTGCGTCTTTTCAAAACAACAAACTAACTGGGTTAACATAATCTCGCCAACGGATGCTAGAATTTAACTTTCTTCACTAATATTGTAATTTTTTAAATGTTTTTTATTTTGAAATTATAAATTCAGAAATAAAACAAAGACTAGAAGATAAAAAATTTTAATTTTAATTTAAGTCGCATATACGGTTATTTATAACGAACAGATTCTCAAATGCGATTAGTTATAATCACATTGACTAACATGATTATTGCATTAATGTTTCACATTTTTTATGCAAATTTTTGTTTCATTAATATTGCTGCAAAAAGTTGGTTACAAATTTGTCGCCCTTTATCGGTAATATAAACCACGTATTTCAAAACGAGGGTTACAACCTTAACACGATGTTTAAGGAAAGCAAAATAAAATTATTCAGAATGATTGGGCAATGATTTATAATCAAGGAAAGTGGGCACTAATAATTTTAAATAAGCAATGTGGTAACAATAAAATGTACAGAAAACCGAATTCCAATTATATTTTAGCATATTTATTTTTGATACTCACTTCTTGAAATTGTATTGGAAATAACACATATTTAAAAACATAGTAATCGATATAATTTAAAGTTAATCCGACAAACAAAATACATTGCATGCACTTGAAATAAGAAAAGATTTTTAGATTTTTTTCAGACATCAATAATTTGAACAAACATTTATCAACAAATGCTTTTCAATCACCAAACGATAATGCAAGTTAGGATCGAATTCGCCAAGTAATTTTTTACACGATCCCTAAAATTCGTCTTTTTCAGTTTTTTTACAATAACTCGGCAAATAATTGTTTTTGAATTAAAAAATTTGGGATTTTGGTTCTACTTGATCTACATTATCGATTTATGTAAAAAAAATTTGGGGTTGCTATTCATGTTTTATTTTTTATTATTTAAATTTAAATAAAAAATTATTAAAACTGAAAAATTGATGAAAAAACTTGTATGATTTGTTTTTGGAAGATTAAGAAGTATATAATGAAAAAAAAAAAACTTTCTTTAATTCCTTTTATTTGTGGAGATATGAATAAAAGTTTATGAAACTTTTTTAACATTATGGGCGTTCAACTTTGAATGCTTATAGCTCAGCAAATAATGCAAAGTAAATAATTCTTTTTTACAGATGGGGTATTTTGAAGGTGCTGAACATTTTTATGTAAAAAAAATTGGGTGTTGCCATTGGAATTTTCAACGTTGGTACACATTTTAATATGTAGACGACCCCTTATACAATTTTTGTTGCCAGTTCTCAGTTCCTTACGCTATTTCCTGAAAAATAACACCTTTCACAAAGTTCCTTGCCCAATAGCAGCTGAGAAACGTGGGGGTGGAGCGGTTTTTTTTCCCCAGCTGTACATAATCATACATATCAATCGTAATAAATTTATCCCAGATTACGAAAGTAGATTTTTATGTTTTAACATTGACTATAACACAAGAAATTCATATATTCCACTTACTCCTTGGTCTGAGCTTCTGTACAAGTTATTGATGAAAAGGAAATTAGCCCACCAATCGTTCCTGCACCCATTGACTATGGGATCAATATTTTCATGCCACATAGGGCCGTCTCCCATCAAGGGTAACAGTGTACTCACTCCAACGAAAAACATCTGAATCGGTAGAAACCTAAATTGTGTTCAAATACCTTAGTTTATAATTAAATACCATTACAATACAATCAATCATTTAATGAGATCATTAATTTCATTAAATGTTTTAACACTGTTTACCGAAAAAAAACAAGTATTTTGTGTGGTTGTAAGGATGTTGTGCTGAAGCTACAAAAGGGGTATTTATGACTGGCTTCGCCATATCAATCCAAGTTTCATTGCAGATGGCTGACACAGAACGTTGCGTGGAAGTGACATCAAACGCGGCGTCAAGACTTAAGTACCAAGACAGATCAAGACAGATTTAATGTACACTAGTCGCGTATACACGGCATTAGTGATAAAAATGAGGAAACGATAATAACTAATAAAAATAATAATAAAGTAGTAGATAATTGATAATTGTAACGATGACAATGTTCATATGATGATAATAATAATTTTAAGAATGATAATAATTTAATGAAAGTTTTGATAATGCTAATAATGATAAAAAAATGGTGATAATTATAATAATGACATAGAAGATACAGACAAGAATGATGGGTACGATACTAACCCATGAAATACTATGTAAGTCCAACATAAAATCAACCAAAGCACATCTTCTCAAATTTATTGAAGCATCTATTTTACTTTTGTTACTCAAATCGAAGCCTTCCCGTATTCTGCCTTTTAAAATAAATGTGGGTGGAAAAACTACTCCAATTATCAAAATAAACTTCTTAAGAGAAGTTGTCTTACCTCCATATTCTGTGTATGGCAAAGTAAAGAGGGTTCGGTATCTTTCCAGTTTTCCGTACTATGTCCATACCAATGTATATATACAGCAATCCACTGCATTGAAAATAGTACGCAATTCATAAAAAACATAGTGTAAGAAACCGAAATTTTTATTATTCTAACTATATAGCTAAAATATATTGCACAAAATTGTTGACAGTTAATTACTGTTAAAATTATACAATAACTAAATATTAAATATAAAACTGTATTGAAGGCTTATTCTTTAAAAATCGAATATAAACACAAATAACTAAGGAAAATATTCAATTTCAAATAAAGATAGGCTTTTTAAGTTATCCAATGAAGTCCTATTAACGTGCCATGCAAGTTATAATTTCAAAATTCTGTTTTATAAATGTACACCCAGTTCTTCGCTGACAAGCCAAACCAAATAGCTATAAATACAAATATGCATAATTTAATTAAATTTTAAGAACTTTAACAGAACATACGGTCAATTGACGCCGAACATTTTATTAGATATAAATATATTACAAACCTCAAAAAGAAGAAATTATCTACAAGCAGAGTGGCATTTGTAATTGAGTTGAAAAAAAACTGACTGGTTAACTCGATGATAATTTGCAAGTGTTCTGTAAAAAATTAAAAATATAAATATACGTTTAATGAAATGCACAGTAATATAATTAAAAAAATGAATTATAATCGTGATAAAATGCACAAATATGTTACATTAACTATATGTATTGATGTAATGTAATGATTATATGTTTTTGATCTTAAGCTCTAAATGGAGATAACGTTATATATATTTTTATAGGGGTCACTAATCCAGCCAAAATAAATGATAAGAAAATGCAAAATTTCTGGAAGGTAATTTCCAACTTTTCCTTTTCAACATACGGGGACTTTTGTAAGCACAAAACTCATATCATATTATATATTTAGAAGAATCTCGTTAGTTATTGGAAACTATAGTAAAGAATTAGCTACATATTTTGGACCAATCTTGTTGGGCCTCTGGCCTGTTGTTGGTAGACAATTTTTGTATTTGTATTTTGTATATATGTATTTCATAGTATAAACAATAATGTTTAAGTTTTCAGAAACACCGATACCAAAGCAACTGGCAAGTAACAGTGGTTTATTTGGCAGAAATGAAATGGCATAAGGGGCAAATACGCTTTTAGAGGTCTCGAGAAGACTAAAAGTTAAAGTTTTTTTAAAGGCAGTATGCTTTAAAAACAAGGGGTGTGTAACGGACCGTTGTTTAAAACCCACTTATTTTAGAATCAGCACCGTTCAAAACTAGTAAAAAAGAAAATTCCGATTTCGGATTTTCGACAACATGTCAATATTTCTATTAACTTATTTTTCATGATAGATATTTGGAAGTAAAATATTTTAAAATGGACTATTGTATTGCAAACAACTAACAGGTCCTGTTTGTACATTTATTGAGCAAACAATGTATGTTTTTAAGGTTTACAAACTCAAATTCTGTTAAATTGTGATTGCGCGTCGGATATTACTTGTTAATGTTTTAAAAATTACCTGCGAAACATACTTTTAAATGTAGTATATTAGTTTGAAAAGAAGTAATTTGATATTAAAAAAAAATTCTATCTAATGAATTCTCTGCATGGCAAGTCGGTTTACAATATAAGTTATTTTAAACTTCAGAAAAATACGAATAAAATAACGCCAGTAATTATTTCATTAATAGTGACCTGTCTAATAAAGAATCTAAGAATTCGGTCTAATAAATTCTCTGCATGGCAAGTCGGTTTACAATATAAGTTATTTTAAACTTCAGAAAAATACGAAAAAAATAACATCATTAATTATTTCCGCAAGGGTGACCTTAAGGTGTGTCGAATAAAAGTAATTCATAAACGCTCTTTTTATGAAGGTTTAGAAAGCAAAACATGTTTTGAAGGCAAAACAATTAAAAAAAATTCAATTAATTAAATATTTAAAATGTTCATACTGAGCACATTGAAATTGAGGAGAGAGTAGGTGTGTCCAAAGATAATCCAGCACATGGAGAAGAATCGAACTCCGTGCAGAACGACCAAGTCATCAGCACCGGCATCCGTGTTCATTAGCATTTTCCAGTTGGAAATAATGGAGAAAGACAGAATGCATTTCGTGCTGTAGCCTGTAAAATACAGAATGCATGATGTTTGGTAATGGAAAGCAATAATGCAAAGCAATTATATAATTTTATAATATTTCTTTCGTAATGTAAACCAGTCTGTAGAAGGATGGCTCTAAGGACTGTGTTCATACTGTGAACAGCAATTATAATAGAAACGAAAGGCTAGGTCGTAAATCCTTGACACCACGTTGTTACATGAGGATCTTGGAAAAAATCTTAGATACAAATAAACTTAATCAAAAGCAAAAAAAGCTATGAAATTACATATAGTGAGAATTATTTACCATCTACAGTCAAAGACAAATATTTTTATAGCAAAGTTGTTTTCATTTTAAGAATTTTAATATTATAAAAATTTAGTTTTAGCATAATTATTACTACTTATGTTAACAGAAAGAGCTTTTTTACTTATTTGAAAAAAATAAGTATATGTTCTCATAAAAAATAATAATAGTTTTTAATTTTAAATAAAAATACATTCTACTTTAAAGAATAGGAAGTAATGAGTTTCTTTAGAAGGCTGAGTGTAAAATAATTTATTTAATGACTAAGCGTACGGGCCCCTTTCTCGTTATGCGTAAAGGCTCCGCATGCTAGGGGTGGATCTTACTGGAACCGTATATAAATTGCGTGCATGAGTATTGAGTACAAACTTAACATCTCGTTCTCCAAATTGTGGTACATTCTAAAAAATGAATCCTAAAAAAAAAAAACACGAAATTTTCCTTAGTTTTGACGATTCAGTTACCGGCAAATGCTCCGAGTTTTCGTTTCATCAAAGTGAGGAAATTTGAATCGTCGTTTTTATGAGGATTTGAATGTCGTATAATCTAAAGAAATATTTCGTCATTTTTGAGCATGTGAGTCCAACAATGAGATTCAGTTTCCTCAAAATCAAGATACAGAATCGTCAAATCACGATCGTAAAAGTGAGGATTCGCGTTTACTCAAAATTCAAGTGATAGTTTGACGAAACAATCCTCAAAATTAACGAAATGGGGTTTGAGGATTCATGAATCGTCAAAAATAAAAGTGTTATTTCTAAGAGTGTACCAGTCTATTTTTTGCCATTTCGATATTATGTCAATTAAAAAACCCACATAAATATAAATTAACTGTAACCTCTATCTTTCTCAGTATTTTTTCCATCTGTTTCTGATGTATTTAGAAGTATGTCGCCAATAGTTCCACAAATCACCAGTAACGTTAAGAGTCCAAGAACGCCACTGAAAAGAAACATTTACTTATCAGAGTGATAGATCAGATTAACGATTTAAAAAAAAGTAATTTAAGGTAGGCGAATACCCAAAATTCTAAAATTTTTACTATTACTTTAATCTTTTCCAAATTTGGTATAGTGATTTCAAATATGATGAGCAATGCTATTTATGCTTTTTTTTATTTAAATATAATTTATTTATTTTAAAACGGTGTTTTTGTACTAAAAAAAGAGGTTTACGCTAACAAGTCTACCACATTGAATTTTCCTCCTATAAACATTAATTATGTGTTAAATTCTCAGTTTTAAACTGATACATGCAATGACCCTGTAGAGTTACATACAAATTACAAGAAAAGAAGTTATTAAGAAAAATGTCATGAATTTAATTACACTTGAATCGAAAAAAAAAATTTTTTTTTCAATTAACTTACACTTGAACATTTAAAAAAAACTACTATATTTGCAAAAGATGTAAGAAGCTTATGGCACAGATATATATTGAAATAGTTTCTGAAAAAAATTTCAGGTAAATTAATGTAAAACTTTTTATACTAGAAGTGTTGGCGTAAAGCCCCTTTTTTTAGGTGAAAACACCGTTTAAAATAAATCAATTAAATTTAAATTAAAAAAATTGCTTAAAAGGCATTGCTCATTATATTTGAAATCACTATGCCATATTTGGAAAAGATTAAAGTAATAATAAAATTTTTAGAATTTTGGGTACTCGCCTACCTTAAAGCGAGTCATTGTTTAAGAGGTATTGTCGGTCCCATAGAGCTAATGCATTAGTTTTGGATTCATATCTTCCGCAGAAGTCTTGGTCTGCCATGTTAGCCCTTTTTACCCAGGTATGGTAACACTGGACAACGAAATTTCAAAAAATTTCTGCGAATCAGATGAAAGTACCCAATTCTAAATGATTTCAACGTGCTAAACTCGAATATCACCTTAAAAAATGAAAGTTAGCTCTTGTTTTTGAGTTACGGTCGTTTTTTTATTGCGTTGGATACAGCGAAATGCATGAGCGCACCAAACGCAAATTAGTTGAAGTCAATTTTGTTTACAGAAATTCTCCGAATTTGTACTCTTACAGATTTTATTTAATATTATCAACCTGGAAGTGGGATGAAATGATAACTTTCAAGGTTTACGTAACCATATTAGCAGCTTAATAACCTTTCTAAGCAACGAAATACATGGGCGCACCCAACACAAAATTAGTTAAAGTCAATTTTGTTTACAGAAACCCTCCGAATTTTTACTCATACAGGTTTAATTTTATATTGTCAACATGGGGGTGGTAAGAGTTGATAAATTGGAGACTTTTTAGTAAATAGTGTCGTGTTGAACCGGACGTAGATTTGAAGGAATGTTAGCCTATTTAACTTTTATCTTTTTCTAAATAACACCTCATTTAATTGATGAGATGATGCAGAAATAAGTCAATAATATGATTTGTTGGTTCCCTCTGAATCATAAAATGACATTCCGTTTTGTCCCATTAAATGGCATGAATTTTTCTTCCCAGCATACGATATTATCTGTTGTTCCATCAGATGAAGTTAAAGTGACAAATTTGCTACACAAGTTTAACTACATACGTGAGGAGCCCAGAAATTTATAATGGTCTTATAACCAAATCTTGTAACCAAAATACAAATTATAAGTTTTCCTTACTTTTGCAGTGATGCTCTTTTAAAGCAAAAAAATTGCACTTTGTCGCAGATATAACAGAAGTTATTAGCTCTATTAATGCATTTACAAGGCATTACAGTTATAGATTTATTATTAACACTAATTTTTGATATTCTGCAACTTCTAAAACAACCAAGTACGAAATATAAGAAAATTATTACTATTTATTCTGCACTTCTTGAGATGAGAACAATTACGTTGCTTAGAAGGGTTATTAAGCTGCTAATATGGTTACATAAACCTTGAAAGTTATCATTTCATCCCACTTTCAGGTTGATAATATTAAATAAAATCTGTAAGAGTACAAATTCGGAGAATTTCTGTAAACAAAATTGACTTTAACTAATTTGCGTTTGGTGCGCTCATGCATTTCGCTGTATCCAATGCAATGAAAAAAACGACCGTAACTCAAAAACAAGAGCTAACTTTCATTTTTTAGGGTGATATTCGTCTTTAGGACGTCGAAATCATTCAGAATTGGGTACTTTCATCTCATTCGCATTTTCACTATTGACCAGTGTAATTAACATAACATGGAAATGAAACAAATTTGAAACGAAAATGTTATCTGGATATTTAATTATATATTTTTGAAGTTTTAAAATGCCAAAAATATACAGCAGAAGGCAACACCGTTTTAAAACTTTATCAATTAATAAATAAATAACCGGATGTTATTTTCTTTTCAACTTTCTTTAAAATTAATATTATGATGATTCTCATACCTGGTGAAAATGGGATAACATGTCAAAGCAATTCTGTTCCAAAAGTTGTTATTTCAAAACAAATGCATTAGCTCTATGGGACTGACAGTCCCTCTTCAATTTATTGCTAAATCAATTTAAGCTCAATTTATCCCATTTAAATTATATCCCCATTAAAATTGTGTGCAATATCCGATTCTGATGATAGAAGATTAAATTATTCAGCCCAACATTCTTTTATGAGTAAATAATTCAAAATTATCTTGCGAAATTCCCTCTCATTGCTTGATACTATAGTTGGAGCTGTAAATAAATCCGCGGCATAAGTGGGTCATTTCTTTTAAGTTATTGTACCCATATTTTAAAAGTACAAAAAATCTAAAACAAAAGTTGGAGATTTCATTTAAAGGAGCACAGTCGGTAAATTTCACATATTCCATGACCAAAAATTAAAGAACAAGAGAAGATAATTATAACTTAAAATAAATATTTCTTAATTATTGATGCTTATGATGATTAAGAAGCATCTTAGCTATCAAATAAGCCTTTTACCACTTCTCAATTGCAAAAAAGTTTTGTTTTGTAGCTTAATATATGGTGTCCCACAGAATCGAAGAATTTTCTTTTGTCGACTCTGTTACCAAAATTTCACGACAAAAAAATGCAAAAAAATTAAGTTTTTTGCTGAAATAAGTACCACCATAGACACTTATTTCTGAAATGCATGGCAATTTTCTCTTAAAATTTTAGTTTATGGAGGAAAATATAAAAGTTTTAAAAATTAATGAGAGTGTGATTATTCAATGACTACTATGTTACCGTATTTTTATTAAACTGGAGCCTATTTAAGAATAAAGTGATAGTACAGTTTAAAGCCCTTGAGAAACTGATAACAATGAGCTAAAAACAAATTTTAAATTAGATAAACTTCATGGCAAAAAGCGATGTTAAAGTTTAAAATGTCCACTCTGTTACCGTAGAAAAAGAAGCTAACTCTTTGATGAGCGCAGTGCCCCCAATTCTTAACTACGAACTAATATGACATAAAAGTTTTGATTGTTGCTTGACATATACAGAATTTTAGATGACATGGGTACTTATTCATAACTATCAACAATTGCGGGTCAAATATTATTGAATATTTGATTAAACAGAGGAATTTTTAATCATATAGCATTTTTTTAAAAACATTGTCGGAGTCTACAATTATTACGATCACTGCTCTTAATCATAATTTCTAAGACACGTAATCACACAACACAGACAAATTTTTCTTTTTTAGTAGTATGAAACGCGCGCGAATTAAAATTTGTTTTTAGCTGATCGTATTTGCTGTTCGGTTTAATTGATTTTTGTTTTAAAACTCTTTCGCTGCATCGGTTTTTGTCGCCGCGTTACACGTAATATACATAATATTATTGGATCTTAAGTTATTGATGCTTTTAGTGACTATTCACAGTGAAGTATTGATATGCAAAACATTGATGTCTTTTTATTTCTTTTGATAGATAGGAAAGCCTGCGCGGACAAACGAATCGAGCTGGTAGTTAAGAATTCGGTTCATAATAATGATGCGAAAATAACATAAATTAGCTATTAAAAGCAGAGTAATTAATATTACTTAAATTAAGGCATGTATATTGTTTATGACGAATTCATTTTAACTTAACAACTAAATACAATGAAAACATTTTGAAGTATTTAATCCTTAATGTAAAATTAATTTAGCATTTCGCAGAAAATATTTAATGAAATTTATATCTTGGTAACAACGAAATCATTTATTGTAAAATGAGGAAAAAATCGTCTGGCCATTCAGAACTTTTTAAAAAAGTAGTCGAATATATTTAGTACTATCAAAAGAAGAAATAATTAATTTTTAAAAAAGTAAAGCTATAAAATTATTTTTTGGAAACACTAAAGATAAAAATAATATAATTTTATATTATTAATTACATAAGAATATAGTTATTAACACTGGTTTCAATGAAGCGATTCTTTTTGTATAAAAAAAGGAAAAAATCGTTTGCTATTTCCAATTGTCACTGCCGCATTTTCTTTTCATCGAATGAAAAACAAAAATATGAAATTTACGTAAATATTTCGTATGTAACTTACGACCACAACCTAAACTACTCCATCTGCATTCGTTTAAAAAACTAAACCAATTAATTCCATCTTGCAAAGGATCTCGCTGCAAAGAACCAAGTAATAAGAAGCGTTGCCGTTAAACGTAGTTCAAACTAAGAAATTAGGAGCGCTGCTATCTTCGAAAATATTTTACTGAACAAAATTTATGGTTGAGAGCAATTCGAGTGTGGTGTCTATACGTATATTTTATCACGTCCGTTTCAAAACTCTCGGTATAATAGCATTGCGGTAAGTGAAAATTTTGAATTAAAGCATAAATTATTTTTAAAAATATACAGATTTTATGTAGTTTCAATAGATAGGTGAATTCTTAATTCAATAGTAACAATTATTTTGAATAAAATCGAACTTTATTTTTTTAACATTGGAAGTTGGAATTGTAACATTTTTTGAGAATGACCCAAGTATAATTTCCCGAATGTCAGGAGGATTAAAAAATGCTTATTACATGAATGTTCTGATGTAATGAACACTCTTAAAACAAACGAGTGATTTTAACTCAGTCTGAGTTACTTTTTGCTCAGTCTGAGTTAATTTCTCCTCCTTTCCAGTGTCGAAAATGCACTTCTTCTATAGGAGTGGACTTCACTCTTTTGTTTTAAGAGTAAATGTACAAATGTTTCTGTTACATCTGACTATTTTTTTTAGCTTCTACACTAGGTTTATAACTCAAAAAGTTGAAGTTTTCCTAAACATTATGACCGCTTTTGCAGAACAAACTCTTATTGGAGTTTTCGACATAAAAATAATTCTTTTAATACTTACAGAAACGGTATCTGGTAATCTTCAATGATAATGTTTTCTTGTTTTACCTCACAGCGGGGAACCGTGATATTTGCAGGGAAGAATTTCTTAGAAACTACGAAACCAAAAACCGAAGGTTAAAAAAATATATATATAGTAAATTTTGTCACTTATTGTATAAATGGACTGATTAGGTATAGTATGCGGTCTAAAATTCCTCTTGGTGTTTTATTTTTCTCGAAACTCATAGTAATATTTCATTAAATATAATTTTATAATATATTTAATAATTTATTGTTATTATTATTATATAATTATTATTATTATTATTATTAATTTATTGATACGATGAAAAGGTATGGGAAATACTAAAACAAAAACAAAAATTGTGCAAGCGGAGAACAAAATAAAAATAAAAAATAAGTTACAGAGTACATAAGTACACAAAGAGGAAAATCTGGACAACCAGCCCTCGAAAAGAAAAAATTTACAAATTGCAATGACTAAAAGAAACTTTCTAAATCAATGATACTAATATTCACTACAAAGAATTAAAATTTTTTCTTAAAGACTCTTAGAATGTTTGAATTCTGGATATGAACTGGTAATAAATTAAAGAATTTAGGAGCTAAATATTGGAAAAAATTTTCTGAAAATTTCTTTATAGGGTCTTGTAATTTTAAATATATTATTGGGTCTACGTCCTGAAATATTCGACAATTTAGTAAACATATTTGGATGTTCATAAATGATAATGCATAATTTATAAAAAAAAATATGTTATGGACAGGAATAATTTGAAATGTGCACTATATTTTTCATAAAAAACTTGTAAAAAAAAGCATGTAATAAAAAAGAAGCTAAAAAAAGTTTTTTCTATTTCTTATCATAATATTACCAAATCCTCTTTTCACGTGTTAGCTTGAAATGTATTCAAAGTTTAAGCTCATTCTTTTTAGAATTATTTTTTTTATTTCGTTTAAAATATAATATCATCAACTTTACCAATCTGAGTGATATTGAAAAGATCTTCTCTCGAGCACGCTGATGGTATACAGACGCCGAGTCTAAAGGGGAACATGTAAAACAGTTGCAAATACTTCGTAAACTCCCCCAAAGGCTAGAAATATACAAATTAAGTGCCATGAATAATTTGTAATAGTATGAACAATATATAGAAAGTAAAATATCTTCATTTTTAGAGCTGTAATTTGGCGTAAAATTCAAAAAGTTTAATTAAAATTTAAAGTATTATTCTAATTCCATTTTAAGTTAAAAGTTTCGTTTCTCTAGAATTTAAAACTTGAAAACCAAATTATTTTATCTGAAATATTTAATTAACTGAAACACAAATTAATAAATAAAAACTTAAATATAGTTTAGGTTTTTAAATTTTAAGAAAAGTTTATAAAATGTTTAAAAATTCTTTTAATTTCATGATTCTAACTAGTTTCATGCTTTGTAAGAAGCTTCTAAAAATACTCCATGTAAAATGAACTTGCTTTTTATGAAAAATCTTATTTCAAATTCTATAAATAATAATTTAAACACTACCATATCAGAAAAATAGTCAATGAATGGAAATAAATGGCATTATTATTGAAAGATGCAAACGATACGGAAATCATCAGTTTGAAAGATAGGTTAAGTATTTTTAATTAGTAATTGAGAGCTTAGTTGAAGAACGTGCTAAGTAACATCATTTAATTTTTTTTTTGTACTATAAACCCATGACCAACTTTAACAGGTTTCCCCTCTTTCATAAAATTTAAGTTAAGTATATTTTTAACTTTTGTAAGTGCTGTTTTTAACTGCAAACGAAAAACTTTTAAGCTCATTTTCTAGTTTTTCCCTTTATGTCAATTAGCACATTCTTAAATTGTAGTTTTGTTTCAGAATGAATCGGGTACCATCAAACAATGGGCAATATTATGTCTGAAGATTTAAAAAAGGACGTTGCATTCACTGAAAAAATAGTGTATATATTTTAATGACAGTGAAATTTTATGTCCTCAACATTAAAATTTCGCAATAGTTAAAAAATAGATAAGGTAAATTCGCCTTAATATTATTTGTAATAGCAAAAAAATCCTCATTAAATAAAAATATTATTTATCAAATAATTATCTAGGGTTTAATTTTTAGTTTACACTACTAAAGACATTTTGAATAATTTCAAATTAAAGTGTCATGTAAAACAATTGAAGAGCTTAGTGGAAGAACTTTCTTAGTCACAAATACGTGAAAATGAGAAAATAAGCTTTTACGCTTCTCCTTTGCCCTTCTATACGTTGAAAATGGCACTTAAAAAAGTAAATATAGGCTTTTCTTAAATTTTATGAAAATGATTAATCTGGTTATCTTTTAACCCTTTGAATTATAAGCAAATTGACTAAAGTGTAAACTTGTTTTCATTTTCTAAAAATTCAAATTAAATTTTTTAACTTAAAGTTCAATTTCTTAGATTTTTAAAAATTATATTTCTGTGGAAGGTTTGGAAAAATGGCTCCTCCATGCTTGTATTTCTGTATCCCTCACAGGGTTAAGGGAGAAAATACAGGGTGAGGCAAATATAAGTGGCCCCAATGTAGAGATAAGAATACGACAGAAATGTTGCCAAGTCAAAAACCAATACAAAACAGGTTTGCTAACTGAAGCTATTGATCTTTAAAATTAAGCCCACACAAACGCTCGGCAACTTATTTGCCGGCAACTACGCTATGGTTTGAGAAGCTAGTTGAAATGAAATCTAAACAAGGTTTGATCAAGAGCTGATCAAGAAAAGTTCACACTAGTGATTATTTCGGTCGTTATTTATCATAGAGAATCGGACCTTTTTGTTTTTGTTTTTAATAGTACAAAACATTCTAAATTGATTGCAAGACACAAAATTTGCATTATGAGACGCCTTCATACAATAAGAACTAAGATCTGAACTCGTCACTAGTCTATGAGTAGCTCTAATATGAAGCTAATTCCATCAAACCAATGCAAAAACAAGGTTTCAGGCGGCTTCAAGAGTTTTTCCTCGCCAAGTATTTCAACGTATTCCTATCTCTAGACCGGGGCCACTTTTATTTACCTCACCCTGTATAACACGTTCATTGGCACAAAACTTATCGATTATTTCAGAAATGTCACTTAGAACGTTCTCAAACTAAGCTATTCAATTGTAGCTTAATTTTTTTTTTATTTATTCAATTAATATTCAAATTTTTAAAGTCATATTTCCTTATTTAAAGCTGCTCAATTGGTTCCATTTATATGCTAAATGTTCAAGAACCCACTGCGCCCTCGAGACGTCACATTTCCTAGTGATACTAATGTCCTTGGTGTTAAACATAACCTGCTTTCTACGCAAGGATGTCTTCGTACCTAATTATATGAAGAGCTACTTATTAATAATCACCGGTGCGCTCGTATGAACCATAATGCAGGGTCATTGTGTACATAGTTGCTTTTTTTGTTTCTGGGGTTTCACGTTTTGTTTGTAAATGGTCATTTGCGACAACGTATTTCTGATTTGAAAACTAGAATTCTGTAATTGTGATTATGGTGACCATGGAAGATTAGGAAAATAAACTGATTTGTGTTTGAGATAAGTCTGTGTTTCTCTCTATTACAGTAGCCTGCGAATTTTAATTTCTTATCTATGAATTGAAAATAAATCTTGAAATGGATCAAATTAATTTTTTTTAAGTTTAAACTTTCTAGAAACTTATATTTCTTGGTTTGAAAAATCTTTGTTTAACATTAAAATGTATTCTCTTTAGTGATGATTACTGCAAACATTTATATTTGACAAGACCATTTATAATATTATGTGCGAGTAAAGGAGACAAATATCTGTCTTTGACCTTAATAGCGATAATTTACCAATCTAGATATCTAGACTTGATGTAAGATATATTTTGTTTTACAATCTGAAAGATATATACTTATAATTCCGTAATCAAATAGTCAGATTCTATCAGGTTTTAAAGCAAACACATAATTTTAAAAAAAATATATTAATTTATTATTTTATTAAATTTATGAATTTAGAGTATAGAGGAGTATTTTATACTTGTATACTACAGAAATATACCTTAAAAATCTTTAAAATAATATTTTTTAGTTAAAATTTTAAATTTTACTCATTCAGAGAAAACAAATTTACACTCATGCTTATTCTCTTATACCTCAGATGTTTAAGAGTACGCCTACGTTATACAAACATATTTTATTTACACAAAGCATATGCTCTCTATTTATCCCATTTCTAGAAAAATGCAATATTCATAAACTAAATGTAATTTCTTGCTATATTTACTCATCTAATGTTTTTGATGTGTTGGCAATGGATTGACCAAAATATAGCCCTCCAATACTTACATTAAGCTTATTAAACTGTCTTCGCGATGTCGCCAAATAAAGATTTATCACCTAATTAAAACCATTAATTCACAGTACTATCGAAATCAATCAGCATAATTTATAGAAAAATTAAAGATTTCATAAAGTATCATTCCATCGATAGTCATCCTATAAATCTGATATCTCTACTTCAAAGAGTAGAAAAATCCACCTCGTGACGGATGGGCCCGAGTACACTGGGACAGACGTGCTCATTAAATCTGTGGGGTCCAAAGTCCCGACGGTGTTAGCTTACGTAATACCGTTTCTTTTTTCACCTTTCCCTATTGTTATACATTGGGAAATCCTTTTTGTGGTTCAACCTTTCACTATTATGCTTTGGGAAAACGCTGCATATGGCTCAACCTCTCACCATAGTTACGCAATTTCAAGATGCCGTTTTATGGTTCAACAATCTACCAAATCACAGTTACAGCAAATTTGAACCGCATTTTGGTTTAAACTTGAACTATTATTTTTAACAGTGTACTAAGCTACAAAGTAAATTTATATCAAATATATTGTTTTACACACAGGTAAAAAAAATCAATTTTTACACACAACATTATTTATAGAATGTATTTCACATTTCTATTTAAAATAATATTAAAATATTTTATTGATATTGAATAAATACTGCTAGTAAATTATTTATATTCCGTTAAAGTTAAATTCATAAAATCTTACCCCAGTATCATTTTCGAATCTCTTGAATGCATCCAATCTCCTATTGATGGCGTAAAATCTTGGCTTCGGGGGAAGTTTAGGCCAGGCTTCAATTGTGCAGTACTGGCCCCGTATACCTTTTTCTTTAGAAATTATTGTCTCGACACACTGATCGAATGAACCGAAACCAGACAGTGTGCCAGTCAGTATACCGTCCATCACCTTTGCAGATGCATCAGCCACTGCATTAAAATTAAAACATGCGTTTACAATGAGAAAATAATTTGATACTCAATCTTTAATTTTTATGAATTTTGGATTTAACATTTTATGTACTTATTGGATGTAAATTAATGCTGTTTTAAAAATATATTAAAGCTATATTTCACTTTATAAAATAAATAACGGCAATGTAAATATAATTTTATATTTTATAAAAAGATTTTTTTTTGTGATTTTAATAAGAAATATTATTAAATTTTAAAAAAAGGTTTAAATTGCTTAAAAGTAGGAAAAGATTACTCTTGCATATTTCTCCAGTTTAAAATAATTACAATTTGTCTTGTTTTTTAGACCGAAACTGTGGTTTACTTTTTAATATCTAGTAACTAGTTATTAACTGGTCTTATCTGGTATCTTTTTAAGTAATTTATGTATATCTTACATCTACAGCTTCACACATATATAATTCGTATTTTTATAATATATAAATTTAGCACACTAACAAACCTTACTCTTTAATGCATACGGTTTGAGGCCTCTCAGATCTGCTATCCACTTGAACAGGGAGTGCTGACACTCCGGAGATAAGCCCAGCTTCCCAGAAGAAGCTGAATCCATGAAATAAGGCATGGCCATCTTGATGGCCTGACCCGTAATCTTCCTCACTCTTTTTAAACCGGACTCGAACCTTTTCACGGCGTCTTCCACTTGAGCCTCATATTCTGGATCTTCCGGTATAAATGTCTTCGGGTCTCCAGGTACAACGGTGGATGATAGAGACTCATCTTCTTTGGGCACAACGGTAGATAGTGAGGACTCTAGAACTCTAGGTGCCATGGACTTTGGATCTCTAGGTATAACCGCGGAAGATAGATGTCCTGGTATAATGGTGGGGATTAAATACTCTAGATCCTCATGTACAGTGGTAAAGGATTGAGATGCACATGAGGACTCTAGGAAGCAAAAGTCCACCAGGAAGATACAGAGAAGAGCGATCCGGATCACCATCATCTTGGCGAAGTGTTTCCCAATCCTTTTTTCTGCCAACTGACGAAAGAGTGAATTTGAATATGGTCATTTTTAGTTTTACAAGCCGACTCATGGAAATTTTCGAGGTCTTTAGATTGATGTTTAATCACACGTCTTTTCTTTTTCCTCTAACGTGGTTTGCAACATAAAAAAGAAGTTGAGTTGAGATTTGATTTTTCCTTTTTGGTATCTTTTTTATTCTGTTAATGACTTTTAGTGAAGGAGAGTCGTACTGATAATGCTAATAACCATTGCTAATCGTTACCCACGGCTTCGCTGAAAACCCAAATCGTATGCATCACTATTAAGATATGAAATTGACAGTAGGTGTGTCAAATGCGTAGCTATAAGAAGGAAAAGTATGATAGTCTGCAAATAATTACTGGAATTAAATAAACATTTTTTTCTGTGCAAATGTTATTACTGAATCAAAACATCTGTTTCGTTTTCGATTGCTTTCCAAATGATGTTTGATAAATGAATGAATTTGCTTATATTAAAAGTATTGCCGGAGAAGAAGTCGATGCATAGAATATTGTATACTTTATTTTTGTTTTTAAATGTTCAATTTTTTTTTGATGTTTTACGAATACTAAATACGGTTTTTTAATGTACTCGATAATTTATCCTTTCAAAAACATAATTTAAAAAACAATGTAGGGTAATTAAAAAGCGTTTGTTGAGAAGAAAAAGAATTTGGCATATTTTTTTTCTTTGAATAGAAATAGAACTATCAAAAAAATTCCGCCCCCCCCCCCATTTACTTATTTTTTCACTGTTATGTTTTATTCTTATTTTCAGACGTTGTTGCAGATATCATGGAAGTGGTGTTTGTAATTAATTAATTTTTTTTTGCTTATAGCACAGCAACTTCAAACAGACAAACACTTTATTAATCCAGAACAAACATTAGAGAAAAAAAATTCGTCACAAGAGAACATGAACACCGTATATGTGACTAAAATAATCATAAATTATAATTAATAATACACATAAGTTAATAACAAAAAAACCCCACAAACAAATTAAATTTAAATACATAAATATGCACAGAAGAAAAAAACAAAAATGTGGCAATGCTATATGATAAAAAAAAACTTGCTTTAAATATTTTGTCTTGACTTATCTATGGGAGTACGCTTGCGCTACACCCTACATAAATCAACGAAAATATTGACGAACCCCAATTGTTAATACTGTTTATCCTTTAAAATATATCATATAACCTTACAATCACTAAATAAGTCTGATAAAATAATGAATAGTTTCAATCGCGCTTCCTTACAAAAAGCATCGTTATATAACGTACAACTTGAGCCTCCCTACTCAAAATAAATTTGCCATCAACAAAAAATAAGAAGCATAAATAGTGACCATTAGAAATGCACTGATGAGCTTCAACTACAGTTATAAGTGAATTGGTAAGGAAAATCCAAATGTATTAGATTTATCCATTAAATAAACTTTATCAATGGTCAGAAACGTGGTAGTGGGTCTAGAAACATTGGGGAGCTTAAAAATTTCCAAAATTTCTACAAGCCAATGTGGAACTTTCGCAATCTCTTCACGTGAAAACCCCTGGCATTTCGAAGAGTACTGCGGGCAAAAAAGGGCATTGTGCCATTGGGGATACAGATGTCGCCAAAAGAGTCATTCCACGTCAAATCAACCAGCTCAAAATCTTCATGTCACAGAATTCAATCTTAATTTTATTCCAAGTACTAGAGACAAATTTATTCGACACGTATTTTTAATTTTTTCAAAATTTTAAGAATTAAGAAAGTTATGATTTTTTGAAACCGAAAAGTTAAGCCTAACTTTTTCTCATTTAGCATTGCGGTCTATGGGAAATTTAGTATTTTCGAACGAGTATAACTAAAAAGGGTAAGCTGGGAACAACTAACAAATTTTTGTATGGAATACTATTACTTATGGTAACATTTTGGTAAAGTGCGCTGTTGTTCCCAAAACTCCTTCTACCAAAATTATTTTTTTAAAGTCAGAGGAGAGAGAATAACATTAGTTCCAATGGAGAAATGGGTAAAATAGGTTTGTGTTTATGAAGGAATATGTGCAAGCGTTAAAATACCATACCGCGTTGAAATACCATAGCAAATATTTTTAAACACTTTGTATTATTGAAAAATGTAAGTCTCTTATACCTTTGAAATTTCAATTAATATTTATATTAAATAAAAAAATATATTATAAATATAAGTTAAAATTTGAAAGGAGGAAAAGACTTACATTTTTCAATAAAACGAGGTATTTAAAAAATGTTTGCTATCATATGAGAAATTTTAATATTAATACTTCATTTAAAAAAAATCTAGTTGCTTGCACATATTCTTTCATAAACACAAACCTATTGTACCCATTTCTACATTGGAACTAATGTTATTCTCATCTGACTTAAAAAAAAATAATTTTGGTAGAAGAAGTTTTGGGAACAACAGCGCACTTTACCAAAATGTTACCATTAGTAATAGTATTCCATACAAAAATTTGTTAGTTGTTCCCGGGTTACCCTTTTTAGTTATAATCGTTCGAAAATACTAAATTTCCCATAGACCGCAATGCTAAATGAGAAAAAGTTAGGCTTAACTTTTCAGTTTCAAAAAATCATAACTTTTTTAATTCTTAAAATTTTGAAAAAATAAAAAATACGTATCTAATAAATTTGTCTCTAGTACTTGGAAAAAAATCAAGATTGAATTCTGTGACATGAAGATTTTGAGCTGGTCGATTTGACGTGGAATGACTCAAAAACGTTTTTGGACAAATGTACACTGAAAGTTTCGATAAGTGAAATAAACTATCAGTCTGTGGGAGGAATAGAGTTTAATTTTTTAATCGCTAGTTTAAGTTTTTGCTTCAAAATACAAAAAAAAAGATTGAATTAGATAGTAATATCACGGATATAAAAAGTGTAGAATTTGCATAGATAAAGATGTACAGTGAATATTGATGATGATGTCGTGTCTATGAAAACGGGTTCGAAAATCTGTCGAAAGCAGCCTTTGCAACCTCGACAGTTCTATCTGTGCAAAGTAGATCCACTGAGTCTTTAACGCTGAAGTCAATTTGTTTGACCTGCTGTGTATAGCTGAATATGTGTTGGGGAGATAGTGGGATGCTTTCTTAATAATGAGTTCAAATTTTGGTGAAAATAACGTTGTCCTTCTGCAGAAATTATTTGATTTGTCCTGAGTATAGCTATAATTTTCGATGTTACCCTATCGCAGTTATGGTATGGTATCGTACATATATATTCCAGCTTGTGTGCTTGTTCAGAGAACCGCTTTAAGCTTTCGTCAAGTAGGACAGTCACAGAAAGAATGTTAATAGTCGCAAAGAAAGGAATAATACATATACAGCAACATTTATTGACGGTCAAAAACATCCATGCCTGACCGGTATTCAAACCCGTCCCCAGCAGCTCCAAAGGCTAGCGTCCTAACTATTGCGCCACCGGGCCTATCGCAGTTAAATTCAGGAATATAGTTTCTATTAGCCTGTGTACCTAAAAGTTTCGTCTGGCAACTGAATTTCAAAGACAAGGGTTAGGTAGTTGGATGGCTGAAGAGAATTAAGGTATATTTTCGGCCTATACGCCGGTCTTCTCCTTGACAAAAATACTTGCATAGGCTGGTACCCACTGTAAGATGCAAGATCTATTTACATGCATCCATGATTTTGCTTGTGAGCTCAATGACTTGATGGTTGATGATCGGAAGATCTTACTGATCTGATGGCTTGTTGCTAAAACTACATATGCATTTACTTTAAAGTAAATGTCTATGTAGTTTTAAATAAAATAAATTTCCAGCAATACCTTGATACAACAAATAAATTTCCATCCGCGATGAGTTTCATAAATTTTGAAAAGATCACACATGTAGTTTTTAAGATACTTAAATTAATATTCAAGCTAACAAAACAAAACCCGATGTGATTTTAGAAACTCGTTGTCAAAATGCTCAGTAAATGACGAGGGAAATTGATTTCTTTTTTTGCACCATCTGAAAGGGGATATAAAAGTTGTAGTTGACACTATTGTTTTCCCCCATTATTAATAGTTTTTTTACTCACGTTTACTTTCAATTACCTAATATGAAATATAAGGTAATAAAAGTGTTGCGATGAGGTCGAAAATCCAAAAAGGGGATTTTGTGTTTTCTATATGCTTTTTAAGATGCTATTTCGAAAAAGTGGTTTTTGAACATTGGTTTTACCATAGGGCCCATTTCCAACAGGCATTATTATGGAAATAAGCCGTTGGGAGGCACCAGTTCTCTCCTTGGTTTACAAAGCGAAATGGCTTATGTCCTCACAACAATCATTGTTCAGTTGGTGTAGAAATACTTCGTTAGAGCTGTTTTTAAGATATTTTTCAACAGGGTGAGAAAAGTTTTATGCTTTCATTCAAACGAAATTTAATGTACTTCTATTCTTAAAGTTTTACCATTGCTTGTAGTAAAAGGCACCATATTTTTCTTTTTTATTTAACCTTACGAGTAATTATCTAAATTGGGAAAAATTACAATAATTTTCACTGTTGCTTATCTAGATTCTAGATTACAAATAGTAGAAAACTGAAAATTGTACTATCTACTTTAGTTATATTACCACTGTTAATCAGATGTGTAAAATCTTATTCAAATCCTTAAGAAAAATTATCGGTTTTCTACCATGTTTTCATGTTTTTAAATTTTCTGATAAAACCATTTGCATTCTAGGAAAAGCAACAATTTCACAATGACTACATTCCATTTAATCAATTACGAACTTTCTGTTTAATTTCTACTTTAATAAGGAAAGTAGAAATATTTATCTTTGGCAAATTGGCGTGGAAAAATTAAATATACTTTTTCAAACTCTAGATATACACAAAGTCATAATAAATACTAAGTTATATGGGTTTTTAAAAATGTTTGTTAAATTTTAAATTAATTTAAAATGTAATTTTTTTAAATAAAATAATTTCAATCGTAATTCTTGTTTTAATTTCTCATTATGTTTAATGAAAAGTATATTTTGAGTAAATATAAATAGACATGCATTGTCCTAATCGCAGACTCATTAAAACAAAGAGTATAAAACAAAATCTTTTTATACAATTTTCACCGATTCATAACGAAAACCATCAAGAATTTTGATGCTGCCATCTACATTCGAATACTTGAAGTAATAGACGTCAAAAGAAAAGGACTACAGACAGTTATTTTTACTATTTGAAAATGGATTAAGGGAATAAAACAAAATTAGCTTCTCAGAGGAGTATTAAGTTAACTGTAGGCAATACAAAAAACTCCACTTGTATCCATTATTTTACAAAAACTAGTAGTTAGACCTATTCACCGATTTTAACACTTTTCACCGATTTTTCACCGATTATCAACACTTTTAATACAGTTTTTCAATAGTTGTTAACTAGAATACGTGATTATTCGGTAGAAATACAAAAGAAATTGTTATATTTTCAAAAATTGTGCTGCTGTCTCATTGTATGTTTTTTTTTTATGTAATTTGTTGTGTTTGCTATGTTCAATAAGTTGCTTCCAAAAAAATATATAAAATTTATTTACACAAATAAAACACATAAACAACACAATGAATTTACTAAACACAATGTTGATTATTTAGCAATAAATCAAAGTAAACATAACAACGTTTAATAGATATATGGTTTACAATTTCGTCACCACACAATGTCTCAAATAATACAATCATTTAAATTGGAGATCAGTAATACTTGAATACATTAAAAACATTCCTTTTAAACTTATTCGGAGCAACAATTTTTCAATATTATCTAATGACACTTCTCCAAAAAGATCTCTAATATACGTCTCTTACAAATGATCACCAAATGATATAGTTTAAAAGTGGTTCAACTATCATTATATTTAAATTTAAACAGAGCATAAATATATGTTTATTTCCAAAATAATCGGTTTAATAGAAGGTTAGTATAAAGATCACTTGCCCTAAGAAAGTACTGAAAGTAGCCTTAAATTCTGGTATTCACAAAAAGATAAATATGTAATATGATATAAAACTGTAAATTGGTACTTTAAGTGTATAAGTATAACACAATTAAAATATCATTCTAATGAAACGCTTCTCGCACTCGATGCAGTTTAGTGCCCTCGCATCAACTCGCATACCACGAATACTGTAGTTGAGATTTTTTTTTTACTCCTATCGCTGATCTTGCAATTGCAAGGCTTCACGTTTGTGGAGTGCCAAAGGCATTATAAACTCGGATAATTTCAAACTACAAGGTTTAATATCATGTGACAGCACACTTTAAGTTGATACATTTAAAAAAAAATTATTTAATTTAATAATATTTTATTCATATTTTTTCACAATTATTCAATTTTCACAATTATTCAATTATTATTCATATTTTTTCACAAAACCCAAATATTAAATTGGTTTTTAGGGAAAAATCTAGGTTTTATACTTAAAAATACTAGGTTTTATACTTAAATTCATGAGAATTTAAAGTATTTAGGACGCCTGCATAAACTCGCACAAGGTTATATTTATAGGTCCCAAATGATGAATTAAAAGTATGGATTTTGTAGGGGAAAATACCCTTGTATTTACATAATATTTGCACTTCAAAAACATTTGATATGTTAAAATAACATATTGCGTCAAGTTATCATTTAAAGTGCGCTTATCAATTAAAAATTAATTTAAAAAAACACCTAAATCTCATATTTTCTCATAGACGACAAACGAAATCTCTCCCATTGAAGTCTCTCCCATTGGTAGCGGGTTCACAATCACTAGTCCTCTTGCCATGCCTCGACAGCTGCGGATGACTGTATCGCGAGTAAAACTGGCCGTTTGGTGCACCGTTCGAGATATGGTTGACGACCATGCTGTTTGGTGCACCGTTCTCGATCGGGACGTGGTGCTCAAACGACTTGTTGTCGACTCCGTTCCTGCTGTCTTGCGGCTCCTCCTTCTTGCCGGAGCACAGTGTGCCCATGGTGAGCTTGCGCGTGCGGATGGCTTCTTCGATCTGGAAGGCGACCTTGCCCAAGTTGACGAAGGGGGCTTCGAGCAGGAAGCACGCGAAGAAGGCGAAGAAGTAACTGGACACGGTGTAGCCCATGAAGATGAAGATCTGGAGAGACATAAGAAAGAAAATAAATAAGCAAAAAAACTTAAGACTATCGCTCAAAATCACTTTTAATTTGTTATGCTGATGCGGGCAGCTAAACTGCACAACAATTAATTGGACCGCATTTCGGTTTTAAAATAATCAGTATTTCAGTAAACTTTCTCTAAGGTTAAAGATATGGACTTTTTAAAGATATGGAAAACTTAACAGACTATCACTCAAAATTGCTTTTAAATGATTTTGCTGCTGTAGACAGCTAAACTGCAGTAACCACAACAGTTAATTGGACCATTTCGGTATTAAAATAATCAGCATTTCAGTAAACTTTCTCTAAGGTTAAAGATATGGACTTTTTACAACAATAGTCCAAGTCACTAGTCTAGATACTGCAGTCTACCTGCACATGACAGTATGGACGTAACAATCTAATTTTCCATTTTAAAAACATAGTTTATTCTATTAGCTATGTTTTTTCTACCCAATAGAGTTTTTCTTTTTTAATTTATCCTGCATTCTAAATTCAAAAGAGTACATTTTCGTTTACAATTGTTGTTGTTAAGTGATTATGCACCCAAATATCCATAAAAGATTGTTTAGATAAAATAATGTAATTTGGCATGTTTCAGGTGACTAGGGATTTATTTTCATTCAGCATTTCTGATGCCACTCAAGATCTGAAACATACTCATTGACTAAGAATAATAAAATTACGAAAAGTTTTGTGTATACTTACAGCTAAAGCATTTCTTGCTTGAATACCTTCTCTCAGTGTTGAATAAAACACGTGTTGTATCAGCGGATGGATCATATACGTCATGAAAGTCAGTCGGCTGAAGGGAATGAAAGGCTTCCAAGATAATATGGAGCCCAAAAATCCTAAATGTTAAAAAACGGTATTAGCAAATAAGAAGCTGTAAATATTGTTACAGAATATAAATACACTTCTTAACTTTTCTAGGATTATATTCTAGGATTTTCTAGGAGAAATTGAGCTGGAATAACCTTTAATTTAATTGGCTTACATCTGCTTAGTAACTCTCTTAATTATTCTATGTTCGTTACCAAAGAATAAAATACAAACCAAGATCCAAATCATAAGATGCATAAATATTATTGCCTCATAATATTCAACAGAAAATCATTTTTTAGTCTAAAACTTAAAACTACTAATCCACAAAAGTTAGGTCTCATTTCTATCGTGATGGGGCATAAGATATAAGCAGAAAGTCCATTAGTAGTAAAATACCCCCCCCCCCCCGGAAAAAAAACGATAGGTATAGTCCCTAGCAATAGGAAGGAAGAAAAAATTGTTTGATTAATCTTCAGGGCAACAAACATTAAAAGGTATATTCGATAGATGCACTTTAAATAATATAAAAAGTATTTGATATTGATTAAAACTATATATGTTTAATTATATTTTGGTATTATGAAGAAAATATGCAGACTCTTTGAATGTGGTTCCATTTTAACTTACCCCCGCATCCAGTGCTACAGGCTATCACTATCCAAGCCAGACCAATGGTCCAGGACATTCTGCTGAGACTGGCGTAGAGGACTGTGGCCACTTTGCCAGTGTCGCTGCCGCCAACGTTCCAAGGGTGGACTCCGAACAGAGATGCCGTAGTCAGCGTGAAAGCCCCGATCCAACACAGGGTTTTGAGACTCTGTGAAAAGACATATTGAGTGTGAATATGGTATCTGTTTGTAATAGTAGTCAGTGCGGGTATATTTAAAATTTACCAACTTTACATTTAAAAGCTGATTTGGATGTGGATAACGTCGCAGTAAAGCTACACGAGAGCTAATACAGAGCAGAAATTGTATAAGCAATTTATTATAGTGAATTTCTGTGTTTTTATTAATATTTTTAGTTTTTTAGTGGTTTTATATTGAATCTGCAGCCACAGAAGTGGTAGAATAATAATATGTTTCATCGAAAAGTATTTTTTCAAAAATATTTTAAACCTAAAAAACCCTAGTCAGTATTTCATGTAAATCATTTGAAGAAACCAATATTCTAACAATAATAAATTAAATAATACCTATACATTCATAACTTCACAAGCCTTAATATTTAAAACATATCAAAATTCAAGAAATAGACTGGAATCATATTATAAATCATTTAATATACCCAATGCATGTTCTTAGGCGACTTCTTCATTCGTAGGTAATATCCGACTAGAATTCCAAGATTGTGGGGTCCCAAGTGGTGAAGAGGAGGATAGTACGTTTCAAACATTAACGCATTCCTTTGCCTAGCAGAAATAAAGGAATTGTTAATAATTTGAACAAACAACAATTTTTGATTGAGCCAATAATTAGACCTTTCAGTCCCAGTGATGTCATTTGGCATCATCATATTTCTGATCACAATTTGAATTAAATAATAGGGCTTACATCTATTGGGATTAATAAAAATATTTTCTAATAGAGAAAAGTTTGAAGAATCAAATGATGTGCTTTTTGATATCCTAAATGGCTATAGACGATCAGAAAAAAATTCTAAAATAACGATGCCAAATTGTCATTGAGACTGAAATGGTTAAAAAAAACTAATCTTACAGGAATGACATTTCAATTATTACATATGTACTTATTCTGTTGTAAGAAATAGTGTAGGAATTTTGAAAAATGGTTCATCCATTTCATTCAAAAGTGATATTTTCTAATAAGTCCACATGAAAATAATCAAGTGACATTTTGCAAAATCATGTAGTTGGTACATATTTACACATTTTGGTGCATGATTGAACGGAATCCTGAAACTAGTTGTCACACCACTATTTGGAGTATTGATTTAAAACTAGTGAGGTGTAACAAAAGGTTTTTTTTACAGCAGAATTGGTATATTCACTCTTTAAATAGTGGTGGTAGCTAGAAAGTTCCAAGATTCCGGTGAAACCTTGCACTAAACTTTGTAAAATAGTATCGTCAAGAAAAACTTTTCACGAAATAAAAAAAAGCATAGAAATACTCTGAACTGTCTAATTTGGAATTTATCTCTTTTTACAAGTTTACTTTTGATTTGCCTTGAAAAAGTATTTTGAAAGCGCTTAATGAACTACTTCTGACGATTGGTAATTGTCTTATTCATGCACAAAAATATAAGTAGCAAACAGAAACAATGTCCAGTTCTATGTAGGAAAACAACGATTAATACTATCTGATACTTACTCTACATCTGCCCTGGTGAAGAGGAGAGCTGGTGGCAGATCTCGAATGTAGTTTTGTATGGCCACCCCGATCACAGATAACACCATTATTACGCAATTCACTGTCAAACCAACTTTAGGCTTTCTGAAAACAAAAACTTATATTAAGTCTGGACAGTGGGATAATTTAGTTCATTACTTTTCGATAGAAACGTCTAATTATTAAATAAAGATAGGCATTTGAATAAAACATTTGCACCCAGGTAATATTAATAACAATCTTAATCGAATAATACTTTTAGGCAATTATTTTAAAACCTTGACTTCTTACAAACTTTTATTGGTTTATTTGTTTTATTTGTTCAGATTAAAAAAGTGCTTACTTCATAATTAATATCACAATAGGAATGCAAAGCAAATAAACTTGCATATCAGATGCGAGGTACCATGAATATGAGAGACACTAAAAAAATAAATAAAAAGTGTTATGAACACGAATTGAAAATAAAATAATTCGTAAAATAGCGAATAATCATGAATTAACAGTTTCTGTACTTGTCTCTATCATTTTTAAAACATATAATTTTTAATACATATAATTTTTAACTACCTATTTAATTACCGTTAACGTTGTTCTCTTTATAAACGGTACTGTAATATGTACATGAAAACTGTTAGGTGTCAATGTAAATTTAGTTAATAATTTATTTTCGTACACATAATGTATTTTTAAATTTTTGTTCTAAGATATATTATTTGTACAAGATATAATAAGTAATTACATAAAATTTATTAATAGAGTAACCATACATATTAACCATATTAAAAGTATTACTATAAATTTAAAGATTCCAAACTTCTTATATAGTTTGCAAGATATAGTTAATATTTACATAAAATTAATTAATAGCAACCACACATATTAAACTGTATTAACTGTATTAAAATAAAATAGTAATATTGTGAAGCACAATTTCATGAATAAACGCTATTTGAAATTTAAGAATATAGCTATTGCACTTACTCCCTGGTCGGAGCTCCTGTACAAGTTGTTGATGAAAATGAAATTCGCCCACCAATCGTTCCTGCACCCATTGACGATAGGATCAATGTTTTCATGCCACATGGGTCCGTCTCCCATCAAAGGGAGAAGCGTACTCACTCCAACGAAAAACATCTGGATTGGTAGGAACCTGTAATATGTTTAAAAAAAACTTTATTATATAATTCAGATAACTTAAAACTAATAATAAGTTTTGGGGAATATTCTTGTTTAGGGAACAGTAAGATCTCTTACTACGTTAACGAACTTCAAGTCAAAACTTTTCGGATGATGTATAATGTTTCGTCAGAATATGTATGCTAGGTTGATTCTTAGGCCTGTTTAATCATCGGTGGCTAGTAGAATTCCGTATTTAAAATAAAGTTTGGTGCACTGTAAAACATCTGTTACTTTTACAGGAAAATATATTTACAGAAAAATACTTTTATTTTCTTTTGAAAGTTCGAACGAAAAATGTCTTTTAGGAACCTAAATTGTGTTCAAAAACCCTTAGTTGATAATTAAGTGCTATTATAATACAATCAATCGTAATATGAAGTTTGGTGTACATTCCTTTTTGTTGAATATTTTTAGAGTAATGATCAGCTTTGCTCTTACATTTTGGCTATATCTACCGGACAATTATTATTTAAGAGCCGGACAATTATTTGTGCGCATAATACTTGGTTTAACCACTTAAGACCAGAGCAAATTCATATACGTCTATTCTTAATGCAAGCACACTTTTCATACAAACTACTCAAAAGTATGTTTTTGAATGAAATAAAAAAAAAGCTATGTTTAATAGTTACTTAGGGACACGCCTTATACCTACTTTTAAAATACACATATTTTTTGCCATAAATACAACAAAAAAGGGTCGTATCACTAATTTGTAGAAAACAGATTAATTTAACATTGTTTTTAATGAAAAATGTTTTTAAAATTAACTACAAAAAGAACTTTTCGAAAAGTTTGAAATTTTTTTAAAAATATTTTTTTAAATAATTCTAATATCATATTGATCCTCGTTCAACTTCATTTTTTATAGAAATTAATGACTGATACCGGTAATCAAAGGATGAAAACTGATATTTAGATCTTCTCTCGGACCAGGTCAATTTCGGAAATAACTAACGAGTTAATTATTTGTGGGGAGGTTTTAAAAAATTTACCCAATTGGGGACGTCTGGTCACAATAGGTTACAAATTTAAACTAGCTTTCTATTGCCCAAACAAGATATCTCTGACAAATATGCTGGTAACCGGTAAAACGCAGTAATCGCAAGAATGAATTAAACCATTTTGGGGCTAACATAAATAAGTTTTTTAGTAAGTTTTTTTTAGTAAAGTTAGAGTTGTTGAGCGCCTTACTACGATGGTCGAAGTCATTGATACTGCAATTTATTTATCCATGGCAGTAGTTTCGCACTTTTATATTTGTCTAACATAATATATTTTTGTTTCATTTTTTTCAAGATAGTTAAGAGTTATTATATTGTAGTTTGAGTTCTTTAAATATAATTTAATTGCAAACTTTTATCTTGAAATTATTATGACACTATTACGAAACATTTGCACAATTATTATGACACTAATACGAAATATTTGCACGTAGGGGAGAGTGGGGGCTATTGGGACGCAGGGCTAATGGGACAAGGGCCCTAAAGCGGGGAAAAATATTCTTTTTTACAAATTTTTCTACACTACAACATTGTAACAGTTAGACTTCACATTTTAAAAACCAAAGATCAGCCATTAAACGCATGTGCCGAAGCGGAGAGAAAAATTGTTGTTTTGGAGAATTGAAAGTTAATTAAAAGTGTACCTTGTTTTTCACTTTTGAAGTATTGAATAAAAGCATTCCATGAATTAAACTACAGTTTTAGATAGATGAAATATCCTAGATTAAGATAGTATATGTCAAATACTGTGGTGAAGTACAAGTGCTTCTGTGTTGGGTCATTTATAAAAATCAACACTGTGGGGTCTAATGGGACAGAAACAGTGGGGTCTAATGGGACACGAATAAATCTAGCTTTGTGTGCTTCTCTCTCGAGAAATCTATATAAATCTCCAATATCTTATTCAGTCAAGTTGCCAAAAACTTTTTTAAACTTTAATTTTAAACTTTATGAACTTTTTCATCTTATAATAAGTGAAAGCTCAAGTAGCTTTATTGGAGACATATTTCCACCTGCAATTTCATTAATTACATCTGAACAGAGATTGGTGAAGGTAAATAAATTGTTTTCGGTAAATTTTGCTAGGAAGCAAGCTATTTTTTTCGTTTTATTGATTTCTGAAAAAAAAAGGCGATGAACCGAAAATGTTCGTTAAAATGATATGAAAAAGGCGAACGATGGTGAGCTATTTAAGATAAAGAGGATCTTTTAAGTCCTTGTAGCGTGAAAAAAAAGGACAAGTTTGGGATAAATTTTAGAAGATTTTTAGTTATAAAACTATATATTTAGTTATAAAACAATCCTTTCCAGCGATTCAACAAAATTATGGGAGCATCTTCGGTTTTGAGTTTTAACTTTGATATTTCATCTTTCAATGGAAAATAATTGTTTTAAAAAATAAAATTTCGTTATGTATACATTATGTAAATGGTATTTGCTTTAAAATTTTATTTTCCGACCATTTCCCCATTCAGTTCCCCTTTTTAAATATTTTATTAAGGCAATATTTAGCATGTCCCATTAGCCCTGCACCCTGTCCCATTAGCCCCCACATATGGGGGCTAATGGGACATTTACATGCTTGTTTAAAATGCTCAGCATCCAAAATATGGTAATGTTTTAACATTTATCGACTGATTTTTTAAGTAAATGAATGTTCAGTTTATGAGCTTGTAAAAAAAGAAATTAAAATTCTTTTATTTTTGCTGAAATACAGAGGTTGACAAAAATTTGTCCCAATAGCCCCCCCTCTCCCCTATATGAAAATATCTATTACATTGGCTATTATTTTTGAAATAAGTATATTTACCTCCATATTCTATGAATGGCAAAGTAGAGAGGGTTCGGGATATTTCCAGTTTTCTGTACGATATCCATTCCAATATAAATAAACAGCAACCCACTGCATCAAAAATAATGTACGCAGTTAGTCATACAATTTAGTTTAAAGGAGTTTAAAAGGAGCAATCTTTTTAAATTAAATTTTCTAGCTTATATTTTAAATTCATGAAATAGCTGCAATAAATTACTCCAAAAATTTAACAATAACTAAATTTAAGCTTTAAAACTCGATAACGTATAATTAAAAACACTCTTAAAACAGAAAAAATGAAGCATATCTAAAGGGAGAGCATGAAATAATCTATGTGCAACTATTAAAAAGACTTTTAAAGTTATTTAATGAAGATATATTAAGGAGCCATTAAAATTACAATTAAATTATAATTTATATATGCACACACACACACACACACACACACACACAAAAAAACAGATGGACAAACCTAGGATAGTAGGCAGTAGCGCAAATGGAAAAAAAGTTCTTAAACTGATTTTAACTACTCAAACAAAGACTATCACGAGACAATTATTAATGATTAATGAACGAAAATAAAATATATTACGAACCTCAAAAAGAAGAAATTATCTACAAGGAGAGTGGCATTTGTAATTGAGTTGAAAACAAACTGACTGGTCAACTCGATGGTGATTTGAAGGTATTCTGTAAACAATTGAAATATAAGTAATTATTAACTTTCCCTATTTATATGCAGTAATATAATTGTAGAAATTAAGGAAATTACAATTATCATAATCATTCATATAGTAACATTCACAAAGTATAAGTAAAATACATTAATGATAAGTGCAAATACAATAAATGATCATTTTTAATACTAAACTTTAAAAAATAAAAATAACCTTTTAATAATTTTTTTATATCGTAGCCACAACTGAAATACAAATCCTGTCTAAATCTATGAAAAACGGCTGATTTTAGTTATTTAAAACTGCCATTCCAAAAGCTTTTTGCTATAGTTCGTTTAATATAAAATTGGTTTTAAAATGATGAAAAATAGTATGAAATTTTCTGATTAAAATTACACTGCTAATGGACTTAAAGTGGATGTCATACTGGTTTGTTAAATTATCGCAATTCTATTAATGCACTCTCTATGGAGGTTTACTTGGCAACCAAACCTTATCATACCAACAGATCTGTTTACACAGTTTTCGGTGAGTACTTACTGAGCACGTTAAAATTGAGGTGAAAGTAGGTGTGTCCGAAGATGATCCAGCACATGGAGAAGAATCGAACCCCGTGCAGAACGACCAAGTCATCAGCACCGGCATCCGTGTTCATCAGCATTTTCCAGTTGGAAATGATGGAGAAGGACAAGATGCATTTTGTGCTGTAAGCTAGAAATATACAAAATGTATGATTGTTTGTATTTTAAAGCAGTATTGTATATAATGTAAAGAACAATTGTATACAATATATAACAGTAATATGCATATATAAGAAATATCCTTTTCTTTACTATGTCTTTTGTTTGATGTATGTATTTTGTTTATAATAAATATTAGGAGTTGCAATAATATGTTAATATAAAAATCAACTACTTACCTCTCTCTTTTTTAGGAACTTTTTCATCCTTTTCTGATCTTTTTATAAGTATGTCGGTAGTAGTTCCACAAATAACCAATAAGGTTAAGACTCCAAGAACACAACTGAAAAGAACAAAATCTTAAAAATTATTTGAAATAAAGAGAAAAAAATTTAAATACTTACATTATTTTAAAATTTTGCAATTAAAAAATTAAATTTAAAGCGAATCATTGTAAGTTTATTTCAAAATATTATATATTTACATGTATTGCGATAAAATTTATTATATGTTATTGCCATGAAATTTTTATTATATTTATAAGTTTAGAACTAAATTTATAAACTGTCTTTCTATAGTTCAGTTATGTAGAAAATACCCTAAATGCATGCTTTTTTTTAAAGTACTATGCTTTTATTTAATTCATTTCATGTTAAATACCTTTATGAAACTTTATGACAAAAGTTTTATATTTATCAATCAAGCCATTTTTTTTGTCGTGTCCATGAAGTTGACAAAATGCGAATGTTAATCTAAATGAAACCAAGTGTTTTGTTAACCGCGTCCACAATTTTTTGGATATTAATGTCTTAAAAATCTATTAATGATGACAGAAATCCAATGTCTCTCAAATTGGCAGTCATTTCCGGGCATTCAAAAATGTGGTTTGGTGTAAGATGCGTATTTGGGCAATTTTCACAGTTTCTATACACCTTCATAACCTCTTTGTCGATTATCAGGTCATTTTGATTCACATTAATAACAGTTGCTAAGTGATACACATTCAGTGAAAAAAATATATAAATACACTTAAGAGAATTGGAAGAGTCGAAGATTCTGTACTAATATTTATGGATCATGAAACATGAAATTAAGTAAAATAAATGTCCGAAAATGTGTGTTTTTGTACAAAAATACATTCATTCATTGAAAATACAAAATAAAATATAAGTTTAATATTCAAAGAGTTGTCCCTTATATTATATATCTGATGCGTAAAAGTCATTCTTCTGCGAGAAGAATGCTAATATCAAATTAGTATTCTGTAATATGATATTTGTGTCTGAGGACTTAGTGACCTACTTAATTAAATTATAGAAAACGGAAAGTCTTTGATCATCATTTTTCTTATTTAAATTATATTTGTATTATATATGCTTTTATATGAGGAATTGAGAATATACTTATTATTATATTTTTCTTGGAATACTGGCCAAGAATCTTTATTAAAATAAGCCATTTAAATGACTTCAGATAAAAATGTAAATTTTTCTAAACTTTCATCATACACGTTCAAATTTTGACAGAGTTTTACTGATAACTATTAAGCATAATGTAAGCCGTGAAAGTTCAACTTTTTCATTATATCATTCATCTTCATACTGGGCGTGTTTTGACTAAAATATACTTCTTTTAATACTTACAGAAATGGTATCTGATAATTTTCGATGATAATTTCTTCTTGTTTTACTTCACAGCGAGGTACCGTGATATTAGCAGCGAAGAATTTCTTAGAAACTACAAAAGAAAAGAAACAAATATTAAACAGTATAAACAGCTAAATTTATCACTATTTTATTAAGTTGACCTAAATAGCACCACTCAAATTACTATTTTCCTGAAGCTAACCATAATATATTATTAAATATTACGTCAAAAAATTATTATGAATAGAAAATTTTGAAATTTCAATAATTTTATTTTAACTGCATATTTTCAAGAGTGATATTATGATAAGCTACTTTAGGTTTAAAATTTAACGCATTTGATTTGGCACTCTTTGTGTTTTAAATAGCGAAAGTTGTTTGAGGTTTTAATTATATATGACACAAAAATAACATTTTATTTAATTAAATTATAAAAATAATAATCTAACTATTTAGAGTGTCATTAATGTCATAAATTTAAGTTTTAGTTAGAATATAAGCACTTATTTGTATTAATGTTTTTTTTTATTCATCAGAATTTGCTGATTCTAACATACCAGATCAAGTTTTAAGCTTAAATATTAATATAATGTCAAAAAAATGTATCAATTTCTTTAAATACCGTAATATCATAAATTGCAATAGCATAATTGCACAAAAATAACATTCTATTTAATTAAATTATAAAAATAATAATAATTTAACTATTTGGAGTGTCATTAAAATCACAAATTTAAGTTTTAGTTAGAATATAAGCACATTATTTTGTTAATGTTTTTTTTATTCATCAGAATTTGCTGATTCTAAAATACCAGATCAAGTTTTAAGCTTTATTATTAATATAATCTCAAAAAATGTATCAATTTCTTTAAATAAATAAATTTTATCTCATAAATTTTACCAATTTGAGTGATGTTGAAAAGATCTTCTTTAGAGCACGTTGAAGGTACACAAACGCCAACTCTAAAGGGGAACATGTAAAACAGTTGCAAATACTTCGTGAACTCTCCCAAAGGCTGAAAACAAACAATTAAAGTACATTGATAATAACGTGTAAATGCTACTAAATTAGTAAAAGTTAACAAAATTTCTATATAATAGAACTCAAATTTTAATTTAAATTCAAATAACTTTAGAATAAAGTAGGTAAGTAGAAAATATTATTTTTATTACTCCTACACTGCTAATACACTGTTTTAACAGTGTAATACAGTTTAATACACAGTTAAAAATTTTAGTGTAAGATTTCACCGGATTCACGGAACTTTTTAGCTGTCACTATTTTTTTGGAGCTTGGATGCACCACTGTTACGGTGCATCTAAGGTGTGGTTCACCGGAAAAGTGGTGAATACATGCACCATATAGTGCTGGCAGCTAAAAAGTTCCAATATTCCTTTGCAATATTGCACCAACATTTCTAACAGTGTAATTAACTTTTGCTAAACCAATGAAAAGCAAAACTATAATAATTTAAAATTATTTTCGCGATAATAAGATAACGCAAAAATAAGTTGGAAATGACGTGAAATATATTTCAAAAAGATATTTCTTGATTGTATGTTGATATGAAATATTTTGCTTCGATTTAAAAGCGAGGAATATTATATATTTATTCTTTGAATATAAATTTAGTAAATGAATAATTATTGAATTTTTGAAAGAAAATTAATAAAACCAGCCAAATTTAGAATGTAAATGTTTAATGTCGAATTAATATGGTGTTTTGCGCCTTTTTTCCTTTGAACACAAATGTTGTGTGTTACGGTGCATCTGAGGAGATGTACACCGAAAAAGTGGTGAATACAGGCACCATATAGTGGAAGTTGGAAATGACGTCAAATATATTCCACAAAGGGATTTCTTGATTGTATGTTGATATGAAATATTTTGCTTCGATTTAAAAGCGAGGAATATTATATATTTATTTTTTGAATATAAATTTAGTTAATGATAATCAAAAATTATTGAATTTTGAAAGAAAATAAATGAAACCAGCCAAATTTAGTGTGTAAGTGTTTAATGTCGAATTAATATAGTGTTTGGCACCGTTTTCCGTTGAACACAAATGTTGTGTGGAACCGGAATAAATAACATATTTTGTTAAAAACCTGCTTGCTTTATTTATAAATTTCTTAATGTGGTACACAAAAACTATACTTAAAATAACATCCATCATGCAAATAGAATTCGAATAACTCATAGTTCATGGCATAAAAAGCTAAGTATTCGTGATGCATCGTGCATTCTACGTCATAAATATCACTTCTGGAGGTGTGGCGGTTTGTAATCCAAGGTCCTGTTTAGCTCCTGGCACAATGCGACTACCTTTCAGAAGATACGTTTCGGAATGCTTAATGCTGCTTTATGTGATACGCATGAAACAAGTTCTATAATTCCATGACGCCTAAAAATGACTCATTTGTTGATGGTAAAAATTCTAATCTAATTTGTTAAATAACTTTTTTATTAACTAGGAAATTCCTATGGCAGGGATATGTGTCGCATGGTTTGGGGACAAAATATCGCGGCCGAAATATCGCGGGCCAAAATATCGCGGCCAAAATATCGCCGGCCGAAATATCGTGCATATTTTGGGCGCACGATATTTCGGCCGCTTTCGGCCGCGATATTTTGGCCCGCGATATTTCGGCCGCGATATTTTGTCCCATTACCGTGTCGCATGAATATAACATTTTCGCAGGATTTGCACCTGAATGCTTAGTGTTCTATTATGGGATACACAAAGAAAAACTAGTTCGACGGTCCTTTAACGCCAGTGCTAATCTCTAAAATATGACTCGTTTTTCATAGAAATAATTTTAATCCATTTTGGTAGATAACCGCTTATGAATTAGGGCTTTATCCTGTGATAGTGGTAAAGTTGTGTGCTTTGAAAATATCATTTATAGAAGATACAATTTATAGGTAATTAAAAGGTCCTTATTTTAACGATCTAAAATAACTTAATGACTTTAGATTAAGTTGATTAAAACTTTACATAATAGCTCCTAAATTTACGTTTTGCACTTCGATATTGTTTTCAATTGTCTTTCCGAAGATGCACATGGAAACGTTTTATGCGTTCCGAAAAAAATCTCTGCTTAAAGTGTTCTTTCAAGAAAATAAATATAAATCTTTATTGTTACTGAACGCAAATAAATTGTTCGTTTATGATTCTGACTTAGGCCCCACAAATAATAACCTTTTCTAAGGGAGAAATTTTATATATCTTTATAATCGAGTGAGTTTTTTTTAAGTATATCAATGTGGGTTATTTAATTTATGGATAATTTCCAATTTTTAACTTTAGCCCATTTTGATTTAATTTAATGTAAGCACACAATCGTTTCAGTGTATCCAATAATTACTTAAAGAATTGTTTGGGTCTACCCTTAAAATATCTAATAAAACTGATTTTTTAAAGTATTCATTGATGACGACAGAATAGTTTTTCGACGTAAATAAATAGTATGATTGTTGAGGAAATTAATACGAAAAACACCCATTTGAAAAAGATAATGTTCTTTTTTAATATACAATATTTTTATAGTAATGGATCGGGTAACAAAAATATAGGTAACTTTATGGATGAATTTTGTAAAGACGTTTCATTGATTCGAACAAAAAATTACGTCAGTAAAAAATAAATCCAATTTTTAATAAATAAAAACCTGATATAAAAATTTCACTTTGGACAGAAACATGACTTAATTCCGTAAGATAATGAATTAGAATATTTCGTTCGCGATTTCAGCAAAAGTGTCCTTCCAATTCTTCTTATAAGCAGCTATCCTAGATGATTTTAAGTAAGGCAACTCTTATCAAAATTTAGCCTTGGTAACGATTTACTGTTAAGGTAAATCAGTTCTTAGATTTCTCTTTCAGTGTTAAGAAAGAGTGCTCTAGTTAAGATTTGTAGGATTTTTTTTTAAATTTTGAAATATTCAGCAAATGAGTCTTATTATTCTTTTCATATTTTGATCGAATGCCTTAAATTATGTTACCAAATTACTACTTAAATAAAACCAACTATTATAAGTAATTGTATTGTTATGCCCATGTTAACTAAATTACAATTCGTTAATGCTTTTTTTTTACATCAGAAAAGTTTTTATTTTATATAGTTAATGGCGGCAATTACTCAACACCAACTAACAGTATTTTAAGCAGTGCTTAGTATTTTTTATCAGTTTCATCAAAAACGTATTTCATAAAAACAAATTCAGACTAAATTGTTTGAAAAAATTATTATCTACTTATTTCAAAGTAAAAAGGGCAAATAGGTCAAATTAAAGGCAATTTTATAAATAAGTTTTAGTTGCTTTTAAATTAGTGTAAATGCACAAAAAGGTAATTTACTTGGTAAAAAGCTTGATTTATGTATAGTTAACGATACATTATCATGATTTTAAGATTTGACTCGCTAAGTTAATTGATTTAGTTAGAAAATTAATCTTTATTTGTCGATTTTCAAAACAGTTTTAATTCTCTATATGTCTCTAGATTAAAATATTATGGTTCTCAGTCAGCATGATGATTAAAATTAAATGAATAAACATGGAAAATGTGTACCTTGTATTTATACCTTCTACTTTTTTTAGAAATAAGATTATTTTAGAGTGTATTTGAATTCAGTATGATAGTTTATTATAGTGTAAACAAATTAACACAGTTGATCGTTGAATTAATTGTTTTGGTTCAGAAATCAATCTTTATTTGTCGTATTTCAAAACAGTTTAATTTCCTTAATATATGTCTTGGAGGGAAATATTCTGGTTCTTCTTTCGTCATCTTGCTGATAAAATTAAATTAATAAAAAATATATATATTTACATTTTGTTTATGTCTACTATTTTTTCTAGATATAAGATAACTTAAATATTTCGAGTATATTTTTTATGAATGCACTAGAGTATATATTCTTATCAATACACTAGAGTATATTTTCATGAATTTACTATGCTATGCTAGAGTTTTGTCTAGAGTTTAGGATAAAAACATTAAAAGTTATTCAGGTTGAATCCAGACCTATCTTAATCATAAGGTCAAGGACAGATGTTATTTTCCTTTAATTATGCGTGATTGAAGAAATTATCTGGTAGAAAATAAATGTTTGGAATTTAATAGGCGATAAAAAAGAATAATTACATTTCAATTTTATACCTACGTAATTATCTTGCTTATAGGTTTTCTTAATGTATGTAGTTTATATTAGGTCAAATACGTAAAGGTCTAACTTATCTTACTTTAATAACAGAATTTGTCAAGTTAAAGAAAAAAAGTTACAGTTTAATTATAGCTTACGGGATGCATTTTGATTGTTAAACATGCACACACACACAAATCCTAACTCATGAAGATAAATAATAAATCTTTCACACTCAATTTTCATCGACTATATGAAATCTTTAAGCATTGCTATAAATAAGAAATTGTGTTTTTCTCTTTTGAATCCGTTCGCTGGTTTAAATATAGGGGAAATAAACTTGGAAGTCTTAAAGTGCTGTCCAAATTTCTTATAAAAATTATGTACTTTTTTTTATCTGCCCTCTATTTATTTGTTGCAACTCCCATCCATTTCCTTTAAAGGAATTCATAATGGAGCGATATATAGAAATATATTAAGCAAACCAGTTCACTTTACAAAAAACTTCCATGGTCATCACAATACCAATTACAGAATTCTTCCAGTTTTTCAAACAGAAATACACCATTACTCACAAATGATCATTCACATCTCATACGTTAAACCACAAAATAAAAGAATCCTGCCATATACACAATGACCCTGCATCGATTAAAAAAAAAGTGGAATGACTATCAGTAAATGTCCCTTCATGTAATTAAGATAGTACTAAGTATTCTTTCAGATTCCAACAGATGACACCAAGGTCGTAAGTGTCACTAAGAAACGTGATATGGGAGGTTTGGAACGGTCAGTTTAGGAAGTAAAGGGTGTAGGGTCTTTAATAGAAAGTATTTATGTGACACTCATTTGGATGATTTAATTAATGACATTTTAATTTAAGATATAATAATTTAAGATTGTTAATTTGGTATTAAGATATATTAATTTAAGATTAAGATATATATTAATTTGGTATTAAGATATATTCATTTAAGATTAAGATATATTAATTTAAGATTAAATATTTATTTTGTTTTTATTTATGAAGACTACAATTTAAATGAAATTTATCATATCCTATTTCCACATAAATAATTTTTTTAAAAATATTTTTCATATTTAGCCCCAAAAGTATTCAACTAACTATTTACTGTACTTTAAAGTGTATCCCTTCTTTAAACAGATTTAAAAATTCTGTCAGCAGACGATATTTATGTATTTTTTAATTTATAGAAGCGAATTTTTTTTATATATATTCCCCGCTGGGGGGGGGGGGGCAGAATTTCGATTATAAAGCATTGACATATTTTTTGTGTATATTTATGTTGTTTTTTGTGGGTTGTTTTATTAACTTTTATGTGTCTTATTATTAATGTGTCTTATTGATTATAATTATGATTATTTAGTCATAAATACGTTTTTTAACACCCTTGTAACGAAGTGATATAATTCTGTAATGTTTGTTTTGTGTAATAAAGTGTTTGTTTGTTATTTGATTCCTGTAGCACTGTTGCTAAAGAATAAGTTAATTTACACAATTATTAATTTATAGGATACATATCGTGAATATAGTAAAGCAATAAAATGTGTTAAACGTGTTTTTTTTATACATTTCTGTTCAACACAATAATAAATCATCAATTTGAAACAACTATTTATAATATAAATACTGCTAGTTATTTATGCAACATTTAATTAAACACAAATTCATAAAATCTTACCCCTGTATTATTTTCAAATCTCTTGAATGCATCCAATCGCCTATTGATGGCATAAAATCTTGGTTTAGGGGGAAGCTTGGGCCACGCTTGAATTGTGCAGTACTGGCCCCGTATATCTTTTTCTTTGGAAATTATTGTCTCTACACACTGATCGAATGAACCGAAACCGGACAGTGTGCCAGTCAGTATACCGTCCACTACCTTTGCAGATGCATCAGCCACTGCAATGAAATTAAAATATTTAATAATACTGTAAGAAGATAATAAGCGGCTTATAATTACACAATGCAACTGTCAAATTTTTATTTTTATTAAGTATTTTTGTGAGTCTATTTAAACAAAATCAGTTTTCAATGAGAAAATATTCTAAATGAAACGTTTAATTCATTTTTTAAAATCATATCAACTTTGCGTTTCTCTAAAAATTTGTACATTAAAAGGTTTAATTTGGATGTTGAAACATATTTTTTTACTGAATGTAATTACATTGTTGTTTTTAAATTTAAAGGGGAAAATTGCAATTTTATTATTCTTAAATTTATTCTCAAACAGTTGATTGAATTGGACTCTGTTTATTCAAAAGATCTTTTTCCAAATTTTATACCCTTATTAACATGCTAGATAAAGCCTACACTCTCCCTTCTAGAGGGCGCAATCACTGTCATTTGTCAACATGCTAGATATTATAAATATACATAAATGCAAATTAGTTTGCTTATATTATTATTATTATTAGTTTTTCGAGATTGTATTTTTTAACGACAACATTATAGTTTATTAAGATATAAAACTAGATCAGCAATTTTAATTGTTTACCAATAATATCCCATAAGCCGAAAATGTTAGGAATTATGGCGAAATATTACAAGCAGCAAGATTGACCGTGGTATTTTTTATACTGTAATTTTGGTACTGTATAATTCGTATGGATTCGTTAACTAACTGACAGGTGAATAAGCTTCCTTCTGCTGATAGCAAATTTAAATAAAAAAAATAAACATTTGGTTCTAATCTAGTGCTTGACATTTGGAAAAATTCTATTTATGTAGATATTGCCTTAAATAATAATGTAATAAAAAAACTACAACTTAAATATGTCTTGCTGACTTTGCTAACCAGCCATTGGCAAATAATTAAATGTAACAGTTTTGGTCAAAATGTCGTCAAAATTCAGTGAGTTTTTACTGTTTCTTCTAAGAAACTTCTCAGAGCTTCTGAAGATTTTTTTTTTTTGACCTACAGTCGGCCTTAATTAGCTGTTAAGAGATTTTATCTGGTATTAATTTAGATTGTAGAGATAACATATTAGTATTGGGGTTTGACGCAATTTTTTTTTACAATTCCTTAATAACTGAACACGCCAACAAGCCTTACTCCTTAAAGCGTACGGCTTGAGGACCCTCAGATCTGCTATCCACTGGAACAGAGACTTCTGGCACCCGGGTGACAATCCCAGCTCCCCAGAAGTGGCGGTATCCATGAAATACGGCATGGCCATCTTGATAGCTTGGCCCATAATCTTCTTCAATCTCTTGAGGCTAGTCTCAAAGTTTTTCACAGCATCTTCCACCTGAGCATCGTATTCCGGATCTCCTGGTGCAAAGGACTTCGGATCTCTAGGCACAGCAGTGGAAGATGCAGATCCTAGATCCCCTATTACGGTGGATGATAGGGACTCTTCATCTCCGGGTACATCTGTAGCTAATGAGGACTCCAGATCCCTAGGTACGACCGTGGAAGATAGGTACTCTAGAAGCCCTGGTACATCGGTAGGGGTTAGAGACTCTAGATCCCCAAGTGAAGTGTCGGGGGATGGAGATGAACATGAGGATTCTAAGAGGCAGAATACCACCAGGAAGATGCAGAGACGAGCGATCCGGATCACCATCATCTTGACGAGGAGTTTCCCAACCCCTTCTTCCGACTGGAGTGAGAGTGGTTTTGAATTTGGGCTTTCTCTCCTCTAGCGGACTGGCCGACCCATGGAAATTTTCAAGGTCTTCGGGTTGCTCGCCGTCTACTTTACACGTCTTTTTCTTCTTCCTCTAACGTGGCTGACCTTAATATAAACATAAAAAAAATGTATTTCTTTCCCCTTTTCGGTGTTAGTTTTTTTTTTAATGATTCATAGTGGTGGAGAATAGTGATGATATTGCTGATTGTTCGGTGACAATATTTCTTGTGGACAGCTGGACTTTATTTATGTATGGGCGGTTTGAATAAATTATATTTGTGTGTCTAGAAATATTGTTTGAAATGCATATTTCTTTCGAAATGGCAATAATGAGTTTATTTAAAGCTTCAAGAGCTAGTAATCCAGTGAACGAAAGGTTTGTATATATGACTTCTACTGAGACAAGAGGTTCAATTTAATAATATGTTTTCAATACCTTCTTATAAATAGTCACACAGAAAATATTAAATTATTGATAATTTTTTTCAAAACATAAATTAATAAAACAACAACTGTAATAAGCTTGGTAGATAATAAAACCCCTTATGTTTCGTATTCGTTTTTTTACTGCTAATTATATATATTAAAAACGCAACTGTAACATTTATCATACATACCGGAATTACTAAAGTTCGTTTTCTGACTTTTCGTTCAATTTAGAGAACTTTCAATTACTTTCACTAACTTTTAAAGTATTTGTTTGAAACTAATGCTTTTTAATACTCATATATCAATTATGTTACCTTAAGCTTCAATTCAATTATTTATAAATGACATTTTCGGGAAAATTTATCCTTCATGGTTGTTTAGGGAATTTTGTTGGGAGAATTCTAAAACACTTTTAGTTTTACTGTTATTTTTATAATACAATTAAAGTTTGCAGATCCTGAAAAGTATCTCAGATGCATTCAAATATAATTAAAATATGTAGTTGTATGTCGATATCTTGGAGAGACAAAATAAACACGATTATTCTAAGAAAATAAATACAAAATATGCATGTAGAAATTAATACAGAAAATTGTGTATGCTTTACAGATATGAAAAATTTTGAACTAAATAAATGCGAGCGGCAAAGAGTTCTGAGAAAAGATTTTTTTTCTCTTGCACACATTTTCTTGTTGAAACTGTCATACTTTGACTTTGTGCAGAAAACATATTCCAGGAGCTATTAACTGTGTTGGTTGAGTTAAGGAACACGTAAATCATGCTAGACAGTTGTCCATTTGGTAAAAAAATATGTACTCTTTTAACCTCTTCAGTTTCAATGATAATTTGGCATCATCATTTCAGAAAAAAAAATTCTGATCGTCTATTGCCGTAGCACATCATTCGAAGCTTCAAACTTTTTCTCTAAGATTTTTTTATTAATCTCAATAGATATCAGCCATACTATTTTTTGAAAATTATGATATGAAAAATGATGATGCTTGTTCCCCGGCGAAAACAGGAAGTAAATTTAGAGGCTCATGTGGCTGAGAGGTTTAACGTGTTCGCCTCGTAAGCCCAAGATCGCGGGCTTGAGCCCCGGCTGAGTCATCGGATTTTCTGGATGGGAAAGTCTTGGGTAAGCATGTCATATGATTATTTGGCATGTAAAAAATCCCCGGAGGGGCTATTTGGATTGGGTTCTCTCGGCAAAATTATATCTAGGCATGCTTTAACATCCACAGAGAACTCAGATTCATTGAAATCTGCTCATCAAAATTGGTAGCGAGAGTCATCTAGATGGTGCCACACAAAAATGGCTCTCAGTTCTGGGAAATATGCCGAGTCTGTAAAAGAATTGACCGCCAATGTTGGATAACAAAACTGAAGCCAAATGGCATCATTGGGACCGAAAGGGTTAAATATCACTGAAATAATATTGCTAAACCTTAACATTCAAATATGATTGCTTAGTTGTTTTACTTTTATAAAATGAAATAGGAATTTTAAGTGAACAAATAACACATTGAGTTCTGACTTGGACTATTTCGTATATGTGTTAAGAATAAGAAATTGTTATTTAATTTGCTATCAATATGTCTATAAGATTCATTATTCATTAAATATTTTCCAACTGCCAATACCAACAGCCCTAATAAAAGTACTTACACTTTAAATTTTTCAGTATTAAAATTTTCAAGAATGATGTTTTGAAATGAAACCAAATACTGTTACGTTATTATGTCCTTGAAATTCATTAAGTGTTATCAAACTGCTATTATCATAATAAAATTATATAAGATAAAATACATTGCGTAAGTAATTAGGTTTTAAAGTCTGTAAACATTAAATACAATAACCCTGCGATTGAAACATTTGTAAACACAAAACGTTTATATTCTTTTAATATAGACAATAACAAGGGAAATAAATCCTCTATCAGAATTTTTTTCCTTGGAGCTAAAGACCTTGATAACCTAATTTAGTACTTCATTACACGCGTAATAATATATATCTATATTTTTTTTACAATAGTGCAAAACAACACATAATAAATAACAATTGTATAGGAAATAAAGAAAATAAATACTCTTCCCCTAGCACTTTAAGTAAAATGTACAATAGCCAATTAAGATTTTTATCCGCCCCTTAGGATCTTTAAATATTACTACGGCATCTTTAGTATGTAGACGTATTCATGGCGTAGTTGCAGACGCTTGAAAAGCATCTAAAGTGTTAGATAGTGTCATATTAATTATTTTGTGACAAACATAATAGTGCGTCCTTGAAAAGAGAGTGTATCAAAGAAATGTTAATTTGTTGTATACCTTTTTGCTTCTTTAATGTATTGTGTTTGCATTTCAAATTACACTCCGTGCCAATCTAACTTGGGTAAAAACAAAGAGTAAAAAGGCAAAGGGAAAAGCGTGATTGGTCCGTTAGTTGGAAACTCTTGTGAGGCTATATTTACAAACAACATTATCTTAATACAGTTTAACCAAAATACACTTTTCATTCTGATAAAATTGCCAAATTTTCTCAAATAATATTCAATTCTCTTGGACCTTAAATGAAATTAATGTTTGAAACATGTTTCTGGATGGATTCACAAATAATTTATGGAACTCTTTACATCCGCGGAAGGATCTTCTAGATAGCATATTTCTATTTACCCAACTTAGGTTGGCAAGGAGTGTAGAGCTGTGTTAAAAAATACGTCCATATGGGAGAGTGTTGTACCTTGGGACAATTTTTACATTTTAATTTTTTTCTTCGATAATTATAGTCAAAATAAAAATTTAAAAGCAGAATTTCAACACACCAATATATACCTCTATAACATAATTTTTTAAATTCAGGCAGCTTGAAATTAAAAAATTGCCACTCATTTAAAGTAGAGAGGATAAACGGTCCCAAGGTACAATATGATGTTGTACCTTGGGACATACTTTATAATTCAGTCAATAGTCATACACTTGAACTAATTTGTGTCAGGAAACAAACTTTATTGTTTTTTTCAAGGAAATACACAAATAAAACTTCAGAATTCAAGAATAATTGAAATTATACAGCAAAATTGCAAGTCCAAATTATTTAACATTATATGATAATACAATATGCTTTACTGTCCGAAGGTACAACACACTACATGGTTTAAATAAAAGCAAGATAGTGGCCAATATAAATGCATTATCATTATTTTCTCATAACCACAATATTTTAAAATCTTCTCTTATATGAAGAAAATAAAATGCAGTTGACTTTTTGTAAAAGTACAAAGGTAAAAAATTATATTAGAATGAGAAAAATATTTACTTTGGGGTGATGAAATATTATTTTTGTGTCACCAATTCATCAATTCAATGATGCTAGTGTTAAATTTTATTTTGATGATGTCTGTTGGTTAAGGCTACCTATTAGAAATAAACAATATATGAATATTGCCAATAGATTCTAAGAAATTGTCAGTGTCCCAAGGTACAAGCGTCCCAAGGTACAACACTCTCCCCTATATTAACTAAATGGAAAAGCATAAATAGCTTTTATTTCAAGAAATTTACTTGTATACAAATATAACTTATACAAATCAAGATGTGACAGCTTATATTTCTTAAGCAGTGTGTTTGTATAAAATCAACAACTTTTTATAACTCAGGGTTCTTACTAGGGGTACAACCGCAATAATATTGGTTGTGTTGAGATTCTATTGCTAAGTTTCGAACGAACAAATACTCTGAATCTTTTTTTCATGTAGTACTTATCATTTTACATGAATTTTAATAGCATAAAAATCTCGAAATGTTTTCACTACTGTACGGAAATTAATATTTCTATTTAAAACAATACAATCCTCTAAGTTAATGTCCAATTAACTGAAGTTAATATCCAAAGTTTTGAAAGAGCTAAAACAGCCTACTTTCCAGTTGCTTTAATATTTAATCAAATTTTTATAGTATGAATGGACAAGCATAAGAAAGCAATCTATAAAAGCTACTTTCTATAGAATTTATCTAGAATGTCATATCTTTCTTACACACGCAAAAATATTTATTATTAACTCTAAAATTTAAGTAAAAACAAACCGACCGACATATATACGAAAAGCAAACACAGAGATGGACAAAATATAAAAATTATATTGTTGGAACTGAAGTTCTAACAGGCTATCTCATAAAGAACAGATGGACAGACGAGTGGAAAATATACAGAACTCTAATATTATTTTTTAAATTCCACCTCTAAGCTGAAGGTAGCAATTCTACTACTCTGGTTTTACATACTTTTTTTGTGGTGAAAGCTTGCTCGTATTTTACGATAAAAGATTACACCATAAATATCGAAATAGCACATGCATCAGCAAGCGAGTACAACATTTTACGCATTTTATAATGTAAAAAACTTATAAATTATAAAATCATTTTTATTTATATATTCTGCCATCATGGCGAACATCTCTTCTTTTATTTTGCAATCCTTTTTATTTACAGTACTTTGTCTATCTCAAAGTTTTTTTCACATTACTGAGATTTCCTTCCTCCTTACCTTGCTTACCTTGTATCCTTATTTGAATCTCATTAGCATATTTAAATTAAAATGCAAGTAGAAAGTATTATCTTTGCTAATCTAAGATTTTTTTTAGTAGTTTTGAACTCACGAAAGACTAGACAATTTATTAGCTTTCCAAAATTTAGCAAGGATTTATGTGAGTAAGCGAGTACAAGTTTACGTTTCAAATTTATCTGAGCTTTAAGTACTACGATGGCAGCCAATAAGATCTCAATAAATGATCTAAATATACTACTATCTAGAAAATAATTAAACTTCTCAAATTTCGGTATCATGTCAAAAAAAATGCCATAAAAGTGATCGAGTGTTTCTATTTGTTTTAAAAAATCATTATTAATATTGCTACTGAAAAGGAAGTTATGTTTTACTTATAATTAAGAGCAGTTAGAAAGTAACTGCTAAGGATTTCCCAGATATTGTAAACGTATAATTAGAATATTTTTCTATCTCCTTATTCCCATCCGAGGAAATCGAGTTTATTTTAATTTCGCGGTTGAGTTTCATTTTTTCTCATTGTGTAAAGTATGCTGACCTCCAGTCTGTTATGACCACAACGATGGTTTGTCTGCTTCCCATTTTCTATTTTGCCTTGATACCACTTAATTATAAACTGGATTGATGATGTCGGTAAAATATCGAAATAAAGGTTTTATTTTATTATAATTAAAGTAAATGAATCTTCAATGTTTTAAAGGCGTAATGAGTCAAATCTTTTTAAATGCGTAATTCTGAAACATATGTTTTTAAATGCGTAACGCTAATCAATCGGTAACTAGGGTCATATGGGGGAAATATGGATAAAAAAATCACAACATCCTATTTTTTTCTAAAGTATGAAAGATAGAAAGATTTAATTTTGCATGGATTAAGCTTAAATAATTTATAGAATTTCTTTAAATAATCGTTTTACCTAAAACTTAATTATTATTACTTTTATTTTAATTATTGAGTGACCAGGAATTACCCCGGGTTTGGGCAATTATGGGTCACCAAGGGGTAAATATGGGTCAACCATTTTTTTTTATAGTAATGCATGTCAAAAGTAAATTAATATTCCAAAATATATCATTTTTTGCGCATAAAACGATTGTTTTAGCACATAAAACTAATGAAAGCGATACTTGGTATATTTTTTACGCCAATTTAGAATTCTCTATGCATCTTTCTTCATACATGTATAATGAACCATCAAAAGAACTCTATTTTGACAAAAAAAATTCAATGGACTTTATTACAGCAATCCAAACTGAGTTATATCGAACAAATAAATATTCTTTCAAAAGTTTTTATTTCAAATAAAGTTTCTCGTAAGCTTAAAGCAATGGCAACAGTGAAAATATTGAATAAAAATAGAATTTTCATTCTATTTCAAAGTAGATTAAATTTTTTGTTATTTAAATTTTAAATAAACTTCTAATTTGAATTTTTTAATGAAATTTGGAGTGCAGCCTAATTTGATTTTTTCCCTCAAAATGACGTATACCACTTAGCTAAAAAAAACTAAAAAATCAAAAAATATCACTGACCCAGAATTACCCCAGTGACCAAGAATTATCCCAGTAAACTGGGGGATAAATCGGTATACCTTTAAAACTATTTTAAAAAATAATAATGAAAAATTTATATAGGAATGGAAAGCTTAGACTGTTTCCTATTGAAAAATAGCCCCAACAAAATAGTTAGTTCAAATATGTTTCTCCAGTATGGATCTTAAAAAAATCATGTTTTTCAAAGGCAATCTTTTTTGAAGATGTTTCTATAGTAGTGTAAAAAGTATTTTTTTTCCTATTATTTGCTGCAGAGTTACATTATTTTTGAGCTCGATATAAGAAAATATAATGTATAAGGATGACTTGGCATAATTTATTTGTTTTGTAAAAACCGTTTTTAATTCTTAAAACTTAGTAACCATTATTTACCCCGGAAAGAGAGTGACCCATTATTCCCCCATGTGACCCTACCACAATAATGATTTAGTTTGCACTCACCACTTTAATTTTGTCTTGAATCCACATAATAAAAACTGGATTGATTATTTTCGGTAAATTACCGAAAGTTAGATAGCGTTTTATTATTTTTGATATAAGGAATTGTCAAACATGTAAATGCTTAATTTCAGATTGACAATGCACGATAAAACATTACATCTCAGGTCCCAAATGCAATTGGGTAAAACCTTGAACAAATATTTTTTTTTTGAGGTTTTAAAAATATGTTAGACAACAGAATATATTTTTGTTTCTTTGTAACTGTAAAATCTGTCACCACGGATATAGATTGTAGACAACACATATTGATTTTCTGTTTCGATAAAACCATCAAAGCTGTAACATGTCACTTAGTGTTTTTAAATATACAAACTATTACTTTTTCCGAAAGTTTGGGATATTAATCGCTTGTATAATTTCTTTTTATTCAAATACTTCCTTTTGTTTTATGGAACAGTTTCGGTTAGACCAAATAGAGAGGCTAGAATTTTTCTATAATACTACGCGGTCTTTTTGCAGCATATAACCATCACGCTTTTCTAATATGATTTTATAGCCTGTTAGAGGAACGTAACCCTAAATGAAAGACTGATAATTCGTGGTCTTTCATAAACATTTTGTACATGTTTTACACTCCGTATATTACATTAAAAAAAAGCCAAACGCTAAATTTTTACTCAGAACCTATGGATTAAAATTTAAATTATTCTTAGTTTTCTTAAATAAATAACTATAGTTATATTTTCTTCAGAAATAAATCAATAAGCAATTACCTAAAATAAAAATACAAAAATATGCCTGAATATTTTAAAATGCATGTTTTTTTTACGCTGATATGGAATTATTTTAAAGCAAAGAAAAACCACAGCGCACTACTAAAAAAGTATCATCTAATTCTAGTCAAATCTACTCTTAGATAGATTTTCTCACCAGGATTTTCAAACCCTATCCAAGATACCTGTCAAATTATGTGTCTACAGATAATTTGTCAAACTGAAATATCTGACCTCAATTTCCAAACCAAGTCCTTCGCCATGACCTACACTGTTCTTGTCACCTATACCTCGACAAAAATCGAAACATTTCTTAATAAAATTCCAAATAGAAATTGCATTAGTTTAAGACCCCACTCAGATTTCAAAAGCTAATGCTTCAAGCAGACAGATAGCGTGACAACCTTTAGTCTCAATCAATACTGGCAATTCAAGGACGCTGGTCTTTTGACATAGTAGCTGAATCTTATACATAAAATCATTTTTTTAGCCATTGATCAAAAGTAAGAAACCTCCTCTAGTTTCCGTGTTCCAAGCAGATGATACATGGACAGGTTCAAAGAGATGTGACAAGGGCTTTCCCATGAACTGCGTTTTAGAATTCGAAGCATTACGAAAATCTAAATTTAAAATTAATTTTTGGAGTTCTTTCCTCCTTTCCGTTTCACGTTTTCTCAGAGCAAAATGGGGAATGTAGTTTGTCTTAATTATTCAATAGATAATGTATCATAAGGTGCTGAGCTGCAGTATGCCAAATAAATTAATTTTTCTTCTATTGGAGCGACTTTCCAGTGTGGGCCAGGGCCTTCTCAAGAACTCGCTTTCATTCTGCTCTCTTCTTATAGGTGGTTTGCAAGTTACTTATCTTCAAAATTTGAAAGTCTTTAGTGATGCAGTCCATCCGTCTTAATTTACGTCTGCCCCTAGTTTTAGTTTCTATTACTTTGCAGTGAAGGATTATATAAGTTAAGGAGGAGATCTGCATTCGGCAAAATGTCCGGCAAATTTCATTCCTTTAATTTTCAAAAAAAAAAAAAAAAACAATACAATGCTAATTTCCTTTTATAATTTATATAGTTCATTCAGTAAACTAGTTACTCTTACTATACTAGGAATAAAACGAAAGAGAGTACCATCGAATGGGGTACCTGCCTCTAGAGTATACACAATATCTATATAGCTTAATCCAAAAAATAAAACCCTAATACTGACTTCTTGAATATTTATTCGCTCATAGATCAGGCAGTTTTGCCACCTATTGAAAAAGGCAAACACAATTTTTAAAAATGTATTTAATGAGATTTGCTTGTAAAGCTAGGCCCAAATTTACTGGAATATATTTTTTTTCAGGAAATTTACCAATTTTCATGGAATTGAAGTTTTTTTTTCTTGAAATTGTTTTCATGAGCTATTTGCGAAAATAAGTAATAATGTGTTCTCATTTTCAGACTTTGTACCGATGTTTTAAAATTTATGTTTTGATTCCTGATGATTAGGTAGCATCAGTATCACTTTTTTATTAATAACCGCAACAACGAAACATTTTATGAAACTTAATAATAATATTTTTGCACGGTTAAATTAATATTTTTGAACTGTCCTGCTGACCGCTGACCCAGAGATATTTAAAGTTGTTCTGGACAGTAAGCCCTCTGGACGAGTATTTCTTAAAGGGCATTAGACGTTCAGGACCTTCTAACACCAACCTATCTAATTTACAATCAAATTTCTGAATGTCTAGCTGAAGATTTTTGGAAATATGTAATAACCTTGAACTTAATAACACATGTATTAGAATTTAAATTACTAGTTAATTGCTTAAACCTTTGAAAAAGAAAAAAAATAGAAAAGAAAAATGATAGAGGATTTTTTAAAAATATGAAAGCAAAATACTATTAATAAGTTATGCATACATATGTTATAGTAGTGCTAAATTGTACTGATTTATTCAATTACACTTTTAAAAAGTTTGTAGCTATTAAACATATAAATAAAAATATGAATAAAATAGACCACTATTTACCCACCACTTTAAAAGCTGTAACTAATTTACTTTCATTCTGCATATATATGTGATATATCTTACAAATCTCTATAAAGTAATAATACTAACCACACAAAATTTTAATTAAGCTCTTTTATAATAACTCTTAATTAATTTCTTGCCGATCCATCGAACAATTCCCACCTTTTAATAGGCGTCAAAACATTATTTCCCAGATACATCAGAATTTGTTTTGTCTTCTGTAATCCACTCCTCTCATAATCATTGAATGAAGCCTTCGGTACAAAAAGAAACAACTCCTAAAATTTGGTTTCCTTAATTCTCAAAGTTTTGGCTAGGCGTTGATAAGTGAGTGAGTCACTCGGGACTTAAAATATATTTTTTTTAACGTTGTTGCTTTATTGGCGGCTGAGATTTGAAGACTTGGCATATTCCCAGACCTGAGAGTCATTTTTTTGGTGTGGCACCGTCTAGGCGACTCTCGCTACCAACTTTGACGCTCAGATTACAATAAATCTGAGCTCTCTGTGGATGTTTAAGTATGCCCAGATTTAGTTTTGCCGAGAGAATCCAAGCCAGTTGTGCTTCTTACTATTAAAATTGACAAAAAAAATTAATTCAAAAATTCCCTAAACTCAAATTCGTTTTTTTTTGCAATAGGTCAGGCAAATTGAAAAGGGCGCAGGAGGCCAAGACTGCTATCAGCAGCTGAAACTTTGAGTTAAGATTTTTAATAGGGTACCCGAAATTCAGATGAAACAAAAACATCCTAGATTGATACAACACCCAAAAGTTACATAAAAGAAAATGCCAAACTTGATTGATTTTTTAAATTTTCAATGCATGTTTTAATTTATCATGAAAAGAAACGAAAGTATTGGTTAAAAATTTTGAATGGAAAAACCATTATTTCAGAGAAATGAATTGCCTTTCTGAACATAAAAATCGATAATTTTCAATTAACAAAACTGCTTTATATGAACACAACGATCTAATGATTTTCTTTTAATGTAAAAGCTTCGGAAGTTAAACAGATTCTATAAAATGCGTTTTTTAAAGATTGGGATTATATAAAAGCCCCATTCACTTTAAAGAATTGAGACATGATTGGACAGTATCAAAGCCATATAAAGGACTTGTTTTTAAAATCGTTATAAAAGGATCTATTGCAATTATTTGAAAACGCTTTCTCTCATTTTAAGGCCTTGGGGAAAGATTAAAAATGTGCAACAAATGAAACTTTGGTTATTTGTGTTCAAAATTTATGTGTTCTTAAACTAATTTTTAATACTCTCTCTGAAAGAAATTTGTTAACCTTAATTAAATTTATGATGTTTCCTACTAAATTTAAGGCTGCTAATAGCTTGCCAAGGAACAAGTACGATTTTTTATTTTCCTTTTTAAAACTTCTGTACGTTTTTGAACAAAATCCGAAAATATCTTTTAAAAAAAGACTCACTTCAAATACATTGCATTTATTCACAATTGCAATTTATGTCGACTACTTAGTTCAAAGCTGGATGTCTATGTCATATGAAATAAGGAGCTGGAGATTGGGAATGAGTTACTTGCTGTCGGTGAATTCAAGTTTTGTATTGTATTTAGTACTATACAGAAGACAGGAACGATTGAAAAAATTAACGAGAAACTTACACCATTTTCCAGAAAGTCAAAGAATTTCAAATTTTGCTTTCTGTGCAGTATGCATTTTAACTCTTGGGTATACTATATGCTACACGATTGCTATTACATCAGAAAGTTATGCCATATTAATGAAGATTTTTACATTTAACAAGCTAATCATGAGACTAGAGTTGCGTATACCATTATTCTTTGTTAAATTACTTTCTTTAACGTGCCTGCAACCAGCTTACACTAATTTTATCGCAATATTGTTCTGCAGATCTTGCCACCACATCTGTTTGTTGTTTCAAAATCTTAGAAACAATGTTGAAGAATGTCAATGTGAAGACTTCACTTATACGGTTCAGAAAGATATCTTAAGATCCAAAATTAAAATAGTAAAAAATCTCGAAGACATACAGGCAACGTTTTCCTTTCCTTCATTGCTCATTTCTATAGCAAGTTTCAGCTACGGCGTTGGTGCCATTGGAACCCTTGTTACGTATGATCCAAAAACGATGGATATCTGGTTGGTGCTTGACTCCTTTTACTCATTACTTATAACTTTTGGTCCGCTCACTACAGTCGTCTGGACTGCTGGTCGAGTTCCAATTGAAGCCAAGAAATTTCAAGAAGCATTTTTAAAGAAGCTAGAATATAGAGTGGCATTCGGAAACACATCCGAAAATCAGCAGCTGGAAACATGTTTCCTCAACACGTCAGATCTAGTGTTGAGCGCAGAAAGCGTTATTTTTTTCAGACGAAGTCTGGTGTTGGGGCTAACAGGAAGCATTTTAACGTACACTATTTTGTTGGTTAACACCAATTAGTTGGTTAACACCAGTTTGCTTAGAACTCTCCTTAGGATGCTCTGATTGTATTTAAGAATAAAAATACAGTAAATAAAAATTTGGTGTAAGAATTTTCTCTTTGATGAAAATTTCAAAATAATAGCAATGCAAATTGTCTGTAATATTAATGCAATTGTCTGTAATATTAATGCAAATTACATGCACTATCATCCGGACTTCTGTTCGAGCTACAATTGAAGTCAAGAAATTTCGGGAAGCATTTTCGAAGAAGCTAGAATATGGAGCAGCATTCGGAAGCACATTTGAAAATCAGCTGGAAACATGTTTTCAGCTGGAAACATGTTTCAGCTGGCTGTTTCAACAAGCTGTTTCAGCTGGAAACATGTTTTTTTACACGTCAGATCTAGTGCTGAGCGGAGGATGTGTTATTTTTTTCAGAAGAAGTCTACTGGTATTGGGACTTACAGGAAGCATTTTAACGTACACTATTTTGTTGGTTAACACCAATAATAGTTAGATTAGAACTCCCCTTAGGATGCTCTGATTGAATCTAAGGATAAAAATACTGTAAAGAAAAATCTGATGTAAGAACTTTCTCTTTGATGAAAATTTCAAAATAATAGTAATGCAAATTGTCTGAAATACATATTAATGCAAATTACATGCACTATCATCCGGACTTCTGTTCGAGTAACAATTGAAGTCAAGAAATTTCGGGAAGCATTTTCAAAGATGCTAGAATATCGAGCAGCATTCGGAAGCACATTTGAAAATCAACAGCAGGGAACATGTTTTTTTGGCACCTCAGATCGAGTGCTGAGCGGAGGAAGTGTGTTATTTTTTTCTAAAGAAGTCCACTGGTGTGGTGGCTTATAGGAAGCATTTTAACGTACACTATTTTGTTGGTTAACACCAATAACAATTAACTTAATACTTGCCATTGGAAACTCTTGTTACATATGATCCAAAAGTGATGGATATGCCGGTTGTATTTGACTCTTTTCACTCATTGCTTACAACTTTCGGTCCGCCCATCTGCTGTCGTCTGGACTGCTGGTCGAGTTCCAATTGAAGCCAAAAAATTTCAAGACACATATTTAAAGAAGTTAGAATGTAGAATGGCATATATGGAAGCATATCCGAAAATCAACAGCTAGAAACAATTTTTTTTGACACGTCATAGTATTATTTGCTGGACATTTCTTGCTGCACGGGCCGTTCATGAGTCGGCAGTTATTTTGACGATGCTCGGACCTGGAACCTTTCGCATGCCAGGCGAGTATCTAACCGACTAGCTCCTCAGCCAACACCCCCCCCCCTGCCCTTCCAGTTGTAGCTAAGAAATTTCAAGATGCATATTGCAAGATCAAATATCGAATGGCGTTCGGAATCAGAACCGAAAACCAACAAATTGAGAAATGCTTGTTTGACACGTCAGATTTGGTTTTGAGTGGTGTGAAAGTCATATTTTATAGATTTGCCCTGCTGCACACGTTTGGATTTGAAATTTAAAAAAAAAAATCGTTCATTAAAAATAGAGTCACCTCTTAATTACACCTCGAGATGTGTTATGTGTGCTTTAATGGCCTTTCTGCCCCCCCAGGAATAAAAGATCAGGAATTCCGAACTATCTTCTTTTTAGAATTAACTACAGAAATGGTATGCTCTCCTATGAAGTAGATGTTAATCTACTTTATATGTATTCATAATTATAATCTAATTTATTGAACCTTACAAATAAATACATAAAAAATTATTTTAATGAGCTATGACTTAAACTGATATCAACTGATCTGCGGTGATAAACTAAAATCCGTGTAAGTTTGGAAAGACGTTATAAAATATAATCTAATGCGATAATTTGATAGTTTATTATTTGTTTACTAAAGTAGCTGACAGGCCTTCCATTTTTTGCATTGAAAGCTGATTAGTTTAAGTTAGTATTTCTTCAAAAAAAGTCACCTTTTTTACGCGGCTAATAGTGTTTTTTTTTTCAAGAAGTAACGTTGCAATTTCTCAAACTAGGAAAGAAACCAAAATTTTGAGTTTTTGGAAACTAACCTTGTATACACTCTTAAAACGAACGAGCGATTTTAACTCAGTCTGAGTTAATTTCACTCCTCCAGTCTGGAAAATGCACTTACCCGGAAGGAGTGGATTCTTTGTGTGTTAAGCCTCCGACAGGATCACTCCAAACGAGTGATTTTAACTCAGTCTGAGTTAATATTCAATCCTTAACAGTTTCTAAAATGCACTTCTCCAACTGGAGTGGGTTTCACTCTTTTGTTTTAAGAGTGTATGTGACCCAATACTAAACTTGCTCAGGTTCATCCAATAAATAGAAAAAATACGATAAACATGCATTAGCTGTGCCGTCAAAATATATTAAAAATAAAACATTATTTTATACTTCAACTCAAACTTGATATTATACCAACAATTATAGTTACGATTGTATTAAGTTTCACCAAATCAATGCTTTTTTAAGACTTCTTAGGTTATATAAAAAATGATTGGTATGACTATGTGATTTTTTTCATCCGTAGGTACTTTATTTCACCGACAAGTACCATTGACCAATCCCCAAAAAGATCCATTCCAAGGTTATCATGGATTCTTTGGTTAAATTTAAACTGAAGCCCCCTCATCATTGCGATGTCATAGGAAGGTTGGTTTGAAGCGGTTACAACCGGTTAAATGCCCCTCTTAATAAGCTGTAGACATTCCCATCACGTATCAGTTCATAAGGTTGCAATATTTTTAAGGAGATCACAAAGAAAAATGTTAACGTTATCTAACAATGGAAACAGAGCTTCTGTAACTTGTTAATAATGTAATAGAGAATATATGGTGTGTATTACTACAAAATTAAAAATACAATTAATGTTGCAATTTATTTTTTGTAACAGTTAAAAACTACTCTATTTTCATTGCCTTCGTGAACAATTACAAAATTTTGTAGATTCTTGAAAATAAGTACATAAAAGTCACTTTCTTTTGACATCATCTTTCCTTTACAATAGCTGAAGACACCCGTGTTTTTGCCAATTTGATGAATTAGATTGGACCAAATTAGAACTTTTTATAATTTTGATTTAAACTACAAATATAATTTGTTTTTAATTTATTTTATAATAAATTAAGACAAATGTATTTACTTTTTTTGTACACGCAAGAAGTGACTCTTCTCTAAGCTTAATTAACAATGCGTCGTAAAAAAAGTAAAGAAATAATTTACAAATAAAATAAAAACGATTCAATTATACTCAATTAATTACAATTATGTATAATTAAAATAATTTCATATTCTTTGGCTTTGCAATAAAAATATATAATGGAAAATTCTTTTATATTTGCTATTTGGTTAGTATTATTACGAAACTATTAAATAGTGCCAATGTCAAATTATCCCATTTAAATAATATGGATGACTCTTTTGCAACATCTACTGTGAAATCCGATTCGGCTTCCCTTCAACCCTCTCTTTTCTTCGGTACAAAATTAATGATTCTTAGTTATCTGGATCCTCACACTTTTTTGCCAAGGTCGATTCTTACATTTAACTTAAACGGCGTTTCAGAAAATTGACGACAAGCAGGGACGCACGTATACCATTAACACTTTCCATCTTTTGGTTCGTTGTGGCTGTAATCAGCGCTTGACATATTCTGAATAAATTGCATTAACCGCTCTCACGTTTTGCAAACACATCTGTAAAATTTTTTGGGTTCTGCCTCTTCAAATGTAAGCTTATACATACTTACTTCATTTACTTGCCGCCCGGTGGCGCAATCGTTTGGATGCTAGCCTTTAAAGCTGCTGGGCTCGGGTTCGAATACCGGTCTGGCAGGGATGTTTGTGACCGTCAATAAATGTTGTTATTTGTCTAGGTGTTTGTGTCATTTCTTTTTTTGTGTGTCTCTTGTGCTTGTGTCATTTCTGGAGTCTAATACAATAGACCAAAGGTCGCATTGTTCGGCGAACTTGCCCCCGCCCCCACCACCACCAAGAAAGTCATATGTCATATATGAAATACTTCATTTACTTATAAGGATTGATATTTTTGTTTCTTTTATCAGAATCTTTTCCAGTGTCTTTACTTTGAGTGGCAAAAGCAATCTACAAAACCCTAAGATGGTCAGTCAATCCCATATTTTTCTTCGGTTTTGAATGACTGAGAAAACCAAAATGCCTTAGGATAACGAGCGTATTGAGGACAGATTTTTATGGTATTTAATTTTATAGGATTATTAACACAGTTAAAAAAATATTTTAGTTAATCAAGATGGACATATAGAGAACTCTTTGTGTTTGGACCACTGACAAAAATATTTGAAGCTAAAACCTATAAATCTTATTTTGATGTCATTTTAAGCCTGTGATGTCATTTTAAGCCCATTGAATGTCTCGATAAATTAATTTAGAATTTCGCCCCTTCCGAGCAAGGCACACAAGGATGGCTTTAAATGGCCAAATTTAGTGAACACTTTTCTTTAAAATGATTAAAGGTGGAGTTTCAGCAGGGAAGCCAGTCATTTTTATTTGTTTTATAGACTGTTTAAATCTATCCATAATAGGAATTACGGTGTAATCCCTTTTGTTTAATTATGTTTCTTCCATACTTGTTTACATGTAAAAAAAGCATGTTTGTTAGATTCTATAAACCTACAAAACTTGTTAAAAATCGTTAGTTAAAATGAAGTTACAACTTTATCGGAACATACGCAGATACTTCCTTTTAACTATGGAAGGTAAGTCTGGTAAAAGTCTGCCACACTGCTCTCTCTCTCTTCTGATTAACCTTACAAGTTACGGCTCGAAATTAATATTCTATTTTTATTTGAGGTAAGATCATTTACAACAATTATCTTCCCTTTCTTCGTTGTGACCTCTGTGTGTCTGACCTACACATTGCTGCGAATGGTGGCTTGTCACGTACCGAATAATACATGCATTAATACAACTTTCGCGAAAAAAGAAAAATGCGTTCCCTTGATAAACCTGCTTATAAGTGATATGACTTTTTTAATATATTAAAAAAAATATTTGTCCAAGGTGTTTTAGATATTTGTTTTTATTAAGTTTATTTATTTATGATTATTTAGCCTTATCATCAGCCTTACTTGTGTGGTTATGGCAGTAATGCATGCAATAAGAAACATGATTAAATATAAAATGTACATTCTTGACATGGCCATTCATAAGTAGCAATTTGCTTTTTTCTCAAAACTGGACATCTGCTTATCTACATAAAAAAAATGTATAAATATTGTTAGAAATGTATAATTTTCCTATTGTATCGCGATAATGTAAACTTAAACAACAAGGAAATTATGAAGTTATTGGAATTATGATTATAATCCATAGTCAGTTAATCATAATGATAATTATTACAAAATTAATGTGATGTCCCTACTTGGTTTTTACATAGTCGTTACTTAATTTTAATGTAGGTTTGCTTATGTGGGAAATTGTTGTGTTTTCTTATATCCTTTTCATGGCGCAAGTGCTAATTAAAGACGTCTTTTTACTGAATATATATCTATTAAAATTATGTGTCTAATTGTAAAGACCTTGTTATTTAAGAAATATATCTCAATTAATATTTATAAAATTTATATATTTATTTATAAAAAGCTAATTCCGTAATAGCCGAATCTGAATAAAGAAAGTCTGTTATGCTTTGGGAGTAAATTCAGACTAAATCGAACAATTGCAGAAAAAAATTCTTGCATATTTAGTCATACTGGTTCGGTATGGTCTATATGGTATGGTATGGTAAGGTACATACATATTCCAGCTTGTGTGCCTGTTCAGAGAACCGCTTATGAGCTTTCGTCAAGTGGGACGGACACAGAAAGAATATTAACAGTCACAAAGAAAGGAATAACACATAGACAAATAACAACATTTATTGACGGTCACAAACATCCATGCCTGACGGGGATTCGAACCCGACCCCAGCAGTTCCAAAGGCTAGAGTCTTAACAATTTCGCCACCGGGGCAGTTTTTTTTTAAAAAACTATCATAGGTTTTAATTATTTTTTGTAGATAAGTATTGAAATATTACGGAATATACGAAATTTTCCTGATGTTAGCGAAATTATATATAAAATGTTTATGGGATAGACGATAATCATTGAGTTGAATTTGTAAGATATATTTTAGTTCATATTTTTAGAAATGCTAAGGTTCATTTTGTTCATTTTCTTTTCCCCATGATGAGCATTTTCAACTTTCCAACAACTAATGACAGTTCGAATTCCAATCAATAAATGCGAAATATAAAAAATAAATCCACACAAAAAAATCTTTCGAACTATCCTCTTACATTCCGCTCCTGGCAATTGTCGTTTTCGAACCAAGTGAAGTAAAAAGTATGACGCCAATCGGTAAATGATTGCGTCTAAATCGGGGATAACCCTCAAAGGTCCTTTCAACTGCAGCTATAATTTATCAGAGACAAAGAAAAATTCCTCAGTATGAACCTGCAACTAGTTGACTGAAAAAAAGACACTTTCTCTACTTTTTTTCCCACCTTGACCTCCAAAAATTACGAATCAGCTAGGTAAGGTGTTCCCCTGTACGTCAACCTCTGAGAGTACGTTTCCAAAGTCACACGACCAAAGTTTTTGAAGGTCGCCATTAGGTCGGTATCACTGGTCGTCAGTGGTCGGCATTAACCCCTTTTTTTTTGGAATGAACTTTTTAACTTTCTCCTTATTAAGTTTTACGGGAAGTAGGGCTAATTAATTCTGAAACTTGCCTTTGGTTGTCTTTGAAATCCTTGTCCTATATGCATATTGGATTTCTTTTTATCGTGAATTTCACTTGCATCAATCATGTAATCTGATGCGTCTGGACTGAATAATAATATTAAGTTTTAGGTAACGAATAATCAAGGTTTAGCTTTAAATTTTTATGAATTTATCCCTTTCAGTCCCATTGATGCCATTTGACATCATGTTTCTGATCATAATATAAAAAAATAATAGGGTTGACAAACATTATGATTAATAAAAAATATTTCTAATAGAAAAAGTTTGAAGAATCGAATGATGTGCTTTTTGATATCATAAATGGCTATAGACAATCAGAATTTTTTTCTAAAATGATGATGCCAAATTGTCATTTTGGGACTAAAAGGGTTAAATAATAAAATTAAATTGCAATTTTATTACTTTCAAAAACTGTATATTATAAAGTTTTGGTGTTGTATTATTCACAAGAAAGTGATCAATAGGTCAATATAAAGCAAATGGTTGACATTAACTTCTTTTTATCTTTGGAATCAATATCCTTCATTGTCCATTAGTATCGATATGTTCTAACCTTATTTTTCTTAAAGATCAATTTCAGTTTTCTGAAGTGTGATAATATACGTAAAATTTTATTCTAAATATTATTTACATATTTTAATTAAGTTCTAATTCGTTTTGTTGAAGTTTTTTAAAAGTTAATCTTGATTTCATTAGAATATGCAAACTCTATACTTTATTAAATTATGGTTATAGTATTGCAACTTGTTATTTAGTAATTAATAATAGTATGCATTTCTTCTTAAAATATAACGTAGGTAATCGTAATTATAATATAAAAAAGTTCTATGCTCAAAATAACCATAGGGGAGACCGGGGCACAATGGACCACTTTTTCATTTTTTGCGCTATAAGTACGAAAATATTCATCAAACGTGTTTAGAAAAAGGTGTATATATTACATATATATCCTGGTTTAAAAATACATTACCTAAAAACTATACTTTAAAATACTTTTTTCTGAATTCACTTTTTTATTACAAGTGAGAAAGTGGTCCATTGTACCCCAGGTTCGGGGTACAATGGACCACATCACGGGGTACAATGGACCATGTTATTTTTTGCTGAAAAAAATTTATCTAATCTTTTCAAAGATTAAAATACATGTAAAATAAGTATTTTATTTGAATTTTAAGTATCCAATTGCATTAAAATTTCTTTTAGTGAGAAAATATACTATCAGTCAATATTGAAAAGATGAGGAAAACAAAAGAGTATTATCGAACATTAATATTTGCAAATGAAAAAAAAAATTAGCAAAAGCATTAAATGTTATCTTCAAAATTATAAGATCACTTTAAAGTGAAAACACTTTTTTTATTACTAAACACAACAACACCAAAATTGTAGGGCCAAACTGTGGATCAAAGAATCTTCGTTTTTATGCGAGATTAATTTTTTAACTTTTTTAAAGTCGGTTGAATATTTTACTAAAAAAATTAATTGTGGCTGAAAACTTTACTAACAAAACTTCCATTTTGTGCATTTTACCAATTTTGAGAAATTTTTTTACTTAATTATTTATAACTACAACAAATAACTCAAATTTTTGTTAGTAAGAAAATCAACAGTAATCAAATATTAATTTAAAAATTTAGGATATTGTACTTCTGTTATGTAAATGTTGAAATTTATTTTACAACCAACTCAAATTTCTAAACTTCTTGTTTTAAATAATTTAACACTCTAGTATCACATTCGATTTTAAAAATACATTTCTCATTCAAAGCACTTATGTATTGTTTGAAGTCATAATACATGAACTAAAACATCTGTTCACCAATAATTTGTCACTTCTGGTTTAAAAAGGAAGTGAATGTTAGGATATATATTAAAATATTTTACTATTATAGCAAATTTAACTTTTAATAATTAGGAAGGACTTGCGTCAATATATCTTTTATTTTATTTTGAAACTAAAAGTATTTCTAAAGTTGCTTGGGGCACAATGGACCATGGTCCACTGTACCCCAGATTTTGTGGTCCATAGTGCCCCATATTGTAGTTGAACGAAAAACAAAATTAAAATATGCTGTATTACGATTTCAGAAATTTATTTATAGATTATATAGAAAGACAAACATCTTGCCTTTCAACTAAGCTAAGCCACTTTGTCCAACTAAAGTTACTTTAATGATGAGAAGATAATTTCTAGGAGCGAGCTTTTTTACTTTTACCAGGTTAATACACATCAGTAATAAAAAATGGCATATGTGTGAGCTAACAACATGCTTTTTCTTAATAACTAGATCAAGACTGTTATGCCATCTTTTATTTATAATAAGAGCTAATTTGGAAAATATACAAAATAAATAATAGGGGGTGGTTCATTGTGCCCCTAGGTCCATTGTGCCCCGGTCTCCCCTATATCAAGCAACTTATACAATTAGTTGCAGAGCTTAGTTTACTTGATGCTACAAAATATTACGATGAAATTATCCATGGCGAAAAACTATAAATCAGTCGAAATTGCTTTCTCTGGACAGAATCAATTTTCGCAAAAAAAAAAAAAACTTTCACCCTAAAACAACTTTGGTGTAATAGTCTTTAATTAAAAAGCATTTTCTTTTTGCGCAAAAAGCATTCCTTTATATTTTCCCATATATAAACATTATAAAAAATAAAGAAAGTTGAGCAAATCTGATAAGGCACTAAAAATTTTAAATAAACACATAAAAATATCAAAAAATTATATTCAAATTGGCTTGTTTCAAGTAACGTATTACTCCCGGCTTTAACTAATGCTTTTCCGCGATCGGTGCTTTGATTGGTGCTCTGTTCTCACGTGACATTGATTTATAAATCAAGGTATCGAGAAAGAATTTAATTTCAGTTGCCGCTCAAGACCTGAAACATGCCCATTACAGTCTTACCAATGGGATTGTTTCAACACTTTGTCAAAGAAAACAAAACAATCAATGAAATCGCAATTGGAAGAGCTTGACATTATAAGAAATATTCCCATTATACCCACGTGCTTAGATTAAATTTTATTTTGAAATTTTGCAAGACCAGAAACTTCGCATCGATTCTATGTTAAGTTTATGAAACAGTCGTGTATATCTGTCTTTATGTATATTATTGAATTTATTAAATCACATAACCCGATGTGTATTTCAGTCTTTATCTGTATAATATTTTATATATTAAATATTAATCTTACATTTACACAAAATATTACGTGAATACTAAAGAAATAATAAGCATTTATTTCCAGTTTCCTTTTAAAGTAAATAAATAGAAAATGTTTTAATCGTTTTTCATTTACCCATAATTAAATGAGGTTCTCATACTACCCAGAAAAACTTCGATTATTTATCAATAAGGTATTCAAGGTAAAACACGTGATTTAAATATACCGTACAAAGTTTTATGAGTTTGATTGTTAATAGTTTGTCCTTCAATTTGAACAATTTGATATTAATAATTATCGGTAATGTAAACACATAGAGAATCTATCAATTTAATCAATATAATATGCTGCCTTCGTGAAAGTTTCAATAACTGTACTCCGTAACGAGTGTTAAGGCTGTTATTTATAAACAAAAAAATTAGAACTTGCTAAAAATTTTATGATCGGTTATTTGTAGGAATAACTAGTTTGTATTCTGTGATTTTTTATATAATTATTTTGCATTGAAACTGATCTTTAGAACTATTTAAAGAATTCGACAAGTTATATACCGTCAAAGAGGGTAACTTTGGCCAAACGTCGGAAAAAGATTTGTTTAATTTCTCTTCATAAAATGATCTCATCTTAAATTGTTTGACATTTTTGGAAAGGTGGAAACATCTCCTTTCATTTCATGTAAAAAAATTCTCATTCTAATTCTGGCAATACTACAAATGTTGTTTTCATTCTTACGGGCATAAAATGACAAAAATCTATCTAAGGATGTTAAAAATGATGTTTCTTATGTATTTCATGGGAGGCCAAAGTTACACCCTCGGCTCCTAATACAATATTTTAATACCAATTTTTTATTAATTTATAAAATTTAACAAAAAATGCTTGAAAATTATTCCAAAAAGTATAATACGAGAATGCATTATGATTTTAAAGTGTTTAAATCGTTTTTGTAGTTAATTTTTTCTTCTTTTGTAAAAAAAAAACTATGATTTTGGCCAAAGTTACCCGCACTGACGGTAGCCGAAAAATAATGCACATATTACAGCATAAAAAGAAAGAACAGCAATTTAATATTTTAAAAAAATATTCAAAAGTTATATTTCAAATGTGAATGAAAGTTATGTCATGTTAAAAAAAGGATATAGCTTATTTCTATGCACAGCACACCCAACTAGTATTGCATTAAATGTACTTCATTTTATTTAAAAATTTTCCTTCAAAAAGTAACCGAAACATTATAAACAATAAATTATAACCAATGAGAATATCAATTTGAAGAACCAATGTTTATTTGATTTGGAAATTTTTATCATGGAACACCACTACCTTAGTTTTTGATCGTGAGAATTCCACAACTGACAGGTCTCCGGAAAATGTTGATATTAAAGAAAAAAGAGTTGTATGCACAAACGGATGTGCGTTAATCTATTTCTACTGACGAATGCATGTGAGATAATATAGTTTTATTTTTAAAAAATTTATTTATTTTACAGGGCTATGCAAACAAAAATTATTTTCTTGTATAAAATTACTTATGAACAGAAAAAAATTATAAATGGCTTTAGAAACGAAGATAATTACCAGATTGTCGGAATTTATTATGATTTATTAAATTTTTAAGAAAATTGAGATAAATCTGAAATTAAAAAGATGTTAATTTATATTCGAATTAATCAAATATCATAAAAAAAAATAAAGGAGGTACGTTGTTAATCATATAAGCGGGGTAATTTTTGGTCAGCATCGGGTATTTAACAGAAAATCAATCTATTGTCTTGATAGGTAATATTTTTTAAATACATATCAAGACAAATCCAATCATCAATATCGTTTTCCCGGTTGCAAAATTGGAATAATAATATTATATTACACTATTGACATGCTTTTTACTCTTTAAATCTTCTTTGGCTGCTGTTCAAGTAAAGGGTCTTATACTTAAGTTTTTACTGTTCGTTATAAATAACAGTTTAAAAGACAAAGTTAGGATGGGCCCGTCAAAAATGAAATATGGTTTAACAAATCCAACGTTTTCGTCAAAAATTCTGTAAACATACAGAATTTTTTTAGTAATGTTACGGAAATAACCAATTTTACAAAAAAAGTTTTTGCAATTCTGAACAGAAATCTTCATTTCTGAAGTTACAAAAAAATTTCTAGTATTTGCAATTTGTTTCAACCAATCATGTGCTTCTACATGAAGTGTCAGGCGCATCGCCACTAAAGTTTGGTTAGGTTTGAATTATCGTCGCACTATACCAAAACCGACCTTAAGTTTGCAGTATACAAATGTTCTACGAGAAAAAGGGTAAATAGTTCTCATTTTTGAGTGCGAGAATCGAATACAAAAAGGTATTTCACACTGAATAAACAAATTGATTTGTTATTTCAAGACATCAATTTATTATTTTTATTAGTTAAGCTTCAGTTAGAGTATTATTTTAATTATTTTTTTCCTTCGATTTTGACGTAACAGGGCGCACGAATATCAGGGTCGAAAGGTGCAGCCAATCAGAGTACGCTAAGTTGCGGCGCCAGCCGGGTTATTTACCCAGTTTCCTGCCGTTCAGTACATTTCTCTGCTGCAAACTTAAGCTCGGTTTTGGTATAGAGCTACACGAACTAAAGTTTGGCCTCGATTGTGATTCAAGACCAATCGCTATTTCAAATTTATAACTTAGTTGATGGTTTCAAATGAATTTCACTTCTCATTTCCTAGCGTTCTGTGTGCCGACATAGTACAAGTTGGCAGAGCGTTGGATTGGACATCTAAAGGTTCCTAGTTCGATCCCGAGTTTCGGCCGTCTGCAATTCCTCGGTAGTGGAGTATACCCCCGTCTGTCACTCGGGCGACCGGGGTTTGATTCCTCGCCGGGGAAGCAGACATTTTGTTTTTTCTTTGCAATTGCACTGAAAATGTGGTATCCATAAAATGTTCTTGTATTGTTACAGAAATATTATTTGTGTGGAATACATAAAATAGTCCTGTAAATCTACATGATATAAACATGTAATGTTTACTAAAATATATTATGTGTTTTTACAGCACTATTTTTAGTAATTATTTACTAGAAATTTTCTAGGAAAAGTTTTTTAAAAATAAAAATTTTGTAATGTGTGCAGATTTTTTTTTTCACAGTGTATATTTGGTAATTTCTTCGTCTTTGGGGTTAATATTTTTTATTGATTTTGTAGTTTGTGGATTATTTATTTTAAATTAGCATTTGATATTAAAAGCTGCGCATTTATCGGCTTAGAGGTGTGTCTATTTTCCTTAATAAATGGAAACTTTTTGCAAGTTTTTACCTGTCTTTATTAAAAAGTATGTCTTTGAATTCTAATCTAATATAATGTTATTTTGCAACTAGATCCTTCATAATGTCTTGTGATAGTTGGTGCCGTGATTGTCCTTAAAACCCTTATTCCATTGCTCTATTGATCTTTGTATCTTTTTCCAAAACCACACAAAAAAACCATTTCTGCTCAAAAAATGGTCCTATTAATACATATTTAAATGTTTCTGGCTAGTAGTAATTTTTGCGTAGTAGTTTTACGTCCATTTTAAGTCGGTAATTTAATGGATGCAGAAACTACCAAAACTACCTTAACTCCCCATAAATTAACACACACGCTTTAATGTAAGATTATCACTTTAACCCTGTCCCTTTAAAACAAATATTTGATCTATTTCTAATCTCAACATTCAGCGTTAATCGGGCGAACTTTACAGGTGATACCTGCAAAAATTAAACTCCTTATCTCTATAACTCAATAGGTTTGAGAACTTTATGACTCCGCAGATAGATATCAATAAAACTAAAGGCTTCTGGTAAAGATACTTAGAAAGTTTAGCGTGAGAAAATGAACATTTGGGGTTTTATAAAAACATGAGTATTTTACGTCAGTGATACAAGTCTTGAAGCACAATTCAGTAAAGTTGTGCAACGTCATTTTTAAATTTCGGTACAAAATTTGCTGCAATCTAGCAACAGATTCTTTTTAAACTCAACCTTGGTTAAGGTTGGCATTGTTTAACATGATGCTCTACCTTGGTCCATTGTGGACTTTTTTGATAATAACAGGTAGGAATTCTGTTAAATTTTAGAATATTTATTTATTAAAATTTTGTAATCATGAACTTTTAATATAATATAACCTTCATATTGTGCAGATGTTGTTACTGTTTCTCAATTGTTATTTTATTATCGTTATTTATTTCAATGTGTTTTACGTTGTAGTAAATTTCTATTATTTTTTACTATAAAAATACTCTATAAAAACGGTATTGGGCTTCTATTAAAACACGTTTAAACTAACTGGAGTGAAAAACATATCGAAATTGAACAAACATTCTTAATGTTAGCTGCTCACGTTTATTTTTTTTTCAAATATTAAAAAAAAAATTCTACACAGTTTAAAAAAAATAACGAAATATGGAAAGTAATACAAAAATTAGTTGGCTATTTAAATATTTAACAATAAGCAATTTAACTTGGTATTACTATTGATATTATGTAAAATTTTCATGAAAGTTTTAATACAATATATATTTATGAAATATGTGCAGTAGTTCATATAACTTGCTTAAAACTACTACTTCATGTCTTTTACGGTAATTTACCAATAGTTTTGACGCATTTGTTAGGAAATACGGTAACTGCTGTGGAAATACGGTTGGCCCGTCGTACCGCCAAAAAATTGTCTTGACCATTTTATTAAACGGGCTTATAAATTTCAATTTAATTAATTCAAAAGAACAAATGTTAAAATATTTTAAATTCAAATTTTAATAAATGTGCTCTTTTGTTAAACCACAATTTGAGACATAGCTTTTCGACAATTATGTCTAGAGTATTGTAATTGTAAATTAATCAGTATGCATGAACAATTACATTTCAGCCTGCGTCCATGCTGTACCATACACAAACATAATTGAAGATGACGACGAATCAATCGAAGATACCAACAATCCCCAAAAGTTCCACAACACTCACCTAGAATCAGACGATTGGAACTTCTATGGAAGGCGGGGACACAGCAAAGAAAGCAAGGAAGAGCCCGTCATATCGGACGACGCCATCTTCCTGGCCCATGAGAAATTCTGTCAGTATTTTTATATATTCGATGGAAGAGATTCGTACCTTTATAAGTGTGCTTCTGGATACAGGTTCGATGCTGAGCAACTTCAGTGCTTGAAGACCAAAAATGTCGACTGTGGCAAGCGCAAGAAAAATGTTGGTAAGGATAATTAATATTTCGTTCTAGTCAAACAAGGGACATTTTTTGAAATAAAAGTTTTTGTTAAATATATTAAGTTTTGATTGAAAGTTTTTATTAATGCAACCACAATGTAAAAAATTCGGGAAAGTATTGCATAGGAATCCTGGAACTTCCTAGCTGCCACCACTGCTTGGAGCGTGAATGTACCAATTTTGTTTCGTTCTAAACATGGGTCTTTTTTTTTTTTGAAATAAAAGTTTAAGTTAAATATAATAAGTTCTGATTGAGAGTTTGTATTAATGCAACCACAATGTAAAAATTCGGTGCAAGATTGCACAGGAATCCTGGAACTTTCTAGCTGACACCACTGTTTGGGGCGTGAATGTACCAATTTTGTGAAAAAACCATAGCTGTGATTAGATGAAAGCACTGTTTGGAGCGTGAATGTACCAATTTTGTGAAGAAACCATAGCTGTGATTAGATGCCACCACTGTTTGGAGCGTGAATGTACCAATTTTGTGAAGAAACCATAGCTTTGATACACCGCAAAAGTAGTGAATCAACGCTCTAAATAGTTGCGGCAGCTATTAAGTTCTAGGATTCCAGTGCAATCTTGCGTCAAATTTTTTAGCAATGCACTTAGAATTTAAAAGTTTCATTTTAAATATAGATTATACTTTAGAAAAATTTCATAAACATTCATCTTATGAAAGTCTTATTACTGAGGAATTTGTGAAAATTCCAATGTTAAACAAAATAAATATTATTAAATTATGCTAGTTTTTATTGTTTTCATAAAGAATTATAGCATTTAAACACAGATATTATCGAAAATCCAACTATGCAGTTATCTCTATATGTTTCATTTAGCATGGCAATTGAATAAAATTGTAAGCGGTAAAACCGCAACTGTTCATACATCAAATATTTCCCCCTTTGGCGACATTCTATGATATCCTTGACAGAAAAAAAAAGAAAATCACAAGCCGTAATTTTAAAATCGTGATACTCAGAAATTAGCATTCTTTGGGGGTGGACAATGCCACAGAAAGTGAAACTAAATAAATGTAAAAAGACTGTTTTGAAATTGAAAGATATTTTGATAGGCTTTCAGTCCGTCAATCTCCAATAGGAATTACCGTCATTCAACTTTGTGGAACATGTTAATGTATTTCGGTTTTAGCTTGTTGTATGTGAGTATTTACTTATTTTACTTCATTGAACTTGCAGATATAATTGCTGCTTATAGCATTACACAGTTTAGTTAATGCCATACGAAAAAAATTTGACTTTTTGTGTGAGTCAAAAATGTAAGTTTTAGTAAAATTGATGTGCAATTGTTGCTTTTACACACATTTTCCAATGCGTTATTTTTTCTCTCTCACATGAATATAAATATTATAATATGAAGTACTTAAAACAAAGATTTCAATAAAAATAATTCATACCTTTTTTTTAAAAACTCAGGGAAAATATTTGAAAAGTGCTAAAAATATCGGCTTCAATTGCATAACTGGGAGGGGTATAGATTCATAACACGTTATAGTTTTACCACAGATGTTTTTTGTGATATATTCTACATCTTTTCTCACTTAACAGTTTTAAAAAAGAGCAATTTAAATCTTTTAGTATTTATGGAGACTTTCAGTTATTTATCCTTTCTAAAATATCTCTCTCCTACGTGTATATAATGAAGCTTATGGGGATGGAGTTATTGAAATTGTTCTAGCTCATTCTTAAACCAAAAACGATGATTCTCAAGAAAACTTGCAACGAGAAAATAAAATTTATGCCTAAGTTTGTCGAAATAAGCAAAGTATAGAATATCGAAGATCATTGTCTTGAACAATTTATGTATGTCGAATAAAGTTTCACGATAAAATAATTTTAAAAACGTTAAAGTTAGCTTTAATATTGGGAAATGTGCAAATGGAAAACACCAAAGTTTTAGGTAATTTGTTAATGTGGATAACTATCTAGATTTATTTGTTTAAAAATAATGATTTACTATAGCGTGAATATCTAACTCCTCTCAGACAAATAAGCCAGTTACAGCTATAACAAACCAATATTAATTAGAGAAGCAATTCAGTGAAAACTGGCTTTGGCCAATCAAGGACATATGAGTGCGCAATCGATCAGTCACTCATACATACTACTTTTCGTGTTGTATTTAATAGATCGATTATTAAGTGAAATGCAGCATTAATGATTGTAAAAGTTTTAAAATAGGGATTTTATTAGCCCAAACACCATTAAAGACGAAGGCTATACATAAGCTATGTACACTATTAACGGTTATTAAAAATAATACTGCACACAGACTTTTCTACCTATCCAAAACGCTAGACCATACTGAATTTTATAAGAAATTCGTGATTTTGTGAGAAACTCATAAAATACTTCAGAAAATATTTAATGTAATTTTAAATTTTTTAACTAATTTAGTTTACTGAAATTATTCAAAAACCTGTATCTTCATCAAAATTGACAGTTCCAGCATAAAAACAAAATCTAATTATCATATATTTTTTAACCTTTAAATAGATTTTCATTTGATGTCTGTAAATTTCATATTATATGTTTTACTTTAGTATTATTTCGAACCAGTAACTTATAAAAATAATTTACAGACCACATTTTTACCCTATTATTTTTTCAACGAAAAATTAATTTACTGTTTCAGAATTAATATTTTGAGTGCAAAACTATTGTTTGATTTTAAAAAGAAGTTTGTCCACATGTACATGCAAATAAGTTCAGTTGCCTATCAATGGTAATTTTAAATAATCAAACAAACAAAAACTACAGATGTGTACAACTACACGACTTTTAACTACCACTCAATAAGGCTGTACCCATTTAAATGGTAATTATGCAACCCTATAAAGTAATTTCAATAACTTTAAAACCAAAAAAGTTAGATGGCTGCTATTGATTGCGCACGATCGTTTTTCACAAAAGCCTTATTACGACATCCGACAAGTATTAGAAACTTGTTTACGAAATTCGAAGTCCGTAGCTTTTTCTGGTTCGAAATGTAGTGTAGTTTTAGACAGACAGACGAACCAATGTTCAGAAACCACTTTTTTAGAATCAGCACCTTCCAAAACGTGCAGAAAAAACAACATCTTCCTTCCGAATTTTCGACCTCATCCCGATATTTTGTTACCTTATATTTCATATGAGGTAATTGTAAGTAGTAATAATAAACAGTTTCATTTCTTCCGTATCATACAAAAATCAATTTTGAAGTATATTATATTTTTTAAACAGTACTGTCCAACCTCTTTTATTTGATATCCATATTGAATCAAGAAGACACGATAAAAAATTCGATTGACATCCTTTTACATGCCTTTCTTTAAAACGTAAAAAGATACCAAAATATATTGCTTTTAATAATATAACTATTTACGCAAACAACATTCAATCCCATAACGTAAATACATTGATATTCCAGCAAGCAGTGAAGAGAAGAAAATCTTCAATCTCTTCAAGTGCCCGAAGCATGATGGCCTACACCCCCACGAGCACTACTGCCACCTCTACTTCAGCTGCCAGAACAAAAAGGTCAAGTTGATGATGTGTCCACCAGGCATGGTATTCAATAGTGAAAAGCATGTGTGTGCTTATAGAGAAAATGTCGACTGTAAAAAGCGTGTCTATCCATATGGTAAGGAAATAAAACTTATTGTGACTGTTTAGAAGTTGAAAGTCTATATTAAAACGAAACCTTTCTTGGCAGTCGCAAACTGCTGGCGGTGCAGAAAGAAATATCAACGAGTTTTTTTTTTTGTGTGTGTGTGTGTGTCGGCTAGTCAAAGAAATTTTTTGATTGGCAAATTTATCACAGTTCGGGTTATTTTTTATTGATATTATTTTCAAAATAAACTTCTTCCTCATAAGTAAAAGGTATTTTTAATATTCTAATTCTGGCACCATGCTTCTGGAAATAGTGTAAACGTAAATAGGCAGCATTTTTATAGAACAGATAATTAAAATATACTCCGAGAGACGCTCCGGTTATATTTTTGATCTCTAATTGTGAAAGTCTAAGATTACAACCATTCGAATTTATAACCTCACAACCCCTTATCTATTATTGTTACCACTACTTAGATTTATCCATTTGACATACACAATCAACATTTTTCGACAGATGGTGACGATGAAGAAACAGAAATTCGTGATCCCAACGAGCCCACATATAGATGCGACGACTTTTCGGGACTGTACCCTCACCCAACCCACTGTAACAAGTTCGTCAAGTGCTGGTATGGGTACGGAGATGTGTACGTATGCCCCCATGGCATGCTGTACGATGTGGACTTGATGAAATGCCGATCGAAAAGTAACGTTCACTGTCAGGATAGACACGATCCCTACGGTAAGTTGCGCGTTTAAATTAATTTTAAATGGCTGTGAGACAAAAGCATTATCCACACTATTACTTTATTAAGTAAAAACAATAAATTATTAGACTTAAAGTTTAGTATGAAAGGAAAGTACAAAAAGTATTTTTATATCTTTGGTTAAGAAAAATGGGAAAGAGTAATAAAACTTCCAATTTCTAGTTCTATATAATTAATATTTTAGCCACCAGGCATGAATATCTGGCAAAATTGTCAATAAATTGTCAAAATTGTCAATGTCATTGGACAATAGCTCCTGGCCTAATATACCAAAGGGCATAAAATATACCACAGATCATATAAGCATAAAATATACCATAGAGCTTGCAATTGAACCAAGCCTATATTTTGGTTTAAGAGAAGGTATGTAGAAGCTTTGAACAACGAACCGTGTATTGAACAACGGCCGTATTTCAACCACGATACAAAACGACAATGGACAAGAGTATCCACTTGTCCTGTCACATTTGCGTCAAAAAACTTCTGAAACCCCACAAACACCAACCCGGGAGCTAATTCGTTTAAACTAGAGCAGACGCGCCCACAGTGTCGCTACACTCTTAAAACAAAAGAGTGAATTCCACTCCAGTTGGAGAAGTGCATTTTCGACACTGGAAAGGAGTGAATATTATCTCAGACTGAGTTAAAATCACTCGTTTGGAGTGATCCTGCCAGAGGTTTAACACACAAAGGATCCACTCCAAAAGGAGAAGTTCATTTTCCAGACTGGAAGAGTGAAAATCAATCAGACTGAGTTAAAATCGCTCGCTCGTTTTAAGAGTGTAGACTATTACGTCATTCATTGTCTTCTATTCCACAAACAAACAACGTCTCACTCCGCTCGAGGCATCCATTAATCCTTTATAAATCCTGTAGGTTACGACGACGACGAACCAGCCATCCTGGTGGACCCTTACACCTACTACCCATGTCCTAGGAGCAAAGGACGCTTCCCCCACCCCGTGGTGTGCGGCGAGTTTTACGAATGCGTCAACGGTGTCGCCTCATTGTACATGTGTCCAGCATCGAAGTTTTACGATGCCAAGAAGAAAAAATGCAGGCCAAATGAAGAAGTCAACTGCAACAGGGACAGTGGAGAAGATCCGGGTTAGAGAAGTTATTTTTTTATTTAGATTTTAATATAGACTCGTAAGGGACAGTGAAGAAAATACCGGTTATAAGTTGTCTGTGAAGAGTTCTCAATAGAATTTCAGTCCTCACTTAACAAAAATAACTTTTATTATTGCCTACTTATACAACGTCGCTTTATAAACTAATTTTACTAATTTTAACACTTGAACCACAGGTTCACCAAGCATAAAATATTTTTAAAGTAAATAAAAAAGCAGCTCATCACACAAAAATTCTTTCATGGAATGTCAATTCTTCGAAAAATAAACACATAGTCTCCATGGCAACCGTTTTCGCCAAACGATATAAAATATATTTTAATTGTTCGTGCTAGAAATAAATATTTTCAGACGATCTCACATCCTCCCACCTTGAGCAGTGGAAGTTCCACGACTCAACTTCACACTAAAGATCTAGTCTCTTAGGGATTTTTGCAGTCCAACTTTTCTTGTCCTTGCTGGAGCACTTCAGATCAGCTTTCTTGGTAGAGACTATTTTCGTACGTAACGCTTCTTCATCCAGTGGAAATGATGAATCGCTCGAAGAAATTTCCAAACTGAAGACGCGCTGAATGGGACGAAGAATCTCTCCACGCGACGTTTTGAGTGTGAAGAGCCGACAAACTCCATCTTTTCCAGGTAGAACTTCTGTTACTTTTCCCAGAGGCCAGTCGATGCGATTGGTGTTGTCACTTTTTATAAGCACAATGTCCCCCACATTTATCTTCGAGGTTTTACTTTTTTCACACCTGCGTATCAATGTTCCAAGATATTCAGACCGAAACCTTTTTCGAAGGTTTTCCTGCAAAGCTACTCTGTACTTGACGCGCTTGTTGAGACTTTTATGATCAACAGTATCACAGTCAGGAACCCCCGATAGCTTGATATCCTGAAGAAACATGGCAGGTGTAAGAGGGACAAGTTCTGAGTCACATTCGTCTATGTAGGTTAAGGGGCGAGAGTTTATTACAGATTCGCAATCACAAAGAACAGTTATTAATTCTTCATGTGTTAGACTTGTTCTTCCTAGTATTCTTCTCAGAAGACCTTTAAGCACACTGATGAGCCGCTCCCACCATCCTCCCCACCAGGGTGAAGAAGGGGGATTAAACTTCCATTTAATTGGACGAAGAACATTATCACTGCAGATGCGGTTCCAGTCAAAGGCATCTAACACAGATTTCGTTAACCTTGCTCCAATCAGTGCCGCAAGAAGCTCCAATCTAGGTATTGTTGCGACTTTTGAAGGGGATATACGGGATCTCGAGGTTAAAAAATGCACTTTTTTGCAATCTTCTTGTACAAGATAAACAACGGCGGCATAAGCGTCCTTGCTTGCGTCGCAAAAGGTATGAATGGAGAAGCTTCCGAGATCTTCCGAAGTAACGTTTATCCAGCGGGGAATGATAACCTTCTCCAATTCTCTAAGATCCTCAAACCAAAGTATAAATTCTTCTCGAAGGGGACCGGTGATTTCGTCGTCCCATCCTAAGGACAATTTCCAGGCTTTTTGAAGCATGAGCTTGGGGCAGAGCATTACTGGAGAAGCGAATCCGAATGGGTCGAACACTTTGTGAGCTACCGACAACATAGTACGTTTAGTGACGTTATCAACATTTACTTTTTCCAACCAGCTGACGCTCAGCGATAAACTGTCTTCAGTTTTATCCCATTGAAGACCTAACAATTCCGTTTTATTAGAAGCTCCGGTTTCTGCAGTTGAATACTCCCAATCTCTTAGTATGAAACCACCTGTCTTCAGTAGATCATTAGAAACATTTATCAATCGCTTCAGCCCTGCTTCATTATGGACGCTAGTTACAAGATTATCCACATAAAAGCTCTTCAAAAGACACTGAGTAACGAAAGGGTCAACCGCGACATTTTGTTCAATGTGATATTTCAATACAGCTCCTAATAGAAACGGACTGCTGCGGACACCAAAAACTACTCTGGTATGGCGGAAAAACTTATAATTTTCACAAGATTTATCAGTCCACCATAGAAATCTCAAGTAATCTCTGTCTTCTCTACTAAGACTGATTTGCAGAAAAGCCTTCTTTATATCTGCAATCACACCAATATTTTTCTCTCTAAACCGTAATAAAATATCAGGTATGAGCTCAATCAAGTTTGGGCCACTATGTAAAGAGTCATTTAGTGAAGGATATCTCTTGACTCGAGCAGAGGCATCAAAAACCGGTCGTATAGGAGTAGTCTTACTAGCCTTGATGACAGGTCTATGCGGTAGATAATTAGCAGACAAAGACATTTCGTCAACTGGTACTTCTTCGATAATCCCATTTTGAAGCCAATCGGAAAATATTTGCTCATAGCTGTCATATAAATTTTCTTGAAACAGCTTTTTGGTCGTAGTTTCTAATCTTCTCTTAGCCTGTTCAAGATTGTCAGCTAATGGCACACTGTTATCCAACCAAGGCAAGTGAACTTCATAACGATTATCTTCATTGTACCTAACAGTTTGAAGGAATTGTTCTTTAGTCAAATCTTCTTGCTCTCTCTTAGAAAGCTTTTCAATAGGATCCTGGATCCCAATGGAATCGAGTTTCCAATAGTCTGAAATGTCAAACTCTTTAACGAAAAGTGATGTCACCAGCATAGCATTGTTTGAGGTTGCTTCATTTTCAGGAACTTTTCCTAAGAGAGTCCAACCAAGCAAAGTCTCAATGGCTACCAATCCGCTTGACAAGACTCTTCGAAAAACTCACATCTTTTTCGTTTCCTGAGTATGAGAAGTCGTGAAAAGTCCGGAAGCTGTTGGCGTGTTATTCTTCTTTAACCTCTGATCAAATTTTTTACCTTTGAAGCAATTGCTTTCTTTCTTTTGGTTCAAGCCAAAACCTTGCATCGCTAAACAAATCCTTTCCTCGGATTCCACTTCAGATTTTAGGAATTTTAGCAAACCATTAAGCCTTTCTTGTGGATCACCATTGTGGTTGAAATCTGGGCCTCTTTGTCTTTGCCATGCTCTAAGTATATCTTCAGGCAAACATGACTCCACTAATGGGTGAAGAAGAGCAGCGCTTTTATCCGTTGTTACGCCAAGAGTCTCTAGTGCACGAATCTGAGACTCCAAATTATCGTATAGTGCGCATAGATTTATGGGAGAACTTCGCGCAGCATTTTGGATGACCAGATTTAACAGTTCGCGAACATAAAATTCAATTAGTAAATCATTTCGACCGTAACGAGATTTTAGAGATTCGATGGCTTTTTCGTAGTTGGCGCCGGTTGGCGGAAAACTTTCAACAACCTCCCGAGCTCGCGACTTACTAACAGTACACTGTATCAAGTATTGAAACTTATTTTCTGGCGCAATATCTACATCATTATGTACATGCTCGAATTGACTCCAAAACGGCAGCCAGTCCTTTAAATCTCCAGAAAATTGTCTTAATTCTAATTTAGGCAAATTGAATTTCTTTTTGACGTTACCTGTTAACTCTGCAGTTTCCTCGGGAGCATCCAACGCTCTTCGGGCATTTATTCTGGCCAATTCTAATTCATGTTGCCTCTGACGTTCTACATCTTGCCTTTGACGTTCTTCGTCTTGAAGCCTTCTATCTTCTTCGTCTTGACGCTTTTTCTCCTCCTCGTCTTGGCGTTTTTTCTCTTCTTTTTGCTGTCTTTCAGCAACAGTTGTTTCGAACACAGAACTAATAAAATTCGGATCAGCTTTGTATTCATCACTGTTCAAAATTTCTTCTTTCAGTGCAAAAATCGTAGTTTTAGATGGTAAGGACCCGATAATCTCTTGGCACAAGTACAATAAATCTTCTTTTTTAAAGCCTTTAACTGCTTGAAATATTTTGAATTCGCTTACCAGGTCCTGTCACGGACGCCAGATGTGAAGAGTTCTCAATAGAATTTCAGTCCTCACTTAACAAAACTAACTTTTATTATTGCCTACTTATACAACGTCGCTTTATAAACTAATTTTACTAATTTTAACACTTGAACCACAGGTTCACCAAGCATAAAATATTTTTAAAGTAAATAAAAAAAGCAGCTCATCACACAAAAATTCTTTCATGGAATGTCAATTCTTCGAAAAATAAACACATAGTCTCCATGGCAACCGTTTTCGCCAAACGATATAAAATATATTTTAATTGTTCGTGCTAGAAATAAATAAATATTTTCAGACGATCTCACATTGTCTTTATTTTAATATATAATATTGACTTATAAGGAAGTGTGACTGTTCTTCCGTGGGCAGGTAAACTGCAGTAACTTCCATACTGACTTGGACCATTGTTGCAAGCACTTAATTTCCCTAACATTTAAGAAAACGTACTGGGAAAAAACTATTTCTGAGCGACAATGGTACAACTCATTGTTGCGATTACTGCAGTTTACCTGCCCACGGCAGTGTTAAAGTTCCATTCGAGAATTACCTCCAATGCGTTTCTAAGCGTATAGAAACGTTAACTTTAAAATTTCAAAGGTCGTTTTGAATGTGACTTAATTTATCTATATACATAAATGGCGACTTCTGTTTGTGTGTTTGTCTGTATAGGACGCAAAAACTTTTGAACCACGCAACAGATCGTCACGAAATCTGGCACAAAAATTCATCTCATCTCCAGAACAAACATAGGCTAAGAATTTTTCGAATCGGACCATTCCTTCTATCGTTTTCGAACGTTTTAAGGGAAAAAATACACCACTTTCGCTCAAATCCGATAATTTTTTCTCTTTCGTGATGCCATCAGGCAGAAATCTATAATAATAAAAATGAAGTTTTGTATGTATGTATGTGTGTGTGTGTGTATGTCTCTCCGAAACTCACAAACTAGACATTTGTTTGACTCGTAACTTGGCACAAATGCGTAGTTTCTACTTGAGTTACAAAATAAGAACTTTCAGAGCTCAAAGTGTTCTATTTTTAGAGAAAATTCGAATTTTCTGGGAAAACTACACCACTTTGGCTCAAATCCGACCATTTCTTTACTTTCCTGATGCCATCTGAAGAAACAATTAAATAAAACTTTCAAAGAAAATATATAAAATTTAAAATATTTATTTTATTGTGTTGCCATAACTTTCAGAAACTAAATTCATTATTTGAAAATAATTTATATGTTTCAATTGACGTATTTCCGACAAGTCTTGATTCCAGGATTTGTTTATGGGTTTAGTTGATGATTTCGTCAATAATGGTTCTGTTGATTACAAATATGCATGTTCAGGCAATAAATGTGTAGTTAACCTATAAGTTCTAGAGCTGCACATTAGGTCTTTATTTTCTCGCCAAATACGTTGCCAATCCCGCCAAATAATAATAAAAACTCGCCAAATGGGCAAATGGTTTGTTAAGCTATTACTGAACACAATGATGGTTAATAAAGGTCATCGCACGAGCTGCATATTAGGGTTTTATGTCTTTACTTTTTCGCCAAATACGTTGCCAATCTCGCCAATTCATTGATTAAAACTCGCCAAATGAACAAAATGTTTGTTAAGCTATTACTGAACTATGATGGTTAATAAAGGCCATCGCACTAAAGCTGCATATAAGGGTATTATGTCTTTATTGTTTCGCCAAATATGTTGCCAATCTCGCCAAATTATTTATTAAAACTCGCCAAATGGGCAAAATGTTTTTAAAAATAATTTATAAGCTGGTTGGATATGCTAAGGTAGTTGTGTTAGAGCTGTATAATGGGTGTGTTTGTAGCTATATCTATTTTCTCTCCAAATTATTTCCCAAAACGAGCCAAAAGAGTTAAAAGGTTTTATGTATTTATGAGGGAATTGTGATGACATTTATGAGTGCATTTTACAGCGTATTTTTGATTTTAGAATGTTAGGGCAATGAATTGAGATTTTTTACTTGCACGGGGGGAAGAGAATAACTTAAGTTTATGATTTTATAACAGGTTATATGGTACACATACTTGGATCGATTTGATATTTATTTAACCCGTAGTACGGGTAAAAATTTGCTAGTATTTAAATAAAGCTTTTTAGAAAACAATTGAAATTGAAAATGTTTAATTTATTTAATATTTGTTCATTGCCTTCAGAAACTAGATTAATAATTTGAAAAAATAATTGATACGTTTTAGTAAGTGATTGATACGTTTAGTTAAGTGATGTAATCCTACCAGTCTCCATTCTATTATTTTATTGTGCCTATGATTTTAATTATGAATTTTTTAAAAGCATAGTTAAGATTATACTGAACTATGTTGTTTTTTGAAAGTCATTGCACTACAGATGCATATTATGGTTTTATGTCTTATTTTTTTGCCAAATACTTTGCCAAACTCGCCAAGTTATTACAAAAAACGTACCAAATAAGCAATTTTTTTTAATGCTGGTTGTGCGAAGTTCATTGCACGAGAACTGAATGGGTGTGTTGTTAGCCATATTTTTTCCTCGCCAAATTCGCAAAAAAGTGCCAAATGAGCTAAAAAAAATGTTTATTCGGGAAAATACGATGACTCCATCGGTGAATTTTCTAGCGTTTTTTAAATATTGATTTTTTAATGTAATATAAGTAGTTGGATTCTGTACTTTAATAACGAACGGTATCAGCAACATAAGCTTATTAAAAAGCAAATAAACTTATAAAAACATGCAAATCGTTTGCTGTTTGCTGGAGTAGCTTATTTTTAATTCTTGCTGATTATTTTTTACATAAATATGTATTCTCTTTAATTTGAGCTTCTTATCAAATGTATTTTTGAAATTAATAATAATCTTTTCTATATCCAAGATGGGTAATTAAATTGAAAAAATTACTGGGTTATCTTCATATCTTATGTAACTCAAATGAAGGAATAAATAGTTAAATTGACTATTAAATTATTTTTTCACCTCTACCCGTGCAACGTCGGGTATAACAGCTAGTCCTACATAAATTGTTAGGGCAAACACAAAAGCTATTTTTGGAGACAAGTTTTCTTGTTAATAGTCTTTCGTGAGTAAGTACACTTCGAATCTCTCTAATTTACCATCACAGGGTGATATTAAAAGTGCCGTCATCACCCTATTCTGTGAATTTACATATGATATAAAAATAACTATGTGGTACCGCAACGGCAATTACGATAATATTTCTAAATATAATGAGGGGAGCCCAGTCGGTTAGGCACTCGCCTAGCATGCGAAAGGTCCCAGGTTCAAGTTCGGGCATGGCCAAAATAACCGCCGACCTATAAACGGCCCGTGCAGCCAAAGATGTCCGAAGAATAATACCCCGTGTAAGGGAGTGCACGTTAAATATCCTTCAAGGTCCTAACGCTGCTTACGATGTCGCCCTTAGCGGTTGCGTTGGGTGCCTATTCAGGTGTCCGGCTCGTCACTTCACTGTGGTTCTAAAATAAGACGTCCGTCACCAATAGCCCTCGCGTAGCTCCAGTGCGACGATAATTCAAAACTTACCAAATATAATGGGATGTTTCTTCTAATTTCACTGATACATTAGGGATTTTCAAATGGTTTCACTGATTATTTAAATGATTTTTATTCTAATGGAACACATCAAGGCAAGTAATTTTTTTAGAATAATGCGAGGTTTTTATAAGTTTCAATGACTTAATATTAGTAATTCGTTATTTTCATTATTCAAACAATTTATCAACGTTATTACAGTATCGCAATGTATTTAACACATGCGTTTTTAAAACTGATAACTTCCAACTCCGCTAAAGTTAATTGGTAGTTTTATTTTCTTCATGGTTAAATATATCCTTCTACTGAGCAAAGCGTTTACGAGTTGGTTCAAGGTTATTATATATTTAGTATACATATTATATAATTTCTCATCGTCGCCACCTATTGTAAAACCAGTTCCAGGTGCGTATTCACTTCACGAGTATTCAGAAACTAAATATATTCACTGATAAGTAGCATTTAATATTCAACGAAATTAATAAAATCAAAAAATCTCTTGTCATGTGATACTTTACAGCATAGTTAAGAGAGGAGCGGGAGATCTTCTGATATTATCTTCGTTATGCAACTTTATGTAATACCCCAGCATCTGCATTGACCAATAATCAATCATTGGCGTACGCTGCAAGGTCGTTTGTTGCTTTAGGGCACCGCACTTTCATCTTCAGGTAGCATAGCACTTTCCGAGGAAAGATGCAATACTATGTCAAAATCTGTACCTATAAATCTTTACCTCTGTAAAGAAGTATTATTCAACTTTACCATGAAAGTATCTCAAAGAATATATATTAGATTTTTTTCTAATGCGTCGTAATTTTTTTTGAAACTAACCCAGCGAAATGCTTCGTTTGAAGTATGACATAATTTTTTTATTTAACATTTGGTCAAGCAAAAAAAAGCAATTAGAAGGGATAAAACTCTTGCTCTGAGGAACAATATGAGATATGGGGCATCTAAACCCAGGTAGCAAAACAATTTTGGCCAATGTCGCATGAGTATCGGCCAAACATGGAGAATATTGGATGAAATCGATCATTTTCTACCAATTTTAACCATATTTCCCCGTTCTTTGAGGTTTCATACCGGAAATTACGAAAAGTGCAATAATTAATTTTACTGTAATCTTATAGTATTTTGCAAGTGTAAAAGTCAAATGTTATGTTTCGCAAAATTTTTTAATCAAGAATTTTGGATCGTAATTTTCTTTCAAATAATATTCAAACCAATATTAAGTTTTAATTAGATTTTATCTTTTTTTTTACAATTAAAATTATGAAAAAGTGATTGTTATAATTTATTCAAAAGTTATGATTCCAATTTTTTTGCCCCTTAAATGTTAGTTAAAAAAAATAAGATTTGTTTTCCTGCTTTTACCAATTCAATCTGGATGCATAAGGAATCTATTTCTTAAATTTTAGATTTTTATAATAAAAAATAAGAAGTTGGAACTGGACGGGTAAACTAAAGTACGATAAGTGTGCTCCTCTAATTCTTTTGAGCAGTGTATATCTTCATTATTAATTTTCCTTTGAACACTGATCGCTCTAGGAGACTCTTTCTACGCAGTCTCCACTGAATATGGCCTGTTTTCTATTGTGCAGCAGAAATACATAACTATATGAAGGAAGAGGCTTAGTTGAAAAAACTCGCATTTTCCAAAGTATAACTAGAATATAGACTCGCCCCATTCATAGAAAACTTTTGGGCATAGTTAATTTAATTAGACGAAGTTGCCAATGAACGGGCTGAAAACTATATACTATTAGTTATACTTTGAAAAATATGAGTTTTGCTACTAGAACTTTTATATTGGAGCATTGGAGGCAAATAATTTCTACTTCACTATAGGACAAAGCTAATATAAACTTTGATCACTATAATTTCGGCCTTATTCCATTGCCTGAATATGCCATTGTATTGGGTCAGTCGACTTAATTGACCGGTTTCGCCCTATTGAATTTACCATTATCAAAAGTCATCATTGAACAGACCAGATATCTTCGTTACATTATACCTTAATAGTATATCCTATTTTCCTTTGGAGAATGTAAGCTTTACAACTAGACCCTTCAATTCATTTATAATTCTTTGCAGGGGAGGACGAGAAATTCGTGTGCCCCTCTAAAGAAGGCGTCTACAAGGATGATGAGAACTGCGGAGCGTACTACAAGTGCAAAAAAGGGGTCGCTCAACACATGACGTGCCGAGAGGGAGAACTTTACGACACCCACTGGAAATCGTGCAACGACGAAGAAGAGGTTACTTGTGGCGACAGGCCGCATCCAAAAGGTACCTGTTAAGGAATTGTAATTATATTTATTATGAAAACCGAAGCGTATTAATAATACTAAAAAGGATATAATAAACGAAACTCGATAAGGTCAAAAAGTTATTTTTATGGACACCCGAAGTTCAGTTTTTCTTTAATTCAGCAGTTTTTAAAACTCTAGCAGATTTGAAGGAATGGGCAATCATGCTACTTGTCACGATTGGCTGGCATTTAAAAAAAAACGTTTCAAGCTGCAATCCAAACATACTTGACTCTGTGCATTTTTCACCTGACTTCCAAAGAAGGGAAAACGGTCGGCAAAAAGTTGTAGTTAATTGAACATAATATATTTAAAAAAATAAAAAGTCCTTTAAATTTAACTTATACATACACATTTAGCACAAAACTAATAAACAGATATTTTCTTGTATCCTTAAGACTTTATATTGTATTAACGTTGGAATTAAACGTCGTTAACAATTGTATTTCATGATATAAAATATGAAGTTTATTGCATCAATTATTTGGATCATAAATTATTTAGGCTAAGTGTATTTTTGAGTTTTAAAGATGTGTCTATCGAAAGACAAAATATTTATGTATAGATGCTTCAAAATTCAATGAAATTCGTTATATCATCTTAACTGTTCATTAGTTCAAGTCAATGGTCGAAAGATAAAAGCTTAGACAAGTTGGGTATATATAGAGAATGAAACATGAGTTTTTATTCAACCATTCTCCATTTCAATTATTAACAGATGATCCAGAAGACGACAACGAAGACAATGTACTCGACCCCAACCCCAGTTACAAATGCAGTCGCCTGCACGGCCGCTTTACCCACGAGGAGATCTGCAACTGGTACTACCACTGCAGAGATGGGAAGTCAAGCCTGCGAACTTGCAGGGGTGGAGGATTTTACGACAGCAGGAGGAACCACTGCTACAAAGAGGTGGACTGCGGAAACAGGAGACCCACAAAAGGTGAAACTTTTTAGATAAATATTCCTTATATAATATTTAAATGAATAATGAAGGTATTTTCAGTGTTCTGTGGCTAAAGTGACATTTTTGTGTTTACATATGGTTTTATTTTGGAATTCAATCCATCTATACATAAATCTCATCGCAATCGAGAGATAACAATGGGAGAATTTTAAAATTCTTACAAAAAGTAAGAATAGTAATTACAAACAGAATGGAAATGAAACAAAAGGGTCCAAAGAATTGAGAAGAGAAGAGAAATTGTTCTTCTCTCTTAGTCCATAAGGTCCCTTGTCTCCCAATATACAGTTTGAGCAAGTATCGTTGACTACACCCGCACAGACCAGGAGATAGTCGAAGTTCATATTTCTTGAGTTACAAATTAAGCATATATTGGTTGCAAAGAACACCTATTCGGTGCAGATGACTGACGACAGGCAGTTAGTCGACATGATGTCACTCTAAAATGGGTGCTTCTTTTTTTTTTGTCCAGCGCTGTACATACTGCTCATAGGTGTTAATGATATCTTGCCATTCCTTAACTTTACTTATAGTGTTTAGATTGTCTCGGCAGGAATTTTGTGGTCGTAATTCTTTTAATTAATCGTGGGAAATTAGGTTTTGATCACTTATTTCTTGGTTTTCTTTTTTTGCATCTTCCCTTAACATGACACTTTCATTTACAGATGAAATAATCCCTACTCCAAAACCAAACACCTTCGTTTGCCCTGACAAGACTGGAAAGTACCCTCATGAGAAAGACTGTGGAGCATTTTATGTATGCGAGAAGTTCAAACACAAAAAGCATTACTGCAGCAAGGGAAAGCTGTTCAATGAGAAGTATAGGAGCTGTGAACATGAAGACAAGGTGAATTGTGGAAACAGAATACATCCAGACTGTAAGTTTGATTATATAATATTTGTCAAAAAATTTTAAAGTTAGATATCTATAAAACTTTTCTTGTTTTCTGGACAACGGATTTCAATTCCAAAATGATTTTTAACTGCCCATTTATCACTGTAAAAAAAGAATACCGTTACTCTCCGCATACACACCAGATACTTTCTTTGCTTTTTAAAGTTTCCATTGTTTTTTGATAAGTTCTTAGGGTTCCCTAAGTCCCCCATAAAAATAACGAAAATTATTTTGATTTTACCCTTTCGATCAATTCAATACAATGTATCGTAATCAGCAGCTACCATATAGCTATTTATTAGAAATGGCATAAAGAGTGGAGCCTAAGGTCAATGGATCGAACCCGACACACACCACTCCGTGTAGCCCGTACCTGACAAATAAACAAAACTTATATCTATGCCATTCTATATAAAATTCTGCATACCATATGACAAAAAAAAATGCCATAGCCTATGAGGTTTTGCATAAAGCAAAACTATATGGTGTGCGTTTTTTTATGGCAAAGCCATGGCAAATTTACCTCATGGCTATTTCACGTTAAAATTACTTGAATTTCAATTATAACTTCCTGATTAGTTCTGTAAGATTCCGGGCATTTTTCTGGATATTGTTAATTGAATAAAAATTACTTTATCTTCTCAGTTTTTCTTAAGTAATATTTTTCTGAATTGTTTTCACAGAAGTGCACAAAAATGCCACTTTCAAAAGTAAGATACCGTTTTACCTTTATTCTTTTTTACATATAGGTCTTCATGCATTTACTGCTAATCAAAACACCAGAGCCCTTCATTAAATTTTAACAAAACTTATATTCCTTTTAGTTGACCCAGAGGAGCCTGAAGACAAAGTGGTCGATCCCAATCCCGATTTCCATTGCGAAACCAACCACGGACGATTTGTACATGACAGGTACTGTGACTGGTATTACAACTGCCACGACAAGAAGTCCTCAGTACGAGAGTGCCGTAGAGGAAAGTACTACGACTCCAGAAAGAGGAAGTGCTACGATAATAAAGATGTCTCGTGCGATGGGAGAAGGAAACCGGAGGGTAAAGAGCAAAAATTTAAAACAATATAACGGTTCTTAGAAATGGTTAATGCATGTGCAAAAATGTCGAGTTGAATATTACCCCGAGAATAGTTATTTAAGCAACTAGTTCCGAAAATGATACTTTATTAAGCGAGTGGCTTTTTATTTCACGAGCGAGGTACGAGCGAGTGAAATTATGACACGAGCTTAATAAAGTATTATTCGGAACGTGCTTGCTTACAATATTTTTTATAATGACGTGCAAAAAAGTATTTCTACCAATGAGTGATTTTCATGACATCCTTTAGTTTCCATGGAGATATTCGAAAATGCAAAGTAGTGAAAGAAAAGTTGCAAAATACTTTTCTATTTTGAATCAAAATATTATTTAGATTAATTAGTGCTACCGAACATAGGTGAAAATGAATTTGAAATGATGTTCGACCAACTTCCAGATTAAATTAACAAAGCAGCTAATCAAGTTTGGTCGAATCTTATTCCAGAAAAGTATTGTTTGGAGTGAAATTTGTGTTCTTACTTTTATCTTATTTAATTTCCTTTAATAGTTTTTGTAATACTTTTAGTTTCCATGGAGATTAGAAAATGCAAAAGTAATGAACCAATAGAATTAACTGAGTTTCGTGACCATTTAGTTTCCATGGAGATATTCATGACATCATTTTGCTTTTCTACCAATCAGATACTCTTATTTACTTTACCAAACTGTGCCGAAAATTAAACTTTCGCTCACTGTCTGCGACGCAAGCACGTAAAGTGTCATTTTCGCAACGATTTATGAATGAATATGATATAAAAAAGTGAACTTTTTTGCACGTTGTTATAAAATAGTTATTTAAGCAACTAGTTCCGAAAATGATACTTTATTAAGCGAGTGGCTTTTTATTTCACGAGCGAGGTACGAGCGAGTGAAATTATGACACGAGCTTAATAAAGTATTATTCGGAACGTGCTTGCTTACAATATTTTTTATAATGACGTGCAAAAAAGTATTTCTACCAATGAGTGATTTTCATGACATCCTTTAGTTTCCATGGAGATATTCGAAAATGAAAAGTAGTGAAAGAAAAGTTGCAAAATACTTTTCTATTTTGAATCAAAATAGTATTTAGATTAATTAGTGCTACCGAACATAGGTGAAAATGAATTTGAAATGATGTTCGACCAACTTCCAGATTAAATTAACAAAGCAGCTAATCAAGTTGGTCGAATCTTATTCCAGAAAAGTATTGTTTGGAGTGAAATTTGTGTTCTTACTTTTATCTTATTTCATTTCCTTTAATAGTTTTTGTAATACTTTTAGTTTCCATGGAGATTAGAAAATGCAAAAGTAATGAACCAATAGAATTAACTGAGTTTCGTGACCATTTAGTTTCCATGGAGATGTTCATGACATCATTTTGCTTTTCTACCAATCAGATACTCTTATTTACTTTACCAAACTGTGCCGAAAATTAAACTTTCGCTCACTGTCTGTGACGCAAGCACGTAAAGTGTCATTTTCGCAACGATTTATGAATGAATATGATATAAAAGAGTGAACTTTTTTGCACGTTGTTATAAAAATACAATTTGAATACTAGTTATTAATGCAACACGTGCTTAAAGTAAAATTTTATAAACGAGGCAATAATTATTTCACAAAGTTTAGAGAGTTTAATTTACCACATGTTTTATACATTTCTTTTTACAATCATTAGTAAATTGGTTACTTGTGCAACTACTGCGAACTGTAAAGCTTTTTTAAACGATTTGAATAAATCATTTGACGAGGGCGATAGCGTAAGTGAAATAAATTCATGAGTTTAAAAATGCAATTTTACACGTGTTGTAGTCAACGATGTATATTATACCTATACTACCTATACTGAATAAACTGCTCCTAGTGCAAACGTATTTCACAAATTACGACTAATTTTGTCTCCCGCGTAAAGGGAAGGCATGCTATTCAAAGTTTAATACAAAATGCTAAAAGTACTCCGTATAACTGTTTAATAATTTAGGTAAACATTCTCAAATCAACCAGTTAGGACTTTTATGCTAAATTGATAAGTACCTTAAAAAAAAACGGTATTTTTAGTACCTGCTCTGCAAACCACAAACTAACAAGACATTTCTACTATCAAATTGACAATGAATAATTTATTCTGTAATATTTGTTAATTGGTTTTGTAATTACTTGTATTTTGTTTTAGAGAGAGAAAAGGGAATTTCTACCACAGGTAAGTAACTTTATTTAAATTGAGTTAAACTTCTTAAAAATGTTATATTTTTAATTGCTAATAACATCAAAGCGATTTACAAACTTTTCATAATACTTTTATGATTTTCATGATACTTTGATGACCTATGGCATTTTACTCACCCTATTAATCTGTTCACCCTTTAGTTGCCCCAACACCAAAGCCCGAGAAATTCAGGTGTCCAAATAAGGATGGAAATTACGCTCATGAAAGAAATTGTGGTGCTTTTTACGAATGTAAGAAGGGTCAGTACAAACTCAAAGTGTGTCCAAAAGATAAACTCTATCACGCTTCCAGAAGGAGTTGCGAGGATGAATACGAAGTGACGTGTGGGGAAAGGATTCACCCAAATTGTGAGTATTTGAATGTCATGTATTGCCTGTTTTTTTATTAGTTTACTATGAATATTAAATATACTAGCAGTATGGTCCCGCCTTACTGGGATTCCGCTAACTTCGCATTGCTTAATTTTAGAGGCATGTTTACTTTTGAAAATACACTCAAAATCAAAACAAAATTAAATTCGTGTTGGCTCATGCGCACTTAAAAAAGCAAACACTAATAGAGGATGAAGCAGCCTTCGGGCGAGCGCATATCTCAACCAAACTCAACCAATCAAACTAATAGAGGATGGCGTCAAGCCCCCGTTTCGGCCAGGTCCATGTATTTTCAAGCCCTGTTATGGTCTCGCAATCCCACGTGGATGACGTTTTTTTTTAAAACTAATTATATTAATTAAAAATCACAATCAAATATGAAAAAACTAAGCCTCAGGTGCACACGTAGGTATTAAAAGGAATCTATATTAAAAATTTCGAATTTTTTAGAGCAGTCTAAGTAATTCTTTTGAGATCCACAGACATACACACAGACAGACAGACTCTTTCTTTTATTATTATAGATGAGACAACTTCATGGTGGTAGTAAGAACCATTGCCTCTGAGCAATCCTTTTGTCAATATTTGATGCCACATAGCCAGCACTATACGAATTTTGGCGCAAGATTGCACTGGAATATTGGAACTTTCTAGCTGCCACCACTATTTGGAGAGTGAATTTACCAAATGTGTGGTAAAATCGTAACTTTGATACACCTCAATAGTGGTTGCAGCTGGAAAGTTCAAGGATTCCTGTGCAATTCTGCACTAAACTTGTCAACAGTGAGACATGCATTTGCAGAACATAAAAATTCTTTGTAAAATAAATGTGTTGCAATAGGAAAATCAGTTCATAAATCATATGCAGTGGTGGCCAAAAAGGTGGACACTTTTTGAAAATATCGGTTGTTTCAACTGTTACTTGTGTGCTTGCTTCTATTAAATTTCGCTTAAATATAAACATTTAAATATTAATTTGTAGGTAATTTAATGTAGAATTTCATTAAAAAAACAGAATTAATGTATCTGTATTACAAATAAAGTTATGCTCATTTTAGTTGAACAAACAAGCACAATCAATGGATTATCTTATGCTGAAATTGCAATACAAGTTGGTGGTTCAATGACTTGCAAAACTAAGACAGATCATACTATTAATTGCATAACTTATTTGTAATATAATACTGGATTTATTTTTAATTCTACATTAAATTACTTTGATGATGATGATGTGTCCGTGGATGTAGATTATAAGGGACCAAAGGTCTCATAGACTGCTTCAGCGATCTGCAGACAGTGGTCCTTATGAAGATTAAATTAATTTTAATTTGATATACAATTGTCCAATTTGATATACAATTAATATATTCTGTAATCACACAAAGTTGAAAAATATGAAGCTTTAAAATAACAACATATTAACAGTATCAATGTAGATAGATTCCAAACTTATTTTCCTCTTGGATTAAACTACTAGTAAAAGAATGAATCCATTCATTTCCAGTGGACCCAGAAGAACCTCAGGACAAAGTAGTCGATCCGAACCCCAAGTTCAACTGCAAGAGCAACCACGGCCAGTTCACCCACGAGGAGTACTGCCACTGGTACTACAACTGCCACGACAAAAAGTCATCAGTTCGCGAGTGCCGCAGGGGAAAGTACTACGACTCCAGGAAAAGGAAGTGCCTCAACTCCAGAGAAGTGTCGTGCGATGGAAGAAAAACTCCTGAAGGTATTGTATAATTGCTTATTGTATCAGTAAATTAAGAAAAGTTTAAAGCAAATATTCGTATTCAGATAGTTACAAGTGTACATTTGCGTTCAATGCATATTATTAAAATTTAAATTTTTAACAAAAATACTTTAAAATGTCTTTAATTTTTTAATTATATTTTTGTAGCCGATGATTATAAAATATAAATGACTTGTTCAAGTTAGAAAATTTATCAAATTTTAGAAAAATATGTGCGTTGCTAGAAAACTTGTTTGTCATTTGACGAGTTTATACGTCTGTATCCCTTAGAGGGTTTAATAGCAGAAGCCCCTATTTTTTAATATATGCTTATCTTATTACAATGATGTTGAAAAAATGTACTTGTACCCTAGAGAATTTACTCTGTTAAGAAACAAACCTAGTTTTGCGAATTTCTTTTTGAGCATAATTAACACCAATTATCAAAGCATCTTATGGAAATATTCACATAATAAATTATACCGATTATAATTTTTAAAAATCTTGTTGGATGTAACTTCAATTGGTAATTTATTTTCCCTATATTGACCCAAAAACTTCCATTTGATGACTTTATTATATTTTATTATTCTAATGCCGTATTTTGTATTATTTTACTAGAAGAAAGAACTACGTTCATCGTAGAGACTGAAACACCAGATGAAGAAACAACTACAGAGAGCATTGTTGAAGAAACAACTACGCAGAGTATTGCCGAGGAAACAACTACACAAAGTATAGCTGAAGAAACAACTACTCAAAGTACTGCAGAAGAAACAACTACGCCCAGCATTGCTGAAGAAACAGCTACTGAAAGTACAGCTGAGGAAACAACTACTCAAAGTACTGCTGAAGAAACAACTACTCAGAGTATTGATGAAGAAACAACTACGCCAAGTATTGCTGAAGAAACAACTACAGAAGAAACTACCACAAAAGGTAACTAAATAAAACGGAAAATCAAAATATTGTGGGTACAAAATAAACTCCAAATAACATGGTACAAAGTTATTCAGTTTTATTTTTCCTGTTAGAGATTTTCATATGGTAAATATATTGTATTCGTAAGCAAGTAACAGAAATGAATTTCGGTTTCACCCAGAGCATAAAAAAAAAACTAATCTATAATTGTTTCTTTAAATAAAAAAAAAACCGCTTGATATAGTACATTTCACAAATAGACAATTTTAAAAAGACTTGTTTAAGTTTTTTTTTAAATATTCAATATTATGATGTAACTCTCAAGAGTTCAAGTACAATACAATAATACAATAACTTCAAAAATGCTAAACTACTTATAACCATAAAAGGTTTTACACTATTCCAGCAAAATTTGAACGCTTTTTGCTACTACGAAAAATACTTATAATGATTATTTAGAATATAAAATTAATTTAATCCTGATTCCCCAAATAAAAATTTAAATTACTTTAGTATACTTTTGTATTTTTAGAAAACAAACCATTGTCAAAATATGCATGCGAAGATAGTACTCTACGTGTTGAATGTGAAGTAGGCGTGATACGAGTGTTGCAAGCCAATTATGGTAGAAAATCGATGACAATATGTCCGAAAGGAAGAAATCCCTTTTGGAATAAAAACTGTGTGAACAAAAAAACTGAAGGAATTATGAAAAAGTTGTAAGTTTTATTTTCATCAAATAATTTTAGTGTAGATTATCATCAATTGAATGTTTTGATAATTTGTATATATACGTGATTACAAGGTATAAGTATGCTAGACCTATGATTTATGTAAAGTTTTATAACTTGAAATTGTATTCACATGCGAAAACTGAAGGAGAAAAATTAGTTAAATAGTAATTGTGCTTGGATATTTTCAAAATCTGGATAGATTATTGAACAAAATTAGTTGGCTTTTGATCCTACAAACAAAACCTACAAATCAAATTATTGTTAACATTTTGTTTAAAACAGTTTAATTTCAAATTGAAATGCCTTAACCCGAACAAAAGCTTCTACAACCTTTTAACAAAATGTTGCTACTTTTCGAGAAAAAAACCCAAACTTTAAATATGTATTTTTGAAGAGGGGTTATATCGCAATAGGATCTAAGTTATCCCTAATGGTAAAAATTAATCAACTTCACTTTGCTTAAAAATAACGCGTCACATTGAAGCATAACATATTTTTATATCTCTTACAGGTGCAATGGAAAAAAGACCTGCGTTGTACAAGCAAAAAATGCCGTATTTACTGATCCTTGTGAAGGCACATTGAAATATTTGGAAGTTAAATATTTATGTGAAGAAGGTAATTTTTCAAAAAATAATTTAAAATGTATATTTATAAAGTCAAAAAATATTACTTTGACAAAAAAAAACCCATAAAGCTCAAAATATTAAAAAACTAAAACTTGAAGTTCTAAGAAGTGTGCGATCAGCTTATTATATAAAAATAATTTAATAATCATGTTGAAATAGACGGTTGTAATTAAATGCTTAAAATTATATTGCGTTTAGTTACAGAAACTACCACCATACCTCAATCAACAACAAATTCGGATGATGATTCTTCAATAACCACGACATTAAACCCTGAGACCGAAGAGGAATTGACGACAACGAGTACTGAGTCACCAGTAACAGCTACAGAAGAGCCAGTTACGACAAAAGGAGTGCCAGAGACACCATCAGAAGATGGTATTTTTATGATAGTATTAAAAAACTAAAACTTGAAGTTCTAAGAAGTGTGCGATCAGCTTATTATAAAAAAAAATAATTTAATACTCATGTTGAAATAGATGGATGTAATTAAATGCTTAAAATTATTTTGTGTTTAATTATAGAAACTACCACCATACCTCAATCAACAACAAATTCGGGTGATGAGTCTTCAATAACCACGACATTAAACCCTGAGACCGAAGAGGAATTGACGACTATCAGTACAGAGTCACCAGTAACAGCTACAGAAGTGCCAGTTACGACAAAACGAGTGCCAGTGACACCATCAGAAGATGGTATTTTTGTGATCGAATTAACATATTATTTAGATAGATTCCTTCTTTATAATAACTTATTATAAATGATAGTGATGTTCTACTTATTCTAAATGTGCGTTATGTAGATTTATGTTAAGTTTTGTGGAGGTTAAGTTTTATTTGTATGAACATTTCCGGTTTAAAAACAGAAGTATACACTATAAAAAAGGAATGCTCAAAAACGACAAAATTTTACTTAATTTTGACGATTCCGTTACTGGCAAATGCTCCGAGTTTTCGTTTCCTCAAAGTGAGGAAATTCGAATCGTCATTTTTATAAGGATTTGAATGTCGTCTAATCTAAAGAAATATTTCGTCAGTTTTGAGCATGTGAGTACAACAATGAGATTCAGTTTCCTCAAAATCAAGATACAGAATCGTCAAATCACGATCGTAAAAGTGAGGATTCGAGTTTACTCAAAAGTCGCGTGATAGTTTGACGAAACAATCCTCAAAATTAACGAAATGAGGCTTGAGGATTCATGAATCGTCAAAAATGAAAGTGTTATTTCTGAGAGTGTATGTAATCTCAACTGTACTTACTAAAAATGTACTTCGTAATATCGTGAAACATTTTAAAACATGAATAAACTCATTTATTTCTTTACGTCTTCAAAAATACTATACACAGCAAAAATTATGATGCATGGCTTTACAAAAAATTCTGTTCCTAGTAGCTGCAACGGTTGTGTAGTAAAATGTTTCACCGTATGTTCGGTATTTGCTTCAACCTCTATGTTTTTTTGTTTTTTTTTTGCTAACAAAGCCTGAAAAATGGTTTAATTACCTAACGAAAACGTGGTGAAACATTCTACTACACAGCTGTTGAATCTACCAAGAACCATACGATAGTTCTTACTTCTTAGTAGATAATGATTGGGGTCAGAAAGGTTCTATTAAATAGATTTTTTTTCTTGTCTAACCAAGCACCGAATTTTTAACAGTGTATTAAGACAAACGTTTTTTTTTATAAATATGTTCCTTAATATATAAATATCGTTATATATCTTCCACAACCTTTGCATTTTCAGATGAAAACCAAGACCTGATAGTTGACCCTTCTCCCAAATTCCAGTGCGACGGAGACGACAATTACGCTCACGAAACAGCTTGCCATTACTACTACAGCTGCAAGGATGATTCAGTTACTCTCAGGCAGTGTCCGGAAGGAAAGTTCTATGACGAGGAACGCGGGAGCTGCGAAGATTGGTACCTGGTGACCTGTGGCGACAGACTGACACCTGACGGTGAATATTCTTTTAAGTACAGTCGAGCTCCAATAATCCGAAGAAATTGGGATTTAAACACATTCGGATAATAGGAGTTAATCGGAAGAAAAAGTATAATCAGCCTATTACCTTTTTTATAAAACAGATGATTATTCTAATATAAAAGCAGGTACAGTTAGTACAAAGGTTTATATGAGACACATAAACTTTTCTATCCGTCCGCTGTTTCTGTTGGATGTCATGCCAAAAATATTACTAGGCATGACAAATTAGTGCAGGGTGGAACTTTTCCTGAAATTCGGATAATCAGCAACGCTTCGGATAATTGGAGTTATACTGTATCACAAACAGCACTACTTGTTTCGCTAGATATAAGTGAATAAATGCGCAAAACTATTTCACAGATAACATATGCCGACCATTCTTAAATGTACGCATCAGATTGGGAAAAATATTAGTTTTTCTCTTAGCACACGAATATTTCATTTATCATTAAGTTTCCGAACTTCCTAGGTTGCAGTATCAAGTACAGTCACTTTGGAATGTTCTCCAACTTGATTAATTCATGATAATTTCCCTTGGTTCCTTCGTTAGAAACATATTGTTTATTTCACGTATACATTTAATGATTCATCATTAGTTACGTGTGTGCATGGCAAACACTTCGACGTCATAATTTAGCTCCTTTATTTTAAATATAGCGAAAACGTCATTTTTTTTTGGGGGGGGGGATAGTGCCGTATACAAATTGCAATATTTACTTCGATTGGTATGATGGTTAAATTAAAAAATTACATTTATAAAAGCCAAATTTATCCTTAAAACGTTTCAAAGTTCTCATCTATTTTAAAGGTTACATAGTTGCGCCATAGGGGGTTGATAGGATCCAAATATGCACATAGGGTTCGAAATATTTTTTCACTAACTATTTGTAAGTTAATTATAAATAAACTACGTTGCTACAATTTGTTTTGTTTCCTAAAATAGTTATAGCATTTGACACAAAATAATTCAGAATTAACTGTAAGTGAAAGTTTCTTAACTTTTGTAACTAAGAAAAAAATTGACATTGAAATTACGCGCGTGCTTAGAATATACGATGTCTGTAGAAATTTGAAAAGATGCACTGTAAAAGAAAAATTGGGTTATGGAGGTCGCAATGTTAAGTACGTGCCAAAAATTAAAAAATGAATTATTGCATTAGTTTTTGACAGTGTCTTACTACATTTATCCCGAAATATTTCACCCAAATTACATTAAGAGTTAAAAATTTATCTTAGCGATTATATCTGAGCTGAATAGTAATGAACTATACAGTACCACGCAGTTTAATATAAATTTGGATAATATGGATTTTATCCAAACTATTTTACTTAATTTAAAAAAAAATAAACGCTATCGTTTTCCCAAGGATTAATTATTATGTAATCATCTAAATGTGTACTAGTTAAGCATACATAAAACGAGTGTTCTAGACAGACTAATATAAAATGCAACTTTTCTAGCCTGTAAGTAAATATGTCAAAAATAGTTTTAAAAAAATTTACTGAAGAAAATTGAAAAATACACGTGAAAATAATGAAAGTTATTAACACTGAAAGTATAAAAGAATAAAGATTTTACATAAAGGAAAAACAGAAAAAAATCTTGTAATATTAAATACTTTATAGGTATAAAATAATTTAGAGGTTAAAAATAAGGAACTGCTTTTGTCACCTTACCCTAGGAGAAGTGAGTATTATAAGATGACGAAGAAGCGTCGGAAAAACAAATTCAAACATAAAATACGCTTTTATTCGTTTTTAAGATGTTGACGTTTCGGTAAGCGAGTTTGGAGGTTCAGATCCAACAACCTAATGCCCACATCCTAATGCCCTATTCTACTTTTTGGTTTATTTCTTTAGGTACAAGAGTTCAGAAAATAAACTCTTACACAAGCAACTCTTAACAAATGGCATCAAAAAGAGCAGAGTTTACCGGAAGATCAAAGGGTGTTGGGTTTTACTTCTGATCCAGATGCTAATTAAAAGATTTCTCTTTAAAATAATGTTAATGTTTTAAATAATGAGTAATATATTTGAGTGCTCACTGCCCCATTCGTACAAAAGCTATTAATAGCATATTATCATGTTGCGGACATGACTCCCGCGTACAGCTGAAATTTTATTGCGTACCATTGGTTGCGAGCCACTACCCTATTCCTAAAAAATACCAGCAGCAATAATTATAGCAACTGTAGAGATATATTTTTACTTCTGGAAAGATGGATCATAACTGAAAAACGTTCTAAGGGAAGGAACATCGATAATATAAAAATAAGTTTGCAGATAATTAAATATAAAATAAGTAAGCATTAACAAGCAGGGGAAGGTAAAATATAAAGTAAATTGATGGTTATTTAATTTTTTTTATAGAAATCGACCCTATTTTCCATGATTCGGATAGTACACCCAACGAGGCTAAAACGTCAACTGCTCCTCCACAACCAAAGACAACAACAGGTAATTAACAAACATTGTCAAAGAGTAGTTTTAACTCTGAAAGTAGAAGAGGATTTTTTTTTTAATATTTTAAGTAAAATTGCGTTTAAAGTTACAAAAAATCGCACATAAAGTCCACACAACAATGTACACCAAATTTTTGTCACGATCATTTGAAAAGGTTTTGCATTGAAACATGTGAATCATTAAACTATCAAACCTTTTTTAAATATTCGTGAAATTAAAACATTTCCTGAAACCAATAGATTGCTGTTTCGAACAATTAACATTCCACTGAATTTGGGACTTTTAAAATAAATTTTTTTTACTGCTTCACAGACTTCCAATCAGCAATTCATTTTATTTTATAACAACACTTATATACCTAAATAAAATAATTCAACAAGTTTTCAAGGTTTAATGTTCCACTTTATTTCTGTTAATATCTGTTCCTAGTTCCTCCTACACAGAAGCCCTTCGTCTGTCCAAAAAGCGAAGGGTTCTATCCTCACCCCACCAACTGCGGCAAGTACTACCTCTGCATCAACAACGTACCCGAAGAAAGGTTTTGTCCGGACGGACAATTGTACGACATCGGACAAGGGAGGTGCAACGAAGAACAGGAGACCGACTGCGGAGAGAGGAAACATCCCACTGGTAGGTTAAAAATTGCTTGAAAATTTAAAAGGCTATCGAACTATACTTCGCTATGAAACATAAATATACTTATAAAGAAAGGGTGCATTTTTTGGTTAACGCCTTATACTGGTAAAACAACAATAGATAATAGTATTTTACTTTTTGAATTTTTTAGATTGAATAATGATTATTTTTAATGTCAATTCCATTGATTTACCAAAAGAATCTTTTAGACTAAACACAGTTTTCATGAAGTTTCTTCTACAATTTTTTTAAGTACTTAAGATCCCAAAACAATATGTTTATTTTTAAAGTAATGAAAATAAGATAAGATCAGCAAACACTTGAATTAAACAACATTCTAAGATGTTAAATCTTTACTTTTACAGACAATAATGAAGACAAGGTAGTTGACCCGAATCCGGATTTTGACTGCACCGTGCGCCACGGGTGTTTTACCCACGAGAAGTTCTGTAAATGGTACTACTACTGCCACGATAAAAGGCCAGAGACGAGGGAATGTTCTGGCGACCAGTTTTTCGACTCCGTAAGGAACAAGTGCCTAGACTGGTGGATGGTCATATGTGACAAGAGAACCGTAGAACCACCAGAAGGTAAGCGAATATTTTAAATTAAACTACATAAGAATATATATAACAAAGCCTAGATTTTCAGTTTACTAACTTATTATTTAAAATTTGAATGATGTTTTATAATGCGTCCATTAATCCTTAGATACTACACTTCCTTCAACTGGCACAGCAACCGCCTCCCAGTCAACGGAAAACAACGGTGGCAAAACAGGATCAACTCCGTCGGATAATAGTAAAGGAACAGAATCTACACAAGATTATGGAAGTAAAGAACCGAGTTCAACACCTAGCGGAAACCGAGGTACCGGATCCACACCCAGAGACGGCAGCTGGGAAACTGATTCTACTAATGACCACAGAAGTAAAGGAACAAAATCTACGCCAAGTGGAGGCAGGGGAACAGGATCAACTCCTAGAGGAGGTCGAGGTACCGGATCCACACCCAGAGACGGCAGCTGGGAAACTGATTCTACTAATGACCACAGAAGTGAAGGAACAAAATCTACGCCAAGTGGAGGCAGGGGAACAGGATCAACTCCAAGTGGAGGTAGGGGAACAGCATCAACTCCAAGTGGAGGCAGAGGAACAGGATCAACTCCAAGGGGAGGCCGAGGTACCGGATCCACACCCAGAGATGGAAGCTGGGAAACTGATTCAACTCATGACCACAGAAGTAGAGGAACAAAATCAACGCCAAGTGGAGGTAGGGGAACAGCATTAACTCCAAGTGAAGGCAGAGGAACAGGATCAACTCCAAGGGGAGGTCGAGGTACCGGATCCACACCCAGAGATGGAAGCTGGGAAACTGATTCAACTCATGACCACAGAAGTAGGGGAACAAAATCAACGCCAAGTGGAGGTAGGGGAACAGCATCAACTCCAAGTGGAGGCAAAGGAACTGGATCAACTCCAAGGGGAGGCCGAGGTACCGGATCCACACCCAGAGATGGAAGCTGGGAAACTGATTCAACTCATGACCACAGAAGTAGAGGAACAAAATCAACGCCAAGTGGAGGCAGGGGAACAGCATCAACTCCAAGTGGAGGCAGAGGAACAGGATCAACTCCAAGGGGAGGCCGAGTTACCGGATCCACACCCAGAGATGGAAGCTGGGAAACTGATTCAACTCATGACCACAGAAGCAGAGGAACAAAATCAACGCCAAGTGGAGGTAGGGGAACAGCATCAACTCCAAGTGGAGGTAGGGGAACAGCATCAACTCCAAGTGGAGGCAGAGGAACAGGATCAACTCCAAGGGGAGGCCGAAGTACCGGATCCACACCCAGAGATGGAAGCTGGGAAACTGATTCAACTCAGGACCACAGAAGCAGAGGAACAAAATCAACGCCAAGTGGAGGCAGGGGAACAGCATCAACTCCAAGTGGAGGCAGAGGAACAGGATCAACTCCAAGGGGAGGCCGAGTTACCGGATCCACACCCAGAGATGGAAGCTGGGAAACTGATTCAACTCATGACCACAGAAGCAGAGGAACAAAATCAACGCCAAGTGGAGGTAGGGGAACAGCATCAACTCCAAGTGGAGGCAAAGGATCAGGATCAACTCCAAGGGGAGGCCGAGGTACCGGATCCACACCCAGAGATGGAAGCTGGGAAACTGATTCTACTCATGACCACAGAAGCAGAGGAACAAAATCAACGCCAAGTGGAGGTAGGGGAACAGCATCAACTCCAAGTGGAGGCAAAGGAACAGGATCAACTCCAAGGGGAGGCCGAGGTACCGGATCCACACCCAGAGATGGAAGCTGGGAAACTGATTCAACTCATGACCACAGAAGCAGAGGAACAAAATCAACGCCAAGTGGAGGCAGGGGAACAGCATCAACTCCAAGTGGAGGCAGAGGAACAGGATCAACTCCAACGGGAGGCCGAGTTACCGGATCCACACCCAGAGATGGAAGCTGGGAAACTGATTCTACTCATGACCACAGAAGCAGAGGAACAAAATCAACGCCAAGTGGAGGTAGGGGAACAGCATCAACTCCAAGTAAAGGCAAAGGAACAGGATCAACTCCAAGGGGAGGCCGAGGTACCGGATCCACACCCAGAGATGGCAGCTGGGAAACTGATTCAACTCATGACCACAGAAGTAGAGGAACAAAATCAACTCCAGGAGGAATTGATATTACTACTGTTGACATTGATACTTCAACCAGGTCTAGCGTTTGTGAAGAGAACGGGAAAATTCCGCACGAAAGAAACTGCGAACTTTATATTCAATGTGAAGATGGAGTTGAAACCATTCATGAATGTCCTTCGGGTACACTCTTTAACCACATCGTAAAAGAATGTAATCGGGCAGATTGGGTGGACTGCGATGATAGAATACGTCCTACTGGTAAGTATATATAAATATAAAATAATCGTGTTTTTCTTAGAGATTGAACTGTGAAGTATTTTATATCAAACTTAAATTATATTTATGTATTTTAAAATCTTTTTGTGATATTTTTTTCTCTTTTGTTTGTAACAATCACACCATTCTTAATATTTTCATATAAAATACCATATATGTTTATCACCAGTTACTGTTGACCTTGGAACTACCACTACTGAGAAACCTATAGTAGAGGAGTGCAAGGAAGAAGACGGTGACTTCCACCATCCAAATGATTGCAGACTTTACTACACATGCAAGGACGGAGAATACCAAGTGCACGAGTGCCCCAGTGGAATGCTCTTTGATAACGTCATGAGAATATGCTTCAACGAGAATCATGTCAACTGTGGGAATCGATACAAACCCCCAAGTAAGTTGTAAAAATCAAAATTTAGTTTTTTACACCAATGAGATTTGAAATTAAACAAGCTTGTTTGCTCTACATTATACAATAATACACTAGAGCAGGAAATACTCAAAAATTATATAGTAACAAACATTGGAACTGCTGTTTCATACTCAATATTTCTAAAAATGATTCATATTCTCTGAGAAAATCCAATCAGCCCTCGCTACCAATTTTGATTCCCAAGATAAAAAATTTGCAATTATTCATTCCGTAGATGCCAAAGTAGGCCAAATTTAAATTTTTGCCAAAACTACCTTTTTCAATTAGGTTTATTTTACATTTATAATTTCATGATTTGCTTATAATTTGTTAAAAAATCCTTCGAGAAGGCAGAACCTCGATTCTCGAAACTTAAGGTTATGAAGCGGGCCTACGAGCAGCCACGAGCCAGCTAAGTAAAGAGAATATCAAAATTTAAATAATTTTTTTTTTTTTGTGTAACAATATTCAAATATCGATAAAATCAAATAGACACTATCCAAAACTTATTTTTATGTAATTTCAGTAACAACCCCTACTCCTGATGACTGTGATGAATGGTTGCGCACAAGAACAACTCCTGCCAGTGGTTCATCAACACAATCAGGTGATAAGAAATACACGACTATTAAATAAACAGATATTTTTTATCTGCTCTCTGTATATTAGTTTAACTGCTACCTCAAATAAAATGATTAAATGTAAACGATGACATTGCTGCAAACATAGTATTGAAATGTATATATTATTTTTATTATTATTTTTTAGAATCATATGTTTACTTTTTAGAAGAAGTGCAAAAAAGTAACTTTCATCAAACTGTTTCAACTTTAACCATACCTACGTTTTTCACTTAATAAAAACTATAACACATCGACCACAAGAAAATTGATTTTTAAACAATGGGAAACACTGCAATTAAAAGAGATTAAGCTACTTAATGTAAGTAACACTAAAATCATGATTGGGATGTTAAAAATATTTTTAATTTGCGAATGTAAAAAATTATGAATCGAAACTTGTACGTAAATTAAATATTACAGCGAAGTTATTTGGCTAGTTATGACACACTACTAACTACGTTTTAAAAAATGATTTACGCACTTGTAGCACAAATTACTATTAATACTTTGTTACAATAAATTTCAAATTAAAGGATAAGAATACTGGCACCTAACTATTAATCAGTACCTCCAGTTTCAAAATATTATAAGTCAAATAAAATGAATAAAATTTCTCCCCAGTACTTAAGCAGAGCTTTAAAATTACAAAAAAAGATCTAAGGAAATAGAGATGACAAAGACTTTATTAACAAATTGCATTTTGCTTTATTTTAACAGAAGAGACGGACCTTACCGATACGGCAACTGGAGGTACTGATACTACAGGGGACGCCCATACACAAGATATTTCATCTGAAACAGAACAAACAGAAAATGATTTATCAACTTTATCACCAGTGAGTAAGGATAGCACAGATGACCACCACAACACCGGGAATCCTCAAACTGACAGTACAGGAAATGATTTTTCAACTGCACCACCAGTGAGTAGAGATAGCACGGATGACCAATCGAATACTGGATCAACAGAAAATCCTCAAACAGACGATGATTTCTCTACTTTACCACCAGTAAGTAGAGATAGCACAGACGACCAATCGAACACCGGTTCAACAGAAAATCCTCAAACTGACAATACAGGAAATGATTTCTCTACTTTACCACCAGTAAGCAGAGATAGTACAGATGACCAATCGAACACCGGTTCAACAAAGAACCCTCAAACAGGCGATGACTTCTCTACTTTAACACCAGTAAGTAAAGATAGCACAGACGACCAATCAAACACCGGCTCAACAGAAAATCCTCAAACAGGCGACGATTTCTCTACTTTACCACCAGTAAGTAGAGATAGCACAGATGACCAATCGAATACCGGCTCAACAGGAAACCCTCAAACAGGTAACACAGGAAATGATGTCTCTACTTTACCACCAGTAAGTAAAGATAGCACGGATGAATTATCGAACACCGGCTCAACAAGCAATCCTCAAACAGGCAACACAGGAAATGATTTCTCTACTTTACCACCAGTAAGTAGAGATAGCACAGATGACCAATCAAACACCGGCTCAACGGGGTATCCTCAAACAGGCAATACGGGAAACGATCTTTCAACTGCACCACCAGTGAGTGAAGATAGCACGGATGACCAATCGAACACCGGTTCAACAGAAAATCCTCAAACAGGCGACGATTTCTCTACTTTACCACCAGTAAGTAGAGACAGCACAGATGACCAATCGAACACCGGCTCAACAGGGAATCCTCAAACTGGCAATACAGGAAACGATTTTTCAACTGCACCACCAGTGAGTAAAGATAGCACGGATGACCAATCGAATACTGGATCAACAGAAAATCCTCAAACAGACGACGATATCTCTACTTCACCACCAGTAAGTAGAGATAGCACAGATGATCAATCGAACACCGGCTCAACAGGGAACCCTCAAACAGGCAACACAGGAAATGATGTCTCTACTTTACCACCAGTAAGTAAAGATAGCACGGATGAATTATCGAACACCGGCTCAACAAGCAATCCTCAAACAGGCAACACAGGAAATGATTTCTCCACTTTACCACCAGTAAGTAGAGATAGCACAGATGACCAATCGAACACCGGTTCAACAGAAAATCCTCAAACAGGCGACGATTTCTCTACTTTACCACCAGTAAGTAGAGATAGCACAGATGACCAATCAAACACCGGCTCAACGGGGTATCCTCAAACAGGCAATACGGGAAACGATCTTTCAACTGCACCACCAGTGAGTGAAGATAGCACGGATGACCAATCGAACACCGGTTCAACAGAAAATCCTCAAACAGGCGACGATATCTCTACTTTACCACCAGTAAGTAGAGATAGCACAGATGACCAATCAAACACCGGCTCAACAGGGAATCCTCAAACTGGCAATACAGGAAACGATTTTTCAACTGCACCACCAGTGAGTAAAGATAGCACGGATGACCAATCGAATACTGGATCAACAGAAAATCGTCAAACAGACGACGATATCTCTACTTCACCACCAGTAAGTAGAGATAGCACAGATGATCAATCGAACACCGGCTCAACAGAGAATCCTCAAACTGGCAATACAGGAAACGATTTTTCAACTGCACCACCAGTGAGTAAAGATAGCACGGATGACCAATCGAATACTGGATCAACAGAAAATCCTCAAACAGACGACGATGTCTCTACTTCACCACCAGTAAGTAGAGATAGCACAGATGATCAATCGAACACCGGCTCAACAGGAAATCCTCATACAGGCCATACAGGAAATGACTTCTCGACCTTACCACCAGTGAGTAGAGATAGCACGGATGACCAATCGAATACTGGATCAACAGAAAATCCTCAAACAGGCGACGATTTCTCTACATTACCACCAGTAAGTAGGGATAGCACAGATGACCAATCAAACACCGGCTCAACAGTTCCTCAAAATCCTCAAACAGGCAATACAGGAAACGATTTTTCAACTGCACCACCAGTGAGTAAAGATAGCACGGATGACCAATCGAACACCGGCTCAACAGCAAATCCTCAAACAGGCGACGATATCTCTACTTCACCACCAGTAAGTAGAGATAGCACAGATGACCAATCGAATACTGGATCAACAGAAAATCCTCAAACAGACGATGATTTCTCTACTTTACCACCAGTAAGTAGAGATAGCACAGATGACCAATCGAACACCGGCTCAACAGAAAATCCTCAAACAGGCGACGATTTCTCTACATTACCACCAGTAAGTAGAGATAGCACAGATGACCAATCGAACACCGGCTCAACAGAAAATCCTCAAACAGGCGACGATTTCTCTACATTACCACCAGTAAGTAAGGATAGCACAGATGACCAATCGAACACCGGCTCAACAGGGAATCCTCAAACTGACAATACAGGAAATGATTTTTCAACTGCACCACCAGTGAGTAAAGATAGCACGGATGACCAATCGAACACCGGCTCAACAGGGAACCCTCAAACAGGCAACACAGGAAATGATGTCTCTACTTTACCACCAGTAAGTAAAGATATCACAGATGACCAATCGAACACCGGCTCAACAGAAAATCCTCTAACAGGAGATGATTTCTCTACTTTTCCACCAGTAAGTAAAGATAGCACAGACGACCAATCAAACACTGGATCATCAGAAAAAACCGAAGCAGGAGAGGATGATACAACTCATGTTCACAGCACGCAACACCCTTGCCTCACACATACTCACAGTACACCATTGCCTACAGGCCCTCCCGAAACTGGCTGCAAGAACGATGATGTTGATTGTATCATTGACAAAACTGGAGATGTTTCACGTTGGTTTAGATGTCCTAAACGGCATGGAAATTTTCCCCATCCTTCAACCGAGTTACTGTTCATTCGTTGTGCTAACTGGAAACCCCATGTTAAGCATTGTGGAAAACGTATGAAGTTCTCTCCGCAATACCTGCGATGCATGTATGGTTATTAATTAGCATCTGAGAATGTTTTTTTATTAATATAATGGAAACATAACAGACAAAATTATGCATTAAAAAAAAGAGGAAAAAAATGTTGCAAAATGTAGACCTCTGAAACTATTTACTTTTAGTATGGTACAGCATGTGTAAATAAATGTGTTCATTAAAACTGTGGAGGTTAATTGAATTTAATAAGTACTACTATTTAAATTTGTCACTTAAAATTAATTGAAATTACAAGAGTTTTAGCCAATATGGGAGACTCTTACCATCAGGGCCGTGTGGTGCTATGATGCAGAGAAGCGGCCGCATCAGGCGGCAATTGAGTAGGGGCGGCAAAATTCGAGATTCTAACCATATTTTTTTTTAAATACTGCTTCAAAAAATTAACTTAGTATTTACTAAATCTGTGTAAAATAAATACTTCTAAATGTTCAAAAATAGAAAGAAAAAGAGCGGCAATTCTAATGAATATCCGAAATAGTGAGAAGGAAAATTGCAAAAAAGCCGCTGCTTGGAAACATGGTATGGTATGATACATATATATTCCAGCTTGTGTGCTTGTTCATAGAACCGCTTATTGGAAACATGTTTGCATGTTTTGTTTTTATTTGGGTTCCAAACTGGTGACTATAGGCGCGTTCACATGTGCTGGGAAATTCTAAAACAGTAGCATTCTAAAACAATTGCTTCTAATACAACTGACAATGGAGAACTACATAGCAGTTTTTTTTAAGGGGAATATGTTTTTTTAAAGGGAATATGGTGAGTTTATTTACATTAAGATTTAACAACACTTACAAGAGTTCGATATATACTTTAATTTCTTCTGTAAAAGTAACTGTTATGACATTTTACTTAAAAAAAAATAGTAATTGAGTTTAAACTTGGTCCCTGAGCAACAATTTTGACTTGTGTTACAAATATATTCTCAAAGGATCTAAAGCATTTACACTCTTCAAAGATCTAAAGCATTTACACTCTTAAAACAGGAGTGAAATACTGATATCCACTCCAGTATGAGAAGTGCATTTTCAACACTGGAAAGGAGTGAATATTAACTCAGACTGAGTTAAAAATCGCTCATTTGTTTTAAGAGTGTATATTATATAAAACACTCAGTTAAATGTTTTATATAACAGCTGTTTTAAAAAGTAGATTTTGATTATTTTACTTCTATTTCATTAAATTCAGTAATTTTGTATCAGATATATATGAATGTATTTTTCTTAAAGAATATTTTTAAATTAAGATTTAGCCATTTTACGAATGAGTAATGTGTAATAAGAAAATGAAATACTTGGCAAATCTAATTTTTAATTGAAACTGATTTATTCCTAACGTTATAACTTTACCACTAAGTTTTGTAATTAAAAAATGTATTGCAATATCAACCTAGATCTGCACTGCAAAATTAAACACTTTTAACTAGATTTTACTAACTGTCCACCTTTATAGCATAGCATAACGCCCAACGTGATTGAACCAAGGAATTTCAAAATAGTATCCAGAGATAGAAACCTAAAAACTAATCATGGAACACACAAAAAGCTTACAATACTACTCGTTTTCTCAGACAAGGGGTGGGTGGTCCGATTGTCCCCCCGATTGTATCCCCTTTTTCCCCCTTTCCAGAAAGCTAGGAAAAAGCCTCTTCGTATTTCTATACATAGGGTACCCAGGGCCCTGAAGGAATATCTTATCTAAATGATTTTACAACGTCATTGGGATAGTGGGTTGTGTTTCGCTGTTTCCCAAGGCACAAAAGGTGTCTAGTCTAGACAAGCGTAGAGTTACTGTAGAATTGTTCTCTATCTCTTTTATGTGGGAAAAGATCAATGTAACATGAATTTGTATAGCTTCCCACGAAATTTTCTATTGATTGTTCCGAAAAGGGAAAGTAAAATTACTTTCAAGGAACCGTAGATCGTAGATGAGGCTTTCAAAATGTTTTCTTTTGTCGGAACCTCAACATCTCAGAGTTTTGTTGGATAAGTTTACGTCCAGGCATGTGCTTTTAAGTAATAAAAGTAGTGATGAGCTGATGACCACACATGGCGACAAGGGGGGTCGGGACACATAAGGGGGCGAACATTGGATTCCAATTGGGTAGTTGCTTTTTGTTGTTAAACTGCTGGCTAATTTTGTCTTTCAATTTCAATACTTTGACTGGCCACTTGCGGAGGTCACGTGATCTCGGGAAGTCTTGTGCCTTTTTTTTTTTTTTTTTTAAACTGTACAGTCGGAGTTTGAGAGAAAAACGTACCGTGTCTATTGTGTTTTTTGTTTTATTTCGTCGATGCATTGATGCTCGTACGTGTGATTTATCAACATTAGAAGAAACTTGGATTTTTCGTTCTAAATAAGGTAAAAAAATTACTATTTTTTTTAAAAATTTATTATATAAGTTTCCATATAATTGTATAATTTTAGGGAGCTAAATTATCTTTTATACATGTACTTGTACTTAAAAATAATCTAAATTGTAAAAAAAAAAACTAATTTTTTTTAATTAAAAATAAAAATGACCAATGTAAATTTTACAATTAAATTGCGTGTCAATAAATAAAACATTTTTCAATTCGAACTGCTTACTCTTGCTTTGTAAACATGTAATATTAAATGTTTAGAATGCAACACTTTTTTTAACGCACGTTTTTGCTTTAAAAGCATTTTATTTCTATCATAAGCAAATATTTTGAAAAAGTACTTGTTTTTTTATATTTTGTAAAAAAATTAAGTATTTTCCATAGTTTAAATTTCTATCCTTAATTTGTTAAAATGTGTGAATGTTTCCTCCACGCAAGGAATAATAATGCCGAACCAAGCAATTTTAGTTTAACCCCATAATTATAATAATTTATTATGATTATATTTAAGTCTTTAACTGAGTCAGTTAAAAACAGTCAGTCTTTAACAGAGTTATGTCAATAACTGGCATAATTAACTGGTGTTGCACGGGTGTACACTTAAACACAGTGCTGACTTGTATATTATGTTAACTTTTACTTTACGCCAATCGATCCCTCTTCCCACTGATTAACAAACCATCAGGATTTTTTAACCCTCCCATAAAGATATCCGCATTTTTATTAAAAAAAATAGTTGTTTGTCTGACTGGATCTCGGTCCTTCCTTTTATGAGGTATAACCTCCACCCGACTAATTATGTAGAATGAAAAGGTGTGTAAAATGCAGGTATTAAAAATAAGTAATTTTGTAAAAGCAATTTTAATTTTTATCAAAAGTAGTTAACCTTTTTTAATTATTATAAGTTTAATTAAAACTAATTAATAATTGTAAAAAACTAAAAGTAATTAAATTTAAATTTTTAAAATCTATGAGAATCATAAAAAAATATTATTTTATTCGGCAAAAGTGTGCTACACCCCCCCCCCCTCCCCGATTTTTGTTAGCGACGGCCCTGGTTACAATATAATTAGTATGAAAACTTTTTTTAAAAAATCAAGGGCGGCATTTCAATGATTTGCATCATATGAAAAAAACATACCACACGGCCCTGCTTACCATGTTACCATAATGTTAAGTCAACAACAAGTAAGCATCTCAGGTACCCTATGAATGTTAATAAATCGTTCTTATGCTATAGAAAATACGTTAAAATAATAACTATCAAACCAAATTCAGATACTTGAATGAAATAACTGTATTTTAATAAAATAGGTTGAACATTTCCTTCTTCCAAAATATTATTTACAGGTCCTGTAAAGTAACATGCAAAATATATATATATTTTTAAATATTGGGCCAGAAAAATAGTCAAAATAATAATAAACTAGGGGTGTATAACACTACAAAATTTACAATTGCCACCAAATAAATCCATAGGCACAAGGATACCTTTTAAGGTAAAGTCACTGACTTTAAACCTGAAAAGTTATATAGAGCTACTGTTTGCATATGCACGATTATCTTGAAAACCTCTTACGGATCCTGACAGGTACTAGATACTCATGTAACAAATTTGAAGTCTGTAGCTGTTTTAGTTTTACAGGTAGAGTGATTCAAGACTGGTAGACCAGCATTCAAAAACCACTTTTTTTAGAATCAGTATAGTTTAAAACATGTAGAAAACATAAAATCCCCACTTCAGATTTTCGACAAAATTGCAATTCTTTTATTACCTTTTATTTCAGATTAGGTAGGCACTTGAAAGTAATAACAAAATACATAGTATTCATTTCATAACATGAATTATTTTCTTTCAATTTAGTTTAGTACTCATTGCTTAAAAGCAAGTTAAGGTAAACAAATTACTTATTACTAACAACATCTGAAATTGCGTATAAGATACTGTAGACCTGTAGCATTTTATTAGCAAGAAAAATACTGATAGGTAGCTATCAAAAATTAAACATGTTTATTTCCTCTACCATGAGACAATTATCTTTAAACCAATTTTCATCACTTTTTTAGAAATTCACATAAATTTTTATGAGCTTATATATAATCTGCCAAATGTACTAGTATTCTATTCAAGAGTTTTTAATTAAATTCAGCATTACCATAAGTTTACTGTGTATGTACACTCACATAACTAAACACGACATTTTCTGGTCTAAGAAATTGTGATGCAGAATAATACTACAACCTATATATTATAATTATAATTTAAATTATTCGGTCATTTTAGCTATGTAAAACAAAATTAAGCAACCAATTTTACCGGTAAGAAATTGTTTTGGATTAGTATAGTTTTTCAGAAGAAAAGAAAGATGAAAGTCGGTAACCTTTGTTTGATTTTAAGCATGTCAATTTAGTTTAAATCTGTTATTATCCCAAGTCAAATTTAAACATATTTTAATACCATTAATATAAAAAAGTAATCATAATTTAAATTAATTTGAAATAACTAAAATTTATTTAGATTTAATACAAACATTTATTATCAATAACAAACATACAAATATACAAAAATATGTTGTTGTTTTTTACAAAATCACAGAAGTATTTATATTTTTGGATTTATATTCAAATTGCTTAAATTTAAAGATAAGATAACAATATGAAAATGATGTTTGTTTACAATAATTTTAGTAATGTAAATTTTAGTGTCAATTTTAGCAGATACTTAAAATTTCACAAGCCATTTTCAATTACGACCAGATTGATTAAATAGCCATGGGGTTATCAAAAAAGTACTTAGAATTAAATTACTTAGAGATTATTATAACTACAGGTCGGAGTAGGTTATACCATTTCTAGCCAGAATGTAAGCTTCGAAAAGACTCTCTTGCCCCATCCCTTCACTGGGTTTTCTAGGAAAAGGGAGGAACATTGCTTATCTAATCCTAGCTTGCTAGAGGTTTATAATCAAAACAGTAAGCATTTCCCCATGTAGGGTGGGGGAAAACAAGCTCCCGCCATTTTGAAGAAAACCGCTTGCGAGGAAGGGAAGGAAAATGTTTTAGAAGCTTGCATTCTAGATAGAACTACTGTAAAAGTAGTCAAAAATAAAATCTCACAATTCTTGATGAGCAATAATGGTTAGTAGATAAGTAAAGCTAGTTTTATAATGATTTTAGATCATCATAATTGAGAGAAATTGCAAATACATGTAGCACTCTCTAAGGTTAATCCTTGTATGAAAGAATTTTTTATGGTTTCACAACTATGATAGATAAGGATTTATATTTTACAGCTCATAGTTAAGCAGGATTAATATTTTCGCCTTACGATAATCTAACATTCAAAATTCACAGAATAGGTGTATAGTAAAAAAATATTTTATCATGAAAAATGATTGTCCAATTATAAAGAGATACAATTAAGATGAAGATGAAATGTTGGTACTTGGTCCGAATTGCATAAAAAAGATTTTTGTTTAATACTGAAAGGGTAAAAAAGATTAAAAAATGAAGAAAAAACTTTAACTCAAAACTTTAACTTAAACTTTAAAACATGGTATTCCACATTTTAAATAAGAAAGCAGCCAACATGTTAAACTTTTGAAAAATATTAAGTCTCTAATAGTGATAAAATACCACCTACAAGATGCAAGCTACCAGTAACCAATACCTGTACATGATTGGCACCAGTAATTAGTTCTGTAAATGATTTATTTACAATGGATGAACTCTCATTTGATGATGTAACAAAATTTAAAACCTCACTCAATGATGAAAACTGCAGTATATTGTCGATTGCTGAACTTGAAAAAATCTGTGACTTGAGCGAAATGGAACTCATTGAGGATATGCTTAATTCATTTTCATACACACTTCGCATGAGATGGCACCAAACTTCTTTGTTTGTATTGCACTGTTGTATTTCCTTCTCTGGTTCGACCATGAAGTTGCTCAAATCTAATTAAGGTAATTTCAATTTAGTAAAATATAGGGGAGAAAAGGAAATTTACACCACATGAATAATATTTACATTTTCAGCAAGAACAATGGAAATTTATCGTTTTAATTGTTTTCTATTACTCTAAACATATATATATATTTCATTTTAGCTTTGCAAAAACACAAAACATCCTTCAAAAATATTAAACACCTTTTTAAAATTAGAAAAAAAAATATGGACCGCATTATTAACCAATTAAACTTTGTTAAGAAGAAATCTTTCAGGTATATGAAGCACCACAGCTTGATGTTTTAGGCAAGAAGTATGCTGCAAGTACCTTGGATTTTGAGCAGTTGAATATAAAAGGTAACCAGACATTCAACAGAATTTAGTTATTATGATTCATTGCTTAATATTCAATTGTCTATCCATTGATATGAGAACAAGAACTATATTTATATAATTCAGACAACACAAATAACAATACAGTTACAATGGTATTCAGGGTGTAGCATTGACTCTGAAAATCTGATTTATCTTTATAGAGAAACTTTTTTTTCAACTAAAAAGTGTTCATTTTTATTAGAATAACATAACTATTCATTAAAAAAATCTTCATACCTGATGACGCATCTTTCATTACATTGATCCGATTTGGACTAAATATCACTAAATCAAAATGGAGGTCAGATAAGGGATCGAGAAGACTTTCTGTCCTCCTGTCACCAGTGCAATTGAAAAGAAGGATTTTTAATGGTGGTTTCCTGAAAAAGCAAAAAATTTATTCAAACTTAACACCAAAACAAAGAACACTTTATGTGTATACATTAAGTTTTCGTTTAACAGTAAACACAGTGGATCGTCTATTAACTCTAGGTGGGATAAATAAGTATAAACAACTGTCAAGTTTTTAAGCAATACCAATTTTTTTTATTTAATAAATTGTACATTTTCACTAAATTTCAAAATTTGATGTACAGAGAAGTCATTTTTAATCATCTACTTACTAAAGAAATATTATTTTAAAAATTCTAATGAAATTAAATTTCAATTTAAAAATTTTAATTTTATCTTGCACAATGAAAACAAGTTACAACTTCTGCCAATTTGCTTAGCCCTCAGAGGGTTACAATACATTAGGGCAGACAAAGGACCCACAGATATATCATGAAAAGTCATCTAAGGGATTTTATTTGTAGCATTCTGTAAAGGCCAATGAAAAACCTATAAGATTAGAATGAATACAAATCTCACTGTAAGATAAGATGAGCATGGACCAAATAACTTTTGAACAGTGTGTATTATTCATGTTCTCATTCATTTTATTTATGGAACACAATACTAATAGTCCCCCCACAGCAAAACCACTTGGCACTACAGAATATCTTTCTCAGTTTTTAAAGCTGTTTGTTATGACTAAATGTATAACCCCCAAATCAGTTATATTATAAAAAATTTACTACATTAAAATGTTGATAACTCACTGATACTTTGAACTGTGTTGTGAACTGATTTCAGCGAACCATCTTGCACAATATTTCATACTCTGATGAGTGTGAGCCCCATCTAAGAAATATGTAATTTTACCTCTCTCGACAGTCTGAAATCGACCTGGCCATACACAATTTTCTAAACCTATAAGAAAATAAAATCATATAAATAAATAAAAATAAGAATTGTACGAAATGAATTCAAAGTTAATACTAATATAGTTTAACTGAACAGAGTTGATACTCACCATTTCTAGTTTTATCACAGATTTGAAATGTCTGTGCCATGGGCAATGGGAAATACAATGATTCTTCGGTAATGAAATCATTTCTACCGGTATCAAAGTCCAGAGTTTGAAAATAACTATTGGCTGCAAGAGATACACATATATGCATACATATGGGTATTTTATTTTTTAAAAAAAATATAAGACACCAAAATAAATATAATGCTTTTAAATAAAGTGATAAACTAGTTAATATAATTCTTCAGTAATTTTTTTCTAGCTTTTTCAGTTTGAAGAAGCTAATATCGAATTTGAAATGTTGATTAAACAAAGGTGTTTAAGAGATCAATTAAAAAGTGTTAAAGGTCCCCAAAAATATTAATAAGGAGTTCCAAAAAACTTTTAAGAATTGAATAAACTTGCACAATATTACCAAAACATAAAAGTGAATATTATTTTCACTAACAGTGAACAATTAATTGTTACAACGCTAAGAGCAAAACTAAACTGGCAAAATTAAAATTTAAGTACTATGCATACATACATTTCTCATTTTGGTGTTTCAGCCATGCATTTGTTAGTTGAAGAGCTAAGGAAACATTAACATTTTGTACAATTCCTTGGATCCCTAAAGATATTCGCTTTTCATACGCTTCAATAGGTGGCGATAGCAAAAGTGGACACTGGAATGATGTGAATGAAGAAAATTAAATTATATTGATTTAATTGCATATAACAAGTTTAGAGTATCCTAGATATTTTTATATCTTTTATAGAAAGGTTTGGGAAATTATAAATAGACAAAACTTCAACAATATCACAAAAAAATGCTCAGCAGGGGTTTTGAAATGTTATATTCAAACATTTTTACATGGAGTTTAACTTATTGATAAAACTCATCAATATTGTGTTTAGGGGAATATCCATGTGTTCTTTTTTAACACAGAGTCCTATTTTTGTGAGAAAAAAAAATTGCGGAAAAAAGAATTTTGTTAAAATTTTCTTGTGTTACATACACAAAACTACAGTTTACAATACAGTATTTTTATAGTACCAGACAATTTAAATATATCAGTAATGGCCGCACAGTCAATATCAGTTAATTCTTCTGGGTTATTTAATATTATATGCAAATGTCTGCACGGTGATCTTTAAGTTGTCTCAAATCGGCAGGAACTACTGGATTTTGTGAAGGGTCCATAAACATATCGGAATTTCCTTCTGCATAGACCCCTGGTGTTATACTTTGTTTTTTCTTTTACATGCAAAGCCAAAATGTAAACTATCAGAATTTGATTTTTATAAATGTTTTGGCATTCAAAACAATAATTTTTTTTAAAAAATTAGAAACAATGTCGAGAAATAACTAATAAACAGAGATAGAACCCACAAATTCAAAATAAGAACTTTTTGTGTGGGAAAGCAAATAAAAAACATTTTGCGTCAAAGCATTCAAAATGACCAACAAGGTTTATCACAGTTATGTTTATTTATAGTTATCGACAAATGATCCGCCAAGCATTTGTTTGGGCTTAATATTGAAGTAATAATGAACTTGGCAAATATGTTTTTGCCTTGGTTTTTGACTTTTCAACATTTAGTATCATATTTCTACTTCTAAGCCAGACCCTTTTTATATTACCTATATGTACCCATGTATATTACCTAAATGTTTGGTTATTATGATTGGGTAATAGTGGGGGTAGCATTGAAGGTAAAGGATACTTTGGCCAAAGCTTTTCAAGCTAATTAATTCTTATTAAATACACTATTTAACAATTTGCTTGTCCAAATCAATTAGTAGCAACACTGCTTCAAAATATGAGTAGAAAATGCCCCAAAAGAAAGTCAGCAATAGGGTTTTATGCTTGGAGTAAAGTTACCTCCAGGGCTTAAGTTTCCTTATTTTACAGTATTTTACAGACAGAACTATTTTGATATTGTACCAACCCCAACTTTGGTAGCTTTGTCCCGCAGAACCTTCATTGCACTCTCCTGTTGGGGAACAGTGAATGCAGGTACACCAGGTTTCATTATTCCAGCTTTCTGTTCAGCTATTAATGGTATTGTGTCACCTAAAAGATTGACATGGTCTATGCCAAGAGTTGTAATGCCAACAGCAACTGGTTTTCTATGAATAACAAATGAACATGTGCATGTAAATATCAGGTTATTTTATAATATAAATTGATATAATTAAGTTTATAATTAATTTTTTTATTTGTTTATAGAATAAAAGGATAACAAAATCAATGATAAAACGACGCTGGAAAAATTCATAAAAAAACATTCAAAAATCCCTAAATTGATTTTTTCAGTTATGTTTTATTATTATATTTTATTATATATTATTTACAATTTTAGTAACAATTATTTTATTAATCATGTGTATTGTTTAATTGCTGCTAATTCAGTTAAACAAAAAATGCGATTCTAAGTGTGTAATGTAAAAATTATAAAAAACTTGTCAATCAATGATCAAAATTGACGTCTAAAAAATAGGCTATAATAATCCTAAAGATGCAACACTGAAGTACTGAGTGAATACTATCCAGTAATTAAAAAATTAATATGCTATTAAATATTTTGAAATCTATTACTAGGAAATGAAAAGTAACTTTTTAAAAGTAACTCTATTACATTTACTTAATAAAAAAGTAACTGTTACAGTTACTTAGTATGAAAAGTAACTAGCTACTGTTAAATTTTAAATAATTAAGCTTGAGGGTCATTCTCAAATAAATTGACCCTTTGCTGTCCGGACCATTGAACCCATATTTTATGATAATAAAAATTTAAAAAATTTCATGTTGAAAACAGATAATGGTACATAATTTTATAGTTAATACAATACATTTTTTAAATTATAAGAAAATCTTTAAAATATTCATATTTTCTATTAGTTTAGTTGTCAAGTAATGCGAATTGGCCTGTCCCAAGGTAAAATTCCATGGCTAACTAAGCTTTTTTTAATGATTTTAAACAATATTACATTTGTATATGAATTAAGAACCATAGTAAAGTACATTTCAATTAATAAAAGTGCAATTGATTACAAAAAATATTTAAATAATATTGTTAAATTTCAATTGAATACGTGTCCCACACTTCATCTCATGAGTGTTACCTCATGAGTGTTACTGGTATTATTTAATTTAAAATATTGAATTCTGCAGTGGCAAAATAGCTAGAGGAAGCCATGTTGATCCTTCTTAATGCAGTATAAACAAAAATCTTAATAATCTATTTTTTATTGCTTGTTTGTTGAAAAGTGTGAAGCAATATGGTTAGTATTTTTATTGTTTCTCAAGAGTGTTACCTATATTATTTTCTGTTATGTATTTAAGAATATATATTTTTTATTCAAGAATGATGTATCTTTTATCTAAGAACCATTTTAGGCCAAAATTTAACTTCTAAGCATGATTTAAAAAATTCTGTGTTGAAATTCTTTAAGAAACCTCATGAGTGTTACTTCTCATGAGTGTTACTTTTTGTAAGTAACACTCCTGAGAGTAAAGTAACACTCATGAGTTGTAAGCAGTCAATTATCAGTTTTGATCTGTAGTTAAAGAGAAATCTTGATGCTGAATGGGAAAATGCATTTGAAGGAAAGCACAGAATTAGAAATGCAAAAAAAGTTAATGAAATGGGGAAGGGAGAGAATCATATGCAGTCTCAAACTCTCCAGATCTTAGCCCAGGTGCCATTTGGGCTCATTTGAACCCATTTTTCAGTTGATAAAAGAAAAGTTTCCACATATCAAAACCATCAATTTTTTTTCTGATGGGCCTTTTTTCCAGTACCGTCAAAAACATAACTTTTATTTGTTTTCCACTATTTTGTTCGATGCGGGTCCCTTAAGCGAAAGGCCAATGATCATGTTGCTTACGGAAGGGACATTCCGGATGCTGCTACTTTATATTCTATTTTGAAGGACAATTCTAAAGTGAGACGATTCTATGTTTCCCAAGACAAAATTGAAAAGTGTTGCAAAATGATTCCGCAAGGCCTAAACACTGTTATTGGAACTCACGGAACAAAACTTAAAAATGAAAAGGAATCACATTTTATATCAGTTTAATAATATTTGTGTTCATTTACTCATGTGGTGTCCTATTTGTGCTTTATTATAAAATTTCGATTGCATTTTTTCTATTTTAATGACTCTTATTTACATATTCCAATGTAATGCCTCATGAGTGTTACCCTGCCTCAGGAGTGTTACCACCTATAAATATCAAGTTTATAATCTTAAATCTGTCAATTAATTATATTAAATTCTGTTTTATTATCAGAGTTTTTACCAAATAATAGTAAATCTAGTAAAAGGTGCAATTAAAATTTTAATTTTTGCTTTTAAGGAGAAGTTAAACTCATGTTTAAGAAACAAAGTAACACTCATGAGACAAAATACTAGATAGAAACTAAAATTTTGAAACAAATTAATTATAATATAATTATTGGATGCAACTAAGTTTATAAGTTATAAATTATCAATAATTTGTTACAATGATAATAGATTAAAAAAAATTACCACACTTTAAAAAAAGGTAACACTCATGAGAAAAAGTGTGACTTGACATTCAATTTTCTTAATTTTTTTAAATATTAAATAATAAACTCATAAATCAATACCTGTTTCCAGTACTGAATACTATAACAAGTTAATAACCGAATAGTTTTTTATTTTTAATCTAAGTTGTTTTTTGGTGTGATGTAAAACTGAATGGGTCAATTCATTTGAGAATGACCCTTAAACTGAACACTGAAAATATCAGCGGAGTGAGAATTAACAGAAAAGATTTTTTTTGTTGCTGGATGTTACCTAAAAAAAGTAAAACTGTTACAAGTAACAAGTTACTACAATCACTGTCTAGCACTGTCACTCTTAGGAACAGCGTGAGAAATAACGGGAAAATAAAGATTTTTTTTTCAATACGGGATGTTACCTGAAAAATGTAACTGTAACAAGTTTCCAATCACTGTCTACTAAATATTGAAATAAAAAATGAATCAGCAATTTTTTTTCTACTTATTGGAAAAATTAGTTTAATAGTATTTATTCTGTTGATACCTTAGGATATTGGTACAGTCATATAATCCTCCTAGTCCAACTTCAATTACAGCAGCTTGAACCTAAGGGGGGGGGGGGGGGGGGGGAAACTTATAAGACAAAATATTGCATCAGTTGTTTAAATAAGTTTCTGAATCTGAAAAGAAGTAAACTTAAAAAAAAAAAAACTAAAATTATTATTTCAAGTTTTCATACAAAAAAAAATTTAAGACAAATCCAGATAAAATTAAATGAAAGCCTTTTCTTCCTGTAACTTAAAAATTTCAGTTGCTACTTAAAGATTATTGAATTGAATAACTGCTCTCTAACTTTCTTTAAATAATTCATTAAATGTATTTCTATAAGCAAATAAAAGTATTTGTCTCATTAATATAACCTTTTATTGAAATCATGAAATTAATATTAGTTCTTTTTACCTTATTCCCATTTCCCCCCGCAAAATTGCCAGCTAGGCCGCTTTGAATAACACATTTAACATGTAGATTACAACTAACTTGAGCTGCCTATAGATGTTCATCAACTATGGCATCAGGCATGATATAAATTTTATTTTTAAATTAATAAATAATCAGCTGCTAATACTAAATGAAAAATTAAGTTGCAATTCATTGCAAACACTTCAAATTATAGTCCATATATATTAATATTTTACCTGCTCTTTCACAAAGACATAGAAAGCCATTATTGTGAGAAACATAAAATATGCTGGCATAGTATCAGTAGGAGCCTAAAAGAAAAAGGTGCCACATTACACACTAAAAAAATATTTACATTACTTAAGAAAGCTTTTAGCATACATAGAGTAAATCGAATTTTTGCTTTAATTTTAATAACTTCTAAAAGCTAGAAGTGAAATTAGTCAAATTTGTGAATAAGCTTACTCATAAATAAATATTAAGTTTATATCAATACACACAGTAAAATTCGATTGAATACTTTTAAGTACATAATAATGTGATGAATAAAAAAAATCCAAACTGTATTTAAATCTTAGAACACAGCTCCTTCAATAAACATGAATAAAAATAAATATGATTCAAATAAGAATCACAAAACCCATTTAGTACTATTTGACATTCATGATGGTAAAAATTAAATTAAGAATTTAAATAGTATTTAAATGTCAATTAATTAAAATAGTTTTACTGCACAAAAAGCATGCAGATGAATACCAAATTTTGCTGTAGGTTCTTGTATACTTCCCAGAAGTAAGATGTGAATGCTTCCTTAGGCAGGGGCAAGCCATTAATTCGAATTCTTTCATTTACAGAAATGAGATGAGGAGAGCTACAAAAGAAAAAAGTTTAAAACATCTCTCACATAATGCTTACATAACAAAGCCTTCATTATTTTATTTATAAGCATTTCAGCACTTAAGTTCGCACATATGCGATTTCACTTTTTGCAAAAATGAATTTCCTGTGTTAATAGATGCGAAATATCGCGGCCCGTCGTCCGTCAAACTCAAAAGTTTCAAAGTACGGCCACTTGAGATCGCTCAAAATCGCGAAAACCTCCACATGTGCTAAACAAATATTCTCGAACTCTCTCTTACGATAAGAAACATACATAAAACTACAATCAATTAATGTTTTTAAACATATATAATGTCAATATAAATTACAAATTACCTACAGTTACGCAGATACTAGTCATTGCACGTAAATGACTGGCATAATAATTAAAAATAGGTAGCTACAATTACTAAAAATATAGTTTTATAAAGAATTTATTAAAATTGTAGATATGGTTAGTATTAATAATAAACCTATGTACTCTAAAATTTGAAAGATAAAAATCTACTTAAATAATTGGCTTTTTAAATGCATATAAGGTCAATATTTCTTAGTTAATTTACCTATAGAAACCAGTTTTATATCCATGCTTCCTTAAAACCGATTCAGTGAACGCACAAGTAGAGCCTTTGCCTTTAGTTCCTGCCACATGGATTACATTTAAAGCATTTAAATCTTCCATCTAGAAAATAAATAAATTTAAGCACACACAAAAAAATTTAAATACTGTACAGCAGATCCAATTTAATTTGAACCTCAACTAACCATGTGCTTTCTAAACATCCACTAAAAATATGATTTTATTTAAAGAAATTAATAGGCTTTACTTTTTTAGAAAAATAGTCACCTTTCATTTCAAAAGTGTGATATTAAAGCCACATAATTAAATGTTGATTTTTATGTTATTTATTGCAAGTGTTTTACAGAGTGAAAGACATTTAACTCGCTCAATAACACTACTCCTTTTTTTTTTAATTTTTACAGAAAAAACACCTTTTAAAATAGTAATTTTTTAACCTTTTAAACAATAGCAAGCTTTCAAAAAACATAAATGTAAAATAATCTAGGAGTTTAAAACAGATAAGGTTTATTACCTTTATACCTAAAATCTTTAAGTACTTTTCTGTATTTACAACACTGAGATATGCTTTTGCACTTCTTTCGGCAGCAGATTTCTTTATCAAAGCAGCATTGCTTTGTAGTCCATTCAAAGCATAGACTGCTTCCTACAAGAATAAACTTTCATTGTTGAAATATGTACATTTAAGATCTTTAGTTAACATAAAAGAGAAAATACATAGATATGAAAAATAAAACAATAATTTTCACTAAGAAATGCTTGTTATTGATCAACCTTAAAGCATTTGCCCATATTGCCAAACTTAGAATTAGTTTTATAATTAACATCAATACTTTTTAACTTGAACACTAATAATTATTTTTAAAAAAAAATTCTTATTAGAAACTATAACCAGAGATACCAAACTTAACAATAAATAAAATAAACTATTTCCTATTAATAGAGTTCTGGGATAGGAATATACATAGTCACTATGTGGCTGTTTTAATTTTGCTTCTTTACAAAAATTCAATTGCATAGTTTTTATTGCACATAATAATAAAAAGATCGAGAACATACACATGAAAAATATGGGGTGACCAGAGCATTTCCAGTACAGTAAGTTGTACTTTTTTTTTTATTATACCCTGCCTGTATCAAGAAGTGCTAAAAATGCTAAAATACTTAAAATGTCCTTGTGTTTGCCCTGTAAAATTTACTGTATTTAAAGAGCAGATAAATCTATAGTAAAACAGACATTTTGTGAAATTGAGGGTCACAGTCCAAATCTTTTCAATTCATAGATTTTGCCATTATTAATGAATAACTCCTTTTTTCTTATTCTGTAAACTTTGAATACGAATGGCTGAATTTCCCATTTTAAAAAAACGGGGGGGAAGGGTTCATTATTGTACTAAATGTTCATTTCTTGTTCAAACTTAATAAAGCATATTATAAAAAAAGAATTGACTTAATTAAATGAATAAATATTAAAAAAATTTACCTCATAAACGGAAATCGCTTTAGAATCCATATGGAAAAGAAATTTCTTAAAACAAAAACCAGTAAACCGCGCTACCCGCTTGGATATCAACTGGCTACGATTGGCGGGCAACAAAAACAGCATGACTGCAAAAATTAAATCACGTGGTCCTGGAGTAAACCAATTACGTAGAAAACGTTACTGCGATAAAGATAAGAAATAAAACAAATAAATCATTGTATTCACTCTCATTGTTTCGTAAATTGCTAATCAGCGACAATAAAATAAAACTTCATATAAATGCCATCGGGATAAATGTACTTTGTTTGTTTACATTCTACCATATGGTTACGATGCTTACTTCCTCTCTCGAGTTATATGATTTGTTTTAACGTAGCCAATGTTTTTCGCTTAGCCTCGCTTTTTTTACCTAGATAACTTTTGTTTTTTCTTCGGTTTTCCACGATTTTTTATCATTTGCTTAGAGTTTAGTTATAAATGTATTATTGTGAACAAAGAACCCTATTGGAAATTCCCATAAAAAAAACCAATAAAAATTTTTAGTGTGTTATGGCCCCAATAAAATTTTACAGGACCCGTAAAATTCTATTGGTTTGCAAAATTTTATTGGGGCCATAACACACTAAAAAGTTTATTGGTTTTATTCCCATTGAATTTTATTGGACCAATAAAATTTTATGGGACCCTTAAAATTCTATTGGTTTTTCAAAATTTTATTGGGGCCATAACACACTAAAATAATTTATTGGTTTTATTCCCAATAGACTTCAATGGGACCCATAAATTTAATGGGACCAGTAAAAAAAACACCCATAAAACCTACAGGTTGTAGACCTATAAAATGCTTGGGTATATGGACCCATACTTTTCAGGTCCAGTTAGCAGGGTTATTATGATTTTACCCTTCCTGAAAAACCCCAGGTGGTTTTTAAAAAAAATCATATTTTTTTTTTCAAAGTGAGTTTTTTAAAAAAAATCATGAAAAAATCAATTGGGCAATTGAACCTAAAATTGCCCTTACTGGAAATTAATAAAAATAAAGTTAAACATTTTTATAAGAAACAAAGAAATAATTACTTCATATAATTTTCAATTAATATATTATTACTATTAATAATATACTTTTACTCTTTTGTACCTTTAATTTTTAAAATACATTTACCAATTTAAATGTATACTAATTATAAAACAATTAAATCTAATGCATTTTTTATTTTAATTTTAATTTCTATAGATACAATGTTCTGGGATATATTATTTGTTTACACAGACACATACAAGACTTGGTCCTAAACAATGCAGTTTAAAAATTTAAATGTAGTACACATTTATATAACATTTGTATTAGTTTTTAATTATTTTAATTTAAATTACAACGTTCTTGATTATCTCGATAACATTTACTATAAATTCTGTTAGTTTCGAAATATTCAATAAATAAGAAAAACTTAATAACCTCAAGAAACCCTTAATAAACCTCAAGAACCTGAAAGAAGCAACCACAATACTGAAAAAACACACCGAAAACCATGAAAAAAAACCTAAAACCCTGAAAACCCCAAGTGGACTTTTCATTAAAATCACCAAGTTTTTTGCAACCCTACCAGTAAGTGTGTACTTACTGGTAGGGTTTATCTATAGGCATCTTCAAAATAGAATATCATAAAAATGCAATTAATAATGTATTTTAATTGAATTACACAAAACTTTTCAACAAATGCAATTTTTTTATTGAATTGCAATGCCTTAAGAACTTTTTTATTTAATATATCATTCGCTCTTTTGCATACTCTCTCTGTTCTTGGATAGTGCAACTAAAAAAATTCAAAGAAATATAGTTGGAATGCTATAGCACTTGAAAACGGAACAGCTAGGATATGGCCGGTCTCGATTTGCAATGTGTGTTAAGTCGCCAAGCAACAAAAATGCTCAATTGCGGTAAACATTCTCTTTCACATTTTATGCAACTCAATAGACATACAAAACCCTACGCTAAATTTCCAAGCTCGCCAAATGTCGCCAATCGACACACCGACCATTATATCCTAGCTGTTAAGATGTACTTAATTGGGAAATGATTTTAAAAGCTTTATTGTCAAACAAAGAGAAAAATATTTAGTTTAAAAAATCTTAAGAATTGGGTTAAAAAAGTTTTATATTTTACCACATAATAAACAATTTATTTACATTTTACAATACAAACAAAACAAGCATCAAATACATACATGAATCCATGAAAGGTTTTTATGATCAAACAAATACAAATTATTATTAAGTGAGTTAAGAGTTCTAAATTTAAGGATTCAATTAATATTTTAGGAGTTTCAATTAAAGTTTTGGTTCACATTTTGAATTCTTGAAACATATCACAGGCAAATGGGACAAAAGCAGTTTCTGCTCGCGAAAAATGGATGAGCTTCCGGAATAGGGCCGCTGGCTTTATGTAAAGGCCTTATCACACGAGAGCTCGTTCGTTCAGTGACGTCCCTACACCCTTTCAAAAACAGGTTTTTCGAGCAGCTTTTGCTCGCTGAGTTTTTTCGAGTCGACGTGAAAAAGTCCAGCACTTTTTAGCTGAGCGAACGGCTGCTCCAATCAAAAACGAAGTTCAGTCGTGACGTCATGACCGAGCCTCCTCCTTGTAGGTCCTCCTCCAATACCGCGATAGTACTGCTTTTAAGTCTGTGATGTCACGCATGTCGTAGCCGGTCTCTGGATGACGCGTTTGCTGTCCCCAAATTTTTTTGACGAGCGATGACCGTATCGTCTGATAAGGGCTTAAACATACCATGCTTGGCAAACTTTTTCGACTACCGCAGAGTGGCGTTTGTTTTTTCCTTTCCATGCGGTGCATTTGAGAACTTCTGATATACTATATTTGATTAAAATTTATGAAAATATAACTTATGCTTTTAAGCCCATTTCACACCTGCACAGCTACTTGCAACTGCAACTCGCATCTTGTGGTAACCTGGATTTTCGGGCTTCCGCAAAAAATTATTCATCTCGAAATTTGGCAAGTTTCATCCTTTTGAAAGCAAACTTTAATCAATCTATGGGCATTGTTTGCATCAAACAGAAATTTATGTTTCCGAACTTCCTTAATTAGATCAATTTTCATCTTTGCCATCCATTTAATATCCATTTTTAATTGCGCAGATTTTTGCAAACGGGGAAAGTTGGCGTCTTAAAAAGTAAATAAACAACCAGTTGGCGAAGTCTAGTTCGCCACAATGCAGCCAAGGAAATCCTGAGTTCTGATTGGCTAAGGTTACATGCAACTGCGATTTTTTCATGCTTGCAGGAAAAAATCTCACGAACTGAGTGCAACTTTTTAATGCACGGTGTCCTACGGGAGTTGCAAGTAGTTGTGACAAGGTGTGAAATGGGCTTTACAAAGCAAGTCCGAAATCAAACACACGTTGTTGTTGTGGTAGAATTTGCATTTGTTTTGATTATGTTTAGTCACGGTTACAGTTAATAGTACTAAAGCTAAAATACTATAAAAACTTGAAGTTTTATAAGTGAACATAGTGATTTTTTTTTAGCAAAATCAATGTTTAAAAGCAAAATTTTTACAAAAGGTGTTTTACAAATTAGTTTGTGTGCTATTTACTGAAATATTTGCAATTTTGTAGTATTTTTTATAAGCGAGCCTTAGGTGAAGCAGGAGACCAGGGACTGTTTAAAAAAATATTACCAAGTATACATGACTTTAAATTATAATATTTGCTGAAACTAGAAAAAAAAATATTTTTGATAACAAACACATTGCATATATTCTATTTAAAATTTTAATTTAATTTTTTTAAAATTTAAATTTGAATTTTTAAATTTTTTATTTAAAGTTTCTTAAATTTTTATCATTAAAATATTGAATTATATATTTGAATTAAAAATATTGAAGTGCATATTTCATAAAAAAAAAATATTTAAATTTTTTTTAACATTTTATTATGAAAAATAATTTTAAAAAAATTAAATGCAGAAAAACACAGAAACATGAAATTCATATCATACTTTATTAGAACCATAAACATTGAACTAGTTCAATGACACTTTTAATGATTCTGTAAAGTGCTTTATTTTCCTTATAAAACATTTTATTGGTCCAATAACACGTTTTACTAGTCACATGAATGTTTTAATGGTCCAATAAAACCTTTTAATGGTGTAACAAAACATTTTACTGGTCTAATAAAACATTTTAATGGTCCCATAAAACATTTTACTGGCCCCATAAACGTTTTAAGGGTCCAGTAAAACGCTTTACTGGCCCCATAAAACGTTTTACTGGTCCAATAAAAGGTTTTGCTGGTCCAATAAAACATTTTACTGGTCCCGTAAAAAAATTTATTGGTCCAATAAAATCTATTGGTTCCCATAGAATATTTTATGGGTCCCATAAAATATTTTATTGGTCCATTAAAAAATTTCCAATAGGGAACTTTCAAATACAAAAGTTTTTATCGATCAAACTCATCTGCAGTTAAACCATGAACTTGTAACAAGAACCAGCATTTTAAAACTTTTTCCTTTTTTTTTAATTCAAAAGAATTGACCTATTAGGACCAAGGCCGTCTTAAACTAGGCTGGGGCCCTTGGGCACACAATAATTTGAGGCCCTTTTGGAAAGTAAAAAAAAGCGAATTATAATAAATTTTTTTCTGAGTATGACCATTTATTATAGGTAATCAAATACAGTATGATATAATATGTCATTAATGATATTAGAATGCTGTTGGTTTTTTGGTTACGATTACGGTTTCTTTCGGGATTTCTGTTGAACAAAATCTTTCATTATATTATCAAAGTCAATTTTTTGAAGGATACCATTTCTATGCGCATAATTGACAAATTACTCAGCCGTTCTTGTAACATTGTTGTATGCAATTCATTTTTTATTCTCTTAAGCTGCGAAAATGACCGCTCTCCACTACACTTGGTAATCATAAGCATTGATTTTTATCTTCAGCAGCCGTTTCGTACTGATCAAAATTGTTGCGTGCGGTTTGACATAGCTGATCAGAGATTCTTTAAGTTTCGTTACAACGACCATGGTCATAGTGCTATTCTGTAAACATAGACTTGTTTTATTCATAACTCCCAAAAGATCATTTCATATTTCCGTTAGAAGTAGTCTCAAATTAAAAAAAAAAATGCTAGGCTTTGAGCGTCCTTTCTAGTGTCTCCTAGTTGATTGCAATTAAAGGCAATGCTTCAGAAATATCTAAATTACCATTTTGAAAAGCATTAATAGCATTGGCGCATACAGACAATCTAGTTTCCGAAAGAGAATTCATGACTCAATTTGCACCTAAATGCTCTGTCAAAACTTTCCATCGTTTTGTCGAAGCTGAGAAAAAATTGTACAATTCAACCATAAACAATGTCGACGTTTATGTTGGTTCTTGTTTCGACGGTGCAGACAGCAGCTTGACTTTGGAATCAGAGTGATTGCATGAGTGATAAGCAGCCATCGATATAATGGCGTAGTATAGCCCTTGTAAATACCTTCTGATAAGATTACTGATTTGTGAAAAAAGTGTAATGTGCCCGACAAATATGTTTTGAGAATAAATGTGTGAGAGAAATTGTCGGTCCTCAGGGGCCCCCTGAGAATGGGGGCCCTTGGCACCGGCCCCGTGTGCCCTTATGGTAAAGACGGCATTGATTAGGACCTCATCAAAATCTTACACGTATATTCTTTTTATCTGAACATACTCTTTATACAAATATATACTAATAAAAAGCATGTTTTGCAAAGTAATTTTTTATGTATGTTTCATTGTTTCTGAAACTAAAATACACATTTTTTGTGCTATAAATGCAAAAAAAAATTAAATCGTATAACTTATTTGTATTGTTAACAGTTCAGTTAAACATCGTTTTTAAATGCAAAATGCCTTCAATATTAACTACTAAAATAACTTTTTGAAAAGTTTCAACAGAACTAGATGGTTAAGAAGACGAATTAAGATGTAGAATAAGGTAAAGAAAGTAGAAGAATAATACAACTGATTTAACTTTTTGAACTTTTAGTAATAGAACTGATTTTGGAAGGGGGGTACGGACAGACAGACGGACGGACAGGCATCGACAGCAGGTCAATACCTACTTTTTCATTTTTTTAATTCTTCGAATTAAAAAAAAAAGAAAAGTAGGCTAAAAATCTTTAAATGTTTTATCAATTATTTTTTCTACTTACTTAACTGGTAACGAACAGTAAGTCGTTATGTCGAGTAATTGAATTAAATACTTACTGAGATGGGGATGACAAAAAAAAAATCCGGCAAAAAGGTATTGTACTCTACATAAATGCGATGTGTGTATAACATTATTTCATATAGCTGGATTCAAACTGTCTCAGTGTTTATGAAGCAATATTACACCGCATGTCCGCATACACAGAGTAATGTTGCACAATATTAATCAATCAGGCTCAATCGTTAGGACGCTGGCTTTGGAGCTGTTGGGGTCAGGTTCGAATCCCGGTCAGGCATGGATGTTTGCAGGGGTCGTAGTTGTCCTGATTTTCCTGAAAATCCTGAAATTTTTTTTGGTGTCCTGAATTGTCCTTAATTTTCACTCATTGTCCTGAAATTCCTGAAATTTTTAAAAAGTACTAACAAACATAATTTTTTAGCACAAAAATTGGTTTGATGTTTTTTACAGGGTTGCCGCTGTAGACTATTTAGGCTATTAAAGCGATAATTTTGAAGGGAAAGGGATTATGGTGGCCTTTTCCAAAAATTTGTTAAAATCGACTATTTCAGTGTAAGCGTCTAATTTTTTCAACCATCCTTGAATATTTTAGTTTTTTGTTGTTAATTCTGTGTCTAAAAAAAACAGAAGAAAAGCTAAAATTCCCCCTCTCGGTCTGTATTTTCAATATCAGATATAAAAAAAAATCAACGTTATTGCCAATGCAAGTGAAACTGCAAGTGATTTCTCACACACCAGTTACATAATAATATGATATTATTAACATTTTCGCTTTGCAGGCCGCAGCCATCTGGGGTTTTTAGAATTAAAGGAGGGTTAAACCTTTACTTTTAAGCATAGCAATTAAAGAAGTGGTCGGCTTTTGCACCAAGGCCCTAATTTCGCACATTAACACAGCCGAATTTTTTCTATTATTGGTCTCTATCAATAAAAACTACTTAAATTTTTCATTAAACAACAAGTTTAAATATTAAATTTTAATAATAAAGTAAAAAAAAATAACATTTGAAGATGAATTAAGATTAGGAAACACTAAGCTGTCTTCAAATATCGGCCAACGGCCTGTGCTATCCCCCTGATCATCTTCTCCTGACTAAAATTTGCCATTTATAATTGCTTCTTGATCTACTTATTTTGCTGCCTAGTAAATTTTATGAAATCCACCGATGACATCACACTGCTTTGCAATAATTGACAATTTTCTGGCTCTGTGATCGGAAAAGTGTCTCTTTATCAATAAAGCTCCATCTCAAGCCAAGTTGGACCAACCAGAATATTTTCTTCTGATCAAGTGTCCGTTAGTCATGAGCTTGTGATAACACGACTAGCTTGAATGTTATAAAATATTTTTGTCACAACTTTAAAACTTTTTCAAGCATTTTCATTACTTTTGCCTATCCTATACAGGGATTGATTTCTGATTTTTGACAGGTTTAAGTTTAAAAAAGATGGAGTCGGCTTATACATGATTTATGCATTCAAGATATTATGCTAGTAGTAATTTTAGTTTTTGAATTTTCTTGATTTTTTTAAAGTAGTGCTTGAATAGGGCTTGAATTTTTTTCTGAATCAGAGTATGAACCGTGTATAGCAGTGTCAGTAAAATTGGGATTTATGCTTAAAAAGTACTGTATTTTATTGCATAAATGATGTCCTGAAAATGTCCTGAATTTTTCTTAAATTCTTGTCCTGAAATTTTGTGTTGTCCCACTACGACCCCTGATGTTTGTGACCGTCAATAAATGTTGTTATTTGTCTATGTGTTATTCCTTTCCTTGTGACTGTAAAAATTCTTCCTGTGTCTGTCCAACTTGACGAAAGCCTATAAGCTGCTGTCTGAACAAGCACACAAGCTGGAATATGTATGTACCATACCTTTTTCGGTGCAATGCTAATCTATAAATTTTATGTAATGCATTACACTAAATTTTAACAGTGCATACCCTATTGGAAATTCCCATAAAAAAAACCAATAAAAATTTTTAGTGTGTTATGGCCCCAATAAAATTTTACAGGACCCGTAAAATTCTATTGGTTTGCAAAATTTTATTGGGGCCATAACACACTAAAAAGTTTATTGGTTTTATTCCCATTGAATTTTATTGGACCAATAAAATTTTATGGGACCCTTAAAATTCTATTGGTTTTTCAAAATTTTATTGGGGCCATAACACACTAAAATAATTTATTGGTTTTATTCCCAATAGACTTCAATGGGACCCATAAATTTAATGGGACCAGTAAAAAAAACACCCATAAAACCTACAGGTTGTAGACCTATAAAATGCTTGGGTATATGGACCCATACTTTTCAGGTCCAGTTAGCAGGGTTATTATGATTTTACCCTTCCTGAAAAACCCCAGGTGGTTTTTAAAAAAAATCATATTTTTTTTTTCAAAGTGAGTTTTTTAAAAAAAATCATGAAAAAATCAATTGGGCAATTGAACCTAAAATTGCCCTTACTGGAAATTAATAAAAATAAAGTTAAACATTTTTATAAGAAACAAAGAAATAATTACTTCATATAATTTTCAATTAATATATTATTACTATTAATAATATACTTTTACTCTTTTGTACCTTTAATTTTTAAAATACATTTACCAATTTAAATGTATACTAATTATAAAACAATTAAATCTAATGCATTTTTTATTTTAATTTTAATTTCTATAGATACAATGTTCTGGGATATATTATTTGTTTACACAGACACATACAAGACTTGGTCCTAAACAATGCAGTTTAAAAATTTAAATGTAGTACACATTTATATAACATTTGTATTAGTTTTTAATTATTTTAATTTAAATTACAACGTTCTTGATTATCTCGATAACATTTACTATAAATTCTGTTAGTTTCGAAATATTCAATAAATAAGAAAAACTTAATAACCTCAAGAAACCCTTAATAAACCTCAAGAACCTGAAAGAAGCAACCACAATACTGAAAAAACACACCGAAAACCATGAAAAAAAACCTAAAACCCTGAAAACCCCAAGTGGACTTTTCATTAAAATCACCAAGTTTTTTGCAACCCTACCAGTAAGTGTGTACTTACTGGTAGGGTTTATCTATAGGCATCTTCAAAATAGAATATCATAAAAATGCAATTAATAATGTATTTTAATTGAATTACACAAAACTTTTCAACAAATGCAATTTTTTTATTGAATTGCAATGCCTTAAGAACTTTTTTATTTAATATATCATTCGCTCTTTTGCATACTCTCTCTGTTCTTGGATAGTGCAACTAAAAAAATTCAAAGAAATATAGTTGGAATGCTATAGCACTTGAAAACGGAACAGCTAGGATATGGCCGGTCTCGATTTGCAATGTGTGTTAAGTCGCCAAGCAACAAAAATGCTCAATTGCGGTAAACATTCTCTTTCACATTTTATGCAACTCAATAGACATACAAAACCCTACGCTAAATTTCCAAGCTCGCCAAATGTCGCCAATCGACACACCGACCATTATATCCTAGCTGTTAAGATGTACTTAATTGGGAAATGATTTTAAAAGCTTTATTGTCAAACAAAGAGAAAAATATTTAGTTTAAAAAATCTTAAGAATTGGGTTAAAAAAGTTTTATATTTTACCACATAATAAACAATTTATTTACATTTTACAATACAAACAAAACAAGCATCAAATACATACATGAATCCATGAAAGGTTTTTATGATCAAACAAATACAAATTATTATTAAGTGAGTTAAGAGTTCTAAATTTAAGGATTCAATTAATATTTTAGGAGTTTCAATTAAAGTTTTGGTTCACATTTTGAATTCTTGAAACATATCACAGGCAAATGGGACAAAAGCAGTTTCTGCTCGCGAAAAATGGATGAGCTTCCGGAATAGGGCCGCTGGCTTTATGTATACCATGCTTGGCAAACTTTTTCGACTACCGCAGAGTGGCGTTTGTTTTTTCCTTTCCATGCGGTGCATTTGAGAACTTCTGATATACTATATTTGATTAAAATTTATGAAAATATAACTTATGCTTTTAAGCCCATTTCACACCTGCACAGCTACTTGCAACTGCAACTCGCATCTTGTGGTAACCTGGATTTTCGGGCTTCCGCAAAAAATTATTCATCTCGAAATTTGGCAAGTTTCATCCTTTTGAAAGCAAACTTTAATCAATCTATGGGCATTGTTTGCATCAAACAGAAATTTATGTTTCCGAACTTCCTTAATTAGATCAATTTTCATCTTTGCCATCCATTTAATATCCATTTTTAATTGCGCAGATTTTTGCAAACGGGGAAAGTTGGCGTCTTAAAAAGTAAATAAACAACCAGTTGGCGAAGTCTAGTTCGCCACAATGCAGCCAAGGAAATCCTGAGTTCTGATTGGCTAAGGTTACATGCAACTGCGATTTTTTCATGCTTGCAGGAAAAAATCTCACGAACTGAGTGCAACTTTTTAATGCACGGTGTCCTACGGGAGTTGCAAGTAGTTGTGACAAGGTGTGAAATGGGCTTTACAAAGCAAGTCCGAAATCAAACACACGTTGTTGTTGTGGTAGAATTTGCATTTGTTTTGATTATGTTTAGTCACGGTTACAGTTAATAGTACTAAAGCTAAAATACTATAAAAACTTGAAGTTTTATAAGTGAACATAGTGATTTTTTTTTAGCAAAATCAATGTTTAAAAGCAAAATTTTTACAAAAGGTGTTTTACAAATTAGTTTGTGTGCTATTTACTGAAATATTTGCAATTTTGTAGTATTTTTTATAAGCGAGCCTTAGGTGAAGCAGGAGACCAGGGACTGTTTAAAAAAATATTACCAAGTATACATGACTTTAAATTATAATATTTGCTGAAACTAGAAAAAAAATATTTTTGATAACAAACACATTGCATATATTCTATTTAAAATTTTAATTTAATTTTTTTAAAATTTAAATTTGAATTTTTAAATTTTTTATTTAAAGTTTCTTAAATTTTTATCATTAAAATATTGAATTATATATTTGAATTAAAAATATTGAAGTGCATATTTCATAAAAAAAAATATTTAAATTTTTTTTAACATTTTATTATGAAAAATAATTTTAAAAAAATTAAATGCAGAAAAACACAGAAACATGAAATTCATATCATACTTTATTAGAACCATAAACATTGAACTAGTTCAATGACACTTTTAATGATTCTGTAAAGTGCTTTATTTTCCTTATAAAACATTTTATTGGTCCAATAACACGTTTTACTAGTCACATGAATGTTTTAATGGTCCAATAAAACCTTTTAATGGTGTAACAAAACATTTTACTGGTCTAATAAAACATTTTAATGGTCCCATAAAACATTTTACTGGCCCCATAAACGTTTTAAGGGTCCAGTAAAACGCTTTACTGGCCCCATAAAACGTTTTACTGGTCCAATAAAAGGTTTTGCTGGTCCAATAAAACATTTTACTGGTCCCGTAAAAAAATTTATTGGTCCAATAAAATCTATTGGTTCCCATAGAATATTTTATGGGTCCCATAAAATATTTTATTGGTCCATTAAAAAATTTCCAATAGGGTACTAGAAAATATGAAATGAAATGGTATTTCAATTGGTTTGTGTGTTTACGTGAACATTTGGGCAAAACAACAGTGAAGAGCTTTTTTCTTTCAAGTATTCCATAATTATTTAAGGGGTCTAAGGAGTCTTAAAAATGTGCAAAGAAGGAACTACAAAGTATAGTTTGATCTGTCATGTAGTTTTTTAACTACTCAATATACAAGTATAATTTTTTTATATATAATTCTACAAGATTTATTTATTATAAAACAAATTTTAAAATTTATGAAACTTTAGCCAAAACTTTAAAAAATGATATTAAACACAAAGCTATTTTAACACATTGTGATTAGGCTTGCGCGGCAAATTTTGAGGTCAAAATTGAAAAAATGACCCAGAAAATGACTTTATATTGTACAAATATGTATAAACTAGGACTTATACCTAAATTCTCAGCTCAATTTTAATTAGAAATTATTTAAAAATAAATTTAAATTCAAAATTTAAAAAATTTTATTAATTTTTTTAGAAAAAAGTCCTTAAAATAATTTCTAATTAAAATTGAGCTGAGATTTTAGGTATAAGTCCTAGTTTGTACATATTTGTACAATATAAAGTCATTTTCTTGGTCATTTTTTCAATTTTGACCTCAAAATTTGCCGCGCAAGCCTAATCACAATGTGTTAAAATAGCTTTGTGTTTAATATCATTTTTTAAAGTTTTGGCTAAAGTTTCATAAATTTTAAAATTTGTTTTATAATAAATAAATCTTGTAGAATTACATATAAAAAAATTATACTTGTATATTGAGTAGTTAAAAAATTACATGACAGATCAAACTATACTTTGTAGTTCCTTCTTTGCACATTTTTAAGACTCCTTAGACCCCTTAAAAAAAAAACGAATAGCCTGATTTGTTACTGTAAATGTTGTTGCCTTATTATATCAATTACATGAAAGCGAAGCTAACTTTAAGGGTCAACTGTGATAAACTTTTTTTAATTGGGCCTAAATAAAATACACTTATGGGTTTGCTTCATTTAAATACTAGCAAAAAATACCCGTTCCTCGCACGAACTTAAAAAAATTGGAATAGATCTAAGTAATGTATCGTTTAATCCGTCTTCGGATAATATGGTTATGCTTTTGCTCCCGATTGTTATTATAAAGTATAAAATACCGAATTATTTCCTTTAAATTTCTATATAAATAAAACCATAATATGCAGCTCTATAGTGTGGCAGCCTTGAACAGCTATCAGAGTTATAATTCAAAAAAGCTTAAATATGCATATGTATATGCGTCGACAGATCTATCGTTGAAGAAATCATCACCTAAACCTACAGTTAAACCCTGAAATGGAGACTGGACGGAAATTCGGCATTTTGAAACATGTCAGTTGAGCGAGAGCACACAAATGCATTTTTATTATTATTTTTCAAACAAGGGATTTAGTTTCAGAAGAAAACGGCAACAGAATAAAAGCATTTTCAATTTAAAAAAAAATTGTGTTTATTTTAATTTCTTCAGAAAAGAAAAAATTTCGGATTTTTGCACAAATAATGAAGTTTTTTTTTAATTCAAATTTTCTCGAAAAGTATGAACTACACATTTGTGACCAGTTGCGAGTCAAAGAGATGCCGTTTAAGAGTGTCTTAAGGAAAAACAAACACTTTCGCCGCGCACACAAGCAAATGCATTTTTATTATTATAGATTTTTTTATTATAGATTATTTATTTTAGTTATAGATTCCTAATATTCATCAAAATGTGCCAAAACTTTATATACATCTTTTATTTTATAGATTTTATTTAACCCTCTAATGCATACTGTTACCGTTTGGTTACAAGTAACATAATCCACTTTATTCTATTAAATTAGAGCTCCTCCTAGACAAATCTGTGTTTTTTTTCATCTATTACATTTCATTTTAAAGTTTTAGTTACCAATAATCCTCATAGATGACGGTAGTAAAAGTGTATTCAAAATTAAAGAGTGAGGTTATTAACTTTTATGAAATTACGTTTTTGTCAGTATTAAAAGAATAATATAATATTAGTACTAAATACTAATAAATTGTTTTGAAAAATTAATCATAGTTAAAAAGGGTTATTTTGAAATAATTTTAGTAGTTTTCTAGTGATTATTATCAAAATTGGAATTTTGCAGTTGGTTTTTGTCTTATGGAAATAAATTTAAAAATTGAAATTATTTAAATTCTAATGCAGTTAAATTTTTTTTTAGTATTTTTCCCCTAATGAGTGAGTATTAAAGATGCATATATATTTTTTTGATGAAATTAAAAATTCATACATTAGAGGGTTAAATCTTTTCTTTTGAAAACTAAAACATAAATGAATAAATATTACGTGCTTGAAAAACTCCGTGTTTATCTTTTACCTATACTACTGTTTATCACAGAAGAAAGACAATTTGTATGCCCTGAAGAAAAAGGACAATTTCCACACCCAAAATACTATTCCAACAAAATGATCAAGTAGCATTAGAAACATACCAAGATTCACAGTTTTTTGATGGTGGAGACACAACAGGTACAATTTTATATTTGATTTTTAAAAAGATAAGTAATATGCTAATCGTCTGAAAGATAGTAACGAATATATCTATGGGTTTATTGTCAGTTTTTTCTGAACAATTAATTTTTTTAAATAATAAATATTACAATTTCATTAACATTATTAATATTGAGAAGTCAACGAAGTATCCGTTTAATTAGCATAAGATTATAACGCCCATCGCAAATAGCCCTTGTATAACTCTTATGCGACGATTATTCAAACTAAAATAAGCAAATTAGATTGAAATTTAAATTGAAGTACTTAAATCGATGTTACTACATCAACAATGGCATGAGAAACTTTATTTAAAATTAGTATTTAATGGAGAAAATTTATTTTTATCATATAAATTAGTTCGAATTAACGTTTTTTTTTTTGCTTCTAAGCTTACAAGCTTAGGTTAAAACAATTATTCATTTCAGGTTTGTTATTTGTCAGCGAACTCACAAACCTAATTTAAACAGGTTCAAATACAATTAATTGATACAAAAAACAATCATATTTAAGTTGAAATGACTAAAAATTTTATTGATTTATTACAAACATTTTATTATCAATAACACACATACAAATATACAACAACAAAAATTCGAAAATAAACGCAGAAGTATTATTTAAGTTTCTTTTGAATTACAGATTGGCTTTATTGAAGCTATAGGAAAAAATTCCTAACCCCAGTATCAAAATCATACCAGAACCAGTATAAATCATACCAGAACCAATATAAATCATACCAGAACCAGTATAAATCATACTAGAACCAGTATAAATCATACTAGAACCAGTATAAATCATACCATAACCAGTATAAACATACCAGAACCAATATTGATCATACTGGGGGAATTTTTAAAACCAGTATAACACGATACTGGGAATTTCGATTCTGGTATCAGACCATACTGGAATTTTGATACTGATATTAGTTCTTACTGGGAATTTTTAAAACCAGTATGACACGATACTGGGAATTTTGATTCTGGTATTATATCATACTGGGAATTTTGATACTGGTATTGGATCACACTGGGAATTTCGATCAGGGGCGGCGGCAGCAGAGGGGCTAGGGGGGCTCAAGCCAACCTGTCGGGGAAGGCTAGCCCCCCCGTCGGGGTAATTTTAAATTTCGTCGGGTAAAACTACCTTACAATATCGGAACAATTTGTGAGTCGGGGAAATTTTTTTAAAAAATGTTTCAGAATTCAACACTGTTTCGCATTTTCCAAAACTGTCGTCTCAGTCGTGGTTCGTACCCTTCTTCAATTGACCTTGAGTGCATACCCCTAAGCAGCGAAATTTGCGTATTACAGCCAAACACAACATTAAGCGCATTTCGCTCGATAAAAGGATAACGTTAAGAGATAATAATGAAAAATATATAATCTGGAAAAATCCTGGACTAGGGTCGCCTCGAATTTGTCGTCCAATATCTGTACAGTTTCGTAGAAGAATCAGCATTAACTGAATTTACCAACACGTTTGTCAAACTGTGCACCCCCAAAAAAATTCATTTGGCAAGGCATCCAACTGTTGTAGAAATTTTTGAGGATTTGAATCGAGTTGAAAAGAAATCTGTACAGTAGCGCATTTAGCTGAAATAGAATTTTATAATTGAACAAAACTATTAATCGATTTATAATTTTTTATGAGTTTCGTTTTTTGTTTAATTTTTGAATATTAATAATAACCATGCGAGGTGTTCACGGGTTGATGTTGATTGTTGGTTATATTGGAACCAATTCGAGAATGAATGTTTTTTTTTTTTAAACTTTAATTTTAAATTATACACAAGCCCCCCGTCGGGGTACACCAGCCCACCGGTCGGGCAATTCCTAGCGCCACCACTGATTTCGATACTTGCATTAGATCATACTGGGAATTTTTGGTACTGGTATTAGATCATACTAGAAATTTTAAAACCACTATGAAATCATACTGGACATTTTTAGGTCGGTATAAAACCATAATGGAAAAGTGACTCGATACTGGAAAATTATGAAACTTGCGTGTGGCGGCCACATAGATGAAAATTTACTTTATACTGGAAAAATTTGAAACTTTTTATTAGCATATTATGTATATTCGAAGAGAGCATATAGGAGAGAAATTAGAAATATTATACCGTCATAAAGTATATAATATCTGAATAGAATATTTAAAAAATATTTAGCGAATAGAATAATAAAACACATAAATTGAAAAGTCTAGTGTGTAATAAAAGACTGAAAATATTTGTATCTAATGCAATATGGGGGGGGAGCTATCAAAAAAGTACTTAGAATTGAATTACTTAATCGTAATTTTAACTCTCTATAAGTGGGGTTAGATTATAAAAGTAGCCACATTAGTAGTGAAAACTGTGGTGATCAATAAGTGAGATGAAATAAATTTTAATACCACCCACAGATCATTAAAAACTTCATCGTCCACCACTAACTAGGGTCGTTTTTTAATTGAAAACAGTTATTTAAATTAAGGTAATCTTGCACTAATTCACTATGCGCAGAGAAAATAACACAATGAGAAATTTACAATAATTTAAAATCCTGAGGACAAATATCGGTTAGTAGATAAGAAAAGCAAGTTTTAAAATGATTTTAGACAATTATTAACTAGTAAAAACCGGAATAAGGTTAGCACACTCTAAGATTAATACTTATAAGCATGAATTTGATAAGTTTTCATAACTTTAATTGATAAAGACTTAAATTTTACACTTCATAGTTCAGTGAGATTACATTTTTTTCCTTAATTTAGTCCATAATTCAAAAGGGGAGAAAATCTTAAGGGGAGAAAATAGTTAGCGACAGCTAAAATTAGCAATTCTTAGTATTGATTTCGAAAGGCTCTAAATAATTAAAAAAATATGTTACAAAAAAACAAATTGTACCAAGTTATAAATTAATTTTTTATTATTATATTTATACCTAAGAATATTTTTTTAACTTAATTTTTTTTAGAAAAACGACATCTTTTGAAACATACAATTACGAATTTTTAAAAATACAAGTATTTTTTAGGTACCATTTGTACAAAAAATATGCAATGAATATACGTAAAACTTGTTTTAAATGTAAGTTAATAGTTAGATTTATATTGGTCACCTGTTTTTTTTTGCCTAAAATAATTTTTTAATTTTATTTAAAAAAACAGTTTGTTCTAAATTTATAAAAACTCTGATTTTCAACGCATAAAAGTGTAAAATAATAAATTATTTTTAAAAAGTTTTAAGACTAAATGAGGTGACTTATATATCTAAAATGGTTTTAGATGGATCTAAAATGGTTTTATAACACACAAAAAACTATTAAGACATCTATAATAGATTTAGAGAAAAGTGTACCGATGTGCTGAAAATTACAGTTTTGTGAAAAACGCGAAAAATAAATACAGTCGATCCCGTTAACACGAACTCGAAGGGACCACCGAAACATTTCGTATCATCCCAATTTCATGTTAACTGTTACCATTTTTTTCTTACATTGAACCCAGTGAATAGTTTTAACTAATCAACATAAAAAAAATCTTATTTTCTAATATATTGCACTAATAATACAAGCATACAATTAGTAATTCAAAGGAGGCGTGGCACATTTGTTTATTTTATTATTTTAATTTTTTATAACAAATAATTAACCGATCAATACAAAATTGGTCTCATTCAATAGATCGGGCTTCCATCTATTAGAAAATACTGGTTTCAAAAATTCGACTTTTTGGTTTTTGTTAACTATGTTCTCCCCTTAAAACCATGGCATTCCACAATTTAGATTAAAAAACTAGCAAACATGTTAACTTTTGAAAAAACAATTAATATTCTACTAGCGATAAAATACCCCCTACTAAATGCAAGCTTCCAGTAACCAATACTTGGATATGATTTGCCCGCATAATAAGTTCGGTAAATTGTTTATTTACATGGGATGAACTCTCATTTGACGATGTGATGAAATTAACAACCTCACTCAATGATGAAAACTGTAGTATATTGTCGATAGCTGAAGTTGAAAGAATCTGTGACTGAGGCGAAATGGAATTCATTGAAGAGGTGCCCATTGCATTTTCATACACATTTCGCATGAGATAGCACCAAACTTCCTTGTTTGTATTGCACTGCTGTATTTCTTCCTCTGGGTCGACAATGAAGTAGCTCAGATCTAAGTAAACATTTTCAAGTTAAGAGTGTAGCAAAGACATATAGGATTCACACTACATTCATAATCTTTCCATTTTACAAAGTTTCTAATTTTAACAAGTAGTTTGGTAATTTCAAATTTGAATTGTTCTATATTAGTTAAAGAACTATTGTTATTGTTTTAGTTTTCAAAAAGATTTAACATGTAAATAAATTTTTTTTTAAAAAAAATTAACATTTTTCCAAATTAGAATATTTTGTGTCTGCGCCCAGCATTAGTAAAATTGAAACTATAATCTTTACTGAGTAGAAATGTTCGAATAGATTCCATGCCACAGCCTAAATTCTAGAAGTATTTTTCAAGAATCTTTAGTTCATTGTTATGCAGTTAGATCTAAACAGCACCAGACCTTTGGCAGAATTCAGTGACCATTCATTCCCTTTGGTATTAAGTTTTTGATCCATTGACCTAAGAACAACAAGAAGACTTCTGCGTCTAAAAACTAAGGTTTCTCTATTGCTGCTAGAATTCAGACAACATAACTAATACTAATACAAGGAAGAAGATGTGAACCTGATAATCTGACTTATTTTTGTAGTACATCTAATATACTTATAAAGAAAAAACGTCAATTATTTTTTATAACTTAACTTAATTATAACAGATAAAAAAAATTTATTCGTACCCGATGAAGCATCTTTCATTGGATTGATCCTACTTGGACTAAATATGACTAAATCAAAATGAAGGTCAGATAACGGTTCGATAAGACTTTTTGTATTCTTTCCACCAATACAGTTGAAAAGAAGGATTTTTAATGGTGGTTTCCTAAAAACAAAACAAAAAAATGTATTCAAAATTACAGTCAACACTAAAAACACTACTTGTGTATACAGTAAGGTTTCGTTTAGCACTGTTGAACCTTATGTCGGATGGGTGTTTGGATCAAAAATGTCCATTTGTCTGATTTTCTTTTACTTTTTTTTATTTAAAAAATAAATACCCGTTCTTAGCACGAACTAAAAAAGTTGCAATTGATCCAAGTATATGTACAATTTAATCCATTATAGGATAATAAACTTATGATATTATTCCCCCTTATTATAAAGTACAAAATACTGTTACTTTTTTCCTTAAAAATCCAAAATAAAAATTTACGCCATAAAATGTACTAATAATAGTTATCGTAATTTCTCTCATAAACAAATAAAACCTTTGAGATCATTTGGTGACTTTTTGGTAAGAAGTTGGCGATAAAAGAGATATAGCTACAAACACACTTATTATACAGCTCTAGAACGACGATTTTCAAACAATCAACCAACAATATAATTTTAAAAAAAAAACCGGCTCATTTGACGCGTTTAGGTAAGAATTTGGCAAGTTTGGCAACGTATTTGACGGATTAATGAAAACGTTAAACCCTAATATGCGGCTCTAGTATAATAGGCTTTGAACATGCCCAATAGTTATAATTCCTGGAAATAGCTTAAATATGCATATTTGTAAACAATAGAACCCTCCATGAAAACATCATTACTTAAACCCACACTAATATCCTGGAACGGAAATTAAATGGTATTACGTTACTTGAAACGTATCAATTAGTTTTCAAATAATAAATTTAGTGTCTGAAGGTACTGTCGACAGAATAAAATAAACATTTTTAATTTTAATTATTTTCCAAAAAAGTTTTATTCAATCTCTTTTTCCGAATGGCTTCATACGAAAGGGAAAAAAATTATCGGATTTGAGCCGAAGTAGTGTATTTTTTTTCTTCAGAATATTCGAATTTCCTTCAAATGCAGAATATTTTGAGTTCTAAAAGTTCAAAATCCGTAAGTTAAGTATAAACTATACACTTGTGCCATGTTACGAGTCAGACAAATGTTTAGTTTATGAGTCTATAACAGACATACATACACGCACACAAACCTTCATTTTTATTATTTTGTTCATGACTTATAAAATGTATCAACTTGTTTTGTTTAATTATTTCTTTTCCATTAAATAGCTCTTTGACTTAAACTGAGGAATTTTAAATATCTCTGCTTAACAAGAATTATATATTTAAAGTCGGATTTTTTGGGCTTATTTTTAAAAAAATTAAAAAATCCGGGTGAAAGTATTTTTATACTGTGAAATATCCACAGTATTATTCAAAGAGCAATATGTAAGGAACAGACTATTAAAAAAATCATATTGATAATATAATTCCTGAGAAAAATGTTCCTAAAGTTAGTAAAATTAACATTGGCGAGATAGAACCATTACACACCAATTAAGTAAAATACCGAAAGTCTTAAGACACACAAAAGATTACAAGAAATGATTTTAAATCATCAAGAATCTTAAGTTTTTTGTGTGGTTTTTTAAATGCCAATGAAATAACTATAAGATTTGTACGGGTGCAAATCTTATTATAAGATAAGATGAGTACAGAAAAAAAAAACTTTCAAATAGCATATCATTTAATTAATCTTCCTTCCGATGTCAAGAAGTATGTAATTATTCATCATTCTTCTTCAGGAGCTCAATAACCCTTTTCTAGGCCTTGACTGCCTCAACAGCACGCCCTCTCCAGTTCCCCCTGTTCATAGCAACAATTTTTACGGGGCTATCTTCAGAGCCTCTCCAGATATGACCGAGCCATCTTAGTCGGTTGCTTCGTATTGTATGCACAATTTGAGGATGTATATAGAGCCCTAATTACTCATGCTTTTATTAATTATATTTATGGAATACAATAATCAACAACAGCAAAATAACTGGACATTCCATCAAGTCTTTCTGAGGTTCTACAGCTGTTGTTGTTATGACTAAATGCAGGGCCGGATTTCCAAATGGGCTAAGTAGGCTGTAAGAGCAGCGAATTTTTTGGAGCAAATTTTATGAAAAATTAAAGCAGCATTCGGCATTAAAAATTATGAAAAATATACTGATATTTTTAAGAAAGAAAATGATTATATTTTTCATTAATGCGTAAACCGTAAAGTACTAATACTTAGTAGAAAAGTACTAATGGTACCTATAGTACCAAAAGTACTAATAGTACCTATAGTACCAAAAGTACTAATAGTACCTATAGTACCAAAAGTACTAATAGTACCTATAGTACCAAAAGTACTAATAGTACCTATAGTACCAAAAGTACTAATAGTACCTATAGTACCAAAAGTACTAATAGTACCTATAGTACCAAAAGTACTAATAGTACCTAAGTACCAAAACTTAGTAGCAAAGGCTGCGACGGCAAATGCACCTTTTCCCTCCAAATTTGGAAGTTGAAAGAAAAATTGTAAAACAGTTTTAAAAAATTCTCTTATTATTTCACTTTCGATTTAGAGTGTAAAGTTGCATAGATTGTTCTAATATGGTTCTTCAGAAAAAGATAGTCAAGAAACCTATATCGGGGATACCTTACAATGAAAGTGGGGGAAGGAAAAATGCCATTCAGATACCGAACAAAAAAAATATCAAATAAATTCAATCGTAGCCTACAGGCGGCAAATCTTTAAATCCGTCTCTGACTAAATGTACCATCCCCAAAAAGGTCATATTACCTATATTTTACTATATTAAATTGTCGAGTACTCACTGATACTTTGAACTGTGTTGTGAACTGATTTCAGCAAACCATCTTGCACAATATTTCATGCTTTGATGAGTGTGAGCCCCATCTAGGAAATACGTAATTTTACCTCTCTCTACAGTCTGAAATCGGCCTGGCCATACACAATTTTCTAAACCTATATGAAAGCAAAATCATAAACATTAGTAAAATAAGAGTTTAATGAAATGAATTCAAAATTAATACTAATTTAATTGTACTAAACAGAGTTGATACTCACCACTTCTAGTTTTATCGCTGATTTGAAATTTTTGTGCCATAGGCAAAGAGAAATACAATGATTCTTCGGAATTGAAATCGTTTCTACTTGTATGAAAGTCCATAGTCGGAAAAAAACTAGTAGCTGGAAAACATTTATTTTACAGTAAAAATAATAATTAGTTTCTAATATATATATATATTATTTTATTATCATAAAGCATATATCTTTTTAGGTTAAATTTTTTATACATAGGGTAAGGTGGGGTAAGCGGGCCATTGGGGCAAGTGGGCCACCCCCCCCCCCCCCCCTGGCATTTCCCGAATTATGGACGTAAAAAAAATCTGTTACAATATTTTTACGTATTTACCCCAATAGATGCAGGAAACATTATGGCATCGTTTTCATTTAAGTATGTAACAAGGTACAATCCTTTTTGTGAAAATTTTTAACATTGCATCTTTTCGTAATTCACGCCATCGTACTATTTTTTTTATTTATTTCCAAACGGTTCATGATACAAAACAAAATGTTATATATTTTGAAAGTGTATAAAACATACTATCTTTTTGTACTGTCATGTACTTGTGATGTTGATAGGGTTAAAAGAAAATTGGAGTGGCCCAGTTGCCCCGCGTTTGGGGTAAGTGGGCCACCACAATGGCGGGGTAAGTGGGCCATGGGTGGCCCACTTGCCCCAACTCCTTAATATACTAAAAAAAATTCATATTTACTGATTCATAGGGTTAGTCATATTCACTATTCATAGTCCTATTCATTGACATAGGCCAGTTTTAAATCTGTAGCCCTAACATTTTTTTTACACTACATGCAAAAATGACAAGATGAAAATTAACGTATTTTTTCTTGTAGTAAGCTTGCATGCCAGAAAAAGTTGCTATGGGGGAACCATTAAAGATACATCATTACTTTTTTTTTTTTCAAACACTCAAAAAATAATGTAGATTATTCCTCTTGCCCTACCATATCTCTACCAGTTATGTGTAAAAATATATTAGGGGGGTGGCCCACTTACCCCACCATGCGGGGCAAGTGGGCCACTCGGATGACCAAAAAGAAAAACATATTTTTTTAATTTATTTTTTGCCAATTTGAGTTAAGGTTGTCATGGGTACAGTAAGAACATATGAGAGAATGGACCACAAAAAAAATAAGTGGTTAGGCCGATTATATCCAGTGGTATGAGGGTCTAAAGTCAAATTATGCCAAAAAGGTGGCCCACTTACCCCACCTTACCCTATATAAGACTTTCTCTGAACTGATATTGCAAAAAGCATATTATATATGTGTGCATATTGTAAAAAATTTTACATTAAACAAACCATTAAACATCAATAACAAATCCAATACCTTTTTTTTTTTAAAAAAGTGATCGAATAGTTCTTATAAGTATGCAAAATATTTTTTCAGTTTTAAATCCAATGTTTAAGAGAAAAATTAAAAAGTTTTAAGATCACCAAAATTAACAATAAAGAGTTACTAATAAAATTTAAGAATTAAACTTGCTCTTAGTACTTCCTCTTAGTACTTATTCTCAGTATTACCAAAACATATTGGGAAAGATTCTTTGACACATACTGACATCAATTAACTGACACAATATTCAAATCAAACTGAAAAACAAGGCAGTAAAATTCAATTTTAAGTACTTTGCATACACACATTTCTTATTTTGGTGTCTCAGCCATGCATTTGTTAGTTGAAGAGCTAAAGAAGCGTTAACATTCTGTACAATTCCTTGTATCCCTAAAGATATCCTTTTTTCATAAGCTTCAATAGGCGGTGATAGAAAAAGTGGACACTGGAATGAAATGAATGCAGTAGAAAAAAAATTATAATGAATTATTTGAATGAATGAAAATATAAAATTGAAAATCATGTTGCATTTTGATTTTCTTTTACAGGCAAAAACACAAAATATATATCGTCATAATCTTACTTTCTTTACATGTTTTAGATATTAAAGACAATATTCAAATGATCACCAGTTATCAACTTATAAAAAGTACTAATTAAAAAAAAATTCTGAAGCAATACGGAAAAACTAAATTACAGAGATTGATTTTAAAGAAATAACGAACCCATATACTCGGGAGCTTAGGACAAGCTCTTTTTATGTAAGAAAGCCGAAGTAAAACATTTTGTACCAAAGCTTCGTAAATGTCCAGAAACTTATCACAGATATTGAAAGTAACTTCGGGCATTTGGGGGCAATAAAAAGACTATTATTATAATCATCACTCATATACTAACTAATAAATACAAATAAACAAATCATACGCGATGGTTGAAATAACTAATTAACAGAGATGATTTTGTATGAAAACAAACTCATAAACTCAGGAACTTGGAGCAAGCACTTTTTATATAAGAAAGCCGCAGTAAAACAGTTTATGCCAATGACTCATAAATGTCCAGAAACTTTTATCACAGATATTGAAGGTAACTTTGTTCCAAGCTTTCCCAGCCAATAAATTCTTATTAAATACCCTTTTTGAAGATGTGCTTGAGTTTATATTATTAGTAGCAACACTGCTTGACTATGAGTAGAGAATATTCAATAAAGAAGTCAGTACCAGGTTTTTCATTTATGCTTGGACAAAACTTACCCCATTTGACAGAAATTACAAATAAAAAAAAATTGTACCTACCCCAACTTTGATGGCCGTGTCTTTCAGAACCTTCATTGCACTCTCTTGTTGGGGAACAGTAAATGCAGGTACACCTGGTTTCATTATTCCTGCTTTATGTCTAGCTATCAATGCTAATGTGTCACCTAAGACACTTACATGGTCTATGCCAAGTGTTGCAATGCCAACAGCAACTGGTTTTCTATTGATAAAAAAAATGATGGGCATATATGCATTAAAATATCCAGTTTTTCTAATAATACAAGTTGAAGTAACACCAAGAGTAATTTGCTGAAGGAACGATTCATACATTTTGATTTCAAGTTTTAAAAATATAAAAAATGGTAAAATCCAAAGTAAATCCTAACTTTTAATAAGTTAACCCAAACTAAATCCAATATAATGTAAAAAATCCTAACTTTTTTAATTTATTTTTTATTTGCAGTATACTTCTGATAAATATTGGGAAAATAAAACATAAGAAGTTTTCTTTCACACTTTGCAGACACTTTATATGTTGTAATGTATTTTACCACATGTCATTTTAATGGAACAATTGTTACTAAGAGAGAGAGAGAGAGAGAGAGAGAGAGAGAGAGGAGTCATTCCATGCCAACTCACCTAATGAGGTGTGGCGGATCTAGTTTTATGCAAATTGTTGTATATAAACCGTGACTTTGCTTCTGTAAACACGCTCTTAAAACTTTACTCACTATGATTTAATTTGTTCACGTGTAGCTACCTTTTATTTTTTTACGTTATGTTATGTTTGGAAATAAATTAAAGTTGTGTTTTTCGTTAACTGCTTGGTGCCTGGTTTATTAAACCATAGAACATTCTCTGCGGATAGGATAGTAGGCCGTCCTATCTAGCAAAGCTGGTGACTCGGACGTTTCTAAAAAATGACTATGATTTGACCAAGCATCGTTAAGGCCTCTTCTGCTGACCTGGTCGTCGTGGCCGACCTTTGGAGTTCCGCGTCGTTTCCGACCTTTGGAATTCCGCGTCGTGGCCGACCTTTGGAGTTCCGCGTCGTGGCCGACCTTTTGAGTTCCGCGTCGTGGCCAACCTTTGAAGTTCCGCGTCGTGGCCGACCTTTGGAATTCCCCGTCGCAGCCGACCCTGGTGTTTCCCGTCGCAGCCAACTTCGTAGTTCTCCACAGCACAGTACCCTGCCCTGGAGTTCTCCGCCGTGCCGTGGCCTGCCTTGGAGTTCTTCGTCGCAGCGTCGCAAGAGTGCCCAGTGAATAGCGCAACATATTTTATTGTATCAAGAACTATGCATAACTTTTTTTGGTTTCGTATTTTACTAAACATTTTTGAGCCAGTTTGGTAAGTTTTCTCTCCTTTTTCCTTTTGATTGCTGGACTGCCATTAAATCTATTTTTTTAAAAGTTTCTAAACCTGTTTGTGAAAAGTTTATTTATTGCTTTTAAGAAAAATTTGGTAACTTTTTAAAATGTCTAAGGAAGAAGAAATTAAAATTATTCACGAAAGTTCAGTTGACAAAATTTCTATGCGTTTACCGTCCTTTTGGCAAGAGAATCCGCGCTTATATTTTTCTCAGGTAGAAGCTTAATTTTGAGCTATCTGGTATTTCTACTGAAAAAACCAAAGCCTGCTGTTTAATTGCTTCCCTTGACCAGCAAACTTTGCTGGCAGTTTCTGATCTGATCGAAACACCTGACCCTAAAGAGCCTTATACGGTACTTAGGAAGAGGTTGATCGATACCTATGATGTTTCCCAAACAGAGCGTATCAAAACATTGTTGCAGGATCTAACTCTCGCAGACTCTAAACCGTCTGCATTACTTCGACGTATGCGAGAGTTAGCCTGAAAAAACTTTTCGGAAGATTTTATTAAAACTATTTGGTTGTCACGTCTTCCTACAACAGTACAATCAATTATTTCGGTCAGTTCAGAAACTCTTGATAAATTATCGGGTTTAGCTGATAAGATCTCGGAGGTTACTAGTTTTTCAACAGCGGTTTGTCAAACAGTCGAAAGTTCGTCATTGGAGGCTCAAATAGCCGACCTACGTCAAGACGTTAGTTCCTTAAAAATTCAAACCGCTGAATTGATAAAAAGTTCAGAAAAGCCCCGAGGTCGCGCACACTCTCGTAATAAATCCTATTTTCGAGGGAAATTTAAGAGTAAGTCAAGGGATAGAAATGCGGCTCAAGATAAAGATTCTACCTTGTGTTGGTACCACGCTAAATTTGGCGAAAAAGCAAGAGATTGTGTTGAACCTTGTTCTTTTAAACTTGTAGCCCCGTCCACGGAAACAGTAACTCCCGGTACGGGTTTCTTTAGTCATAGACTTTTTGTTACTGACGTTAAAAGCAAAATCCGGTTTTTGGTTGACAGCGGTTCAGACCTAAGTATTTTGCCAGCATATTTCAAAGGTTGCAGACCACTCAGCTCGTTTGTTTTAAGTGCTGCAAATGGTACTGCTATTAAGACCTACGGCTCGAGACTGCTGTCTTTAAATTTGGGATTGCGTAGAAAATTTGACTTTCTTTTCATAATTGCTGACGTATCTAAGCCAATTTTGGGCGCGATTTCCTTCAGAAATTTGGTCTTTTGTGGTTGACATTAAAAACCGAAAGCTAATTGATCCCTCTCACGACTTGCTTTTTATGCACTAACGGGGTAAGGTCCATACCCCAAACCATTGTTCGGGCATTAGGGAGGGGCGGGGGGGGGGAGAACGGCAAATACTATTGTGGGTAATCCCAAGTACCTACCACTTAGGGAGGCCGGGGGGGGGGGGGGGGGGGGGGGACCGTGGGGAGCTGGGAGGGGAGAGGTTTCAGGAGTTTCCGGACATTACGAGGGTTAGCCCTATACCCCTTTCAATCAAGCATGATACGGTACACCACATATACACGTTTGGCCCTCCAGTGCATGCTAAGTCCGCAGGTTTACACCCAGCCCAACTTAAAGCAGCCAGGCCGAATTTGCTTTATATGCGTTGAGCCATGGGAACTGTAGGCCCCTCTAAGAGCCCTTGGGCTAGCGCCTTGCACACATGTGCCTAAAAGCAATTCAGATGGCGTCCCAACGGTGACCTATCGTGCATTAAATGCCAAAACCTCGCCAGGACAAATATCCGCGCCAAATTTGCACGATTTCACGCAAGACTACGGGTAAAACGATATTTAGTAAAATAGATCTAGAGTACGCCGCGTTCACCAAATCCGGTTTTTGAAAATGACATGAACAAACAGCTGTAGTACGCCTTTGGTTTGTTAGAATTTATGTTCTTCCTTTCGGGCTTTGTGAGTCACCCCAACTTTTCCTCACAGCGTTTTATTAATGAAGTTCTTTTTTTGGGTTGGATTTTGTTTTTTTTTGCCTACCTGATGATGTCCTTATCGCAAGTTCAAATTGAGGAAAGACATTTGAAAACATTTACCGATTGGTTTTCGAACGACTTCAAAAGTACGTGTATTAACCATAAACTCCCTCCGCAAAATGCGTGTTGGTGTACCAAGATATCTTTTCCTTCCTGGCCATGTTGTAAACTGTTATGGTTGAAGCCTTACCCTGAAAAATCGACGCAATCGTAAACTAATAACCCTCTTTCCAAGACCATCACGATTTAAGATGTTTTTTAGTTGTTTGAATTTTTACAGAGGTTCTGCCCAAAAGCAGCTGAAATCCATGCCCCTTTAAACGACCTGCTTCGTGTTCTAAGAAAAACGATAAAAGGTTTATAGAGTGGTCTACAATCGAAAAGCAGCTTTCAAGCGCTTAAAGATAGTATTGTGCAAATAACCCCAACCTTTTCTCACCCTGAACCAAACTGCGAAACTAGTCCTGTTTACTGATAGCGAGTGATGTGGTACAGTTGGTGGTGCTTTACAAAAAAAACTCGTGATGGTTTCCTTACCCTTTATCATGTTCTTTTCTAGAAAGTTAAATATGCCCAAAAAGCATATTGGCTTATGATAAAGAACTTTTAGCTGTTAATTTATCCATTATTCAGTTCAGATATATGCTTGAGGGTAGAAATTTCTACGTCATGACTTGGAACCACAGCCACTGACCTAATGCATTCACACGAGGGTTCCAAAAATTGTTCCGCGCGAGACCGGCCTGCGTCCAATTGAGTTCGTTTCCAGTTTAAACCATATTAGGCATAGTCAACGGTGAGCAAAAACGCAATCGCTGATGCTCTTTCAAGAGTGGAAGAAATAGTCTATCCTGTTCAGATAGATTTAAGGAGATGGCAGTTCAGCAGTTGACGGATAAGGACTGCAATCATTTTTTGCAGAACCAGCTACCACTGGTCTTTCCACAAGTAAAGTTTAATTGAGTTTTTCTATTTGAAAATGTTCAATTATATTGTGATATTATCTCAAAGTAATGTACGTGCTATATGTACCATATTTCTTTTTAGGAAGGGCGATTTTTTGACTCTGTCCACGCTTTGGCACATACTGGGTTGCCCAGCCCTATACCTTACGGCAGGTACCTGAAAAGTATGTATGGCCCTCGACCGTAAGGGATGTGAGCCTCTTGGGGCCAGCACTTGTGTGCTTGTCATAAAAGCAAAATGAGCATGAGCATACTATTTCACCTTAAGGTCAGATACCGACTCCGAATTCTAGTTCCAGCATGTACATTTAGACCTAGTCGGCTCTCTGCCTACATTTCAAGGTTTTCTTACTGCTTAACGGTAACAGACTGGTAACAAGGTGGTTAGCTGTACCCCTTAACGATATTACTGCTGTAAACTTTGCAAAGAGCCTTTCTACTTAACCGTTGTGGCTCGGTTTTGGCGCGCCAGCTCGCATTAACTTGTGACCAGGAAGGCAGTTCGAGTCTGCTTGTTCTTTTCAACAATTGGCTCGCTCCCTTGGCTCAGAGCTAAGTGCGTACCACAGCATACAACCTCTAACGCCAATGGTAATGGTAAGAAAGGGCTCATCGTAACAATAAAAAGCTTCCCTTAAGTGTACTCCACTTGATTCTTGGTTGACAGACTTACTCTTGTCTGCTTGTTTTACTACAGCATGTGCGTGAGGATTGGAAACCGATTCGTCTGCCGAATTGCTTTAATGGGACGACTTTAAGGTTTCCTGGGCATTTTTGAACCCGTTTCAAATTCTATATCCCAGACGGAGTTTATACGGGCTTATCGGATAGTTCAACAAATTACGACCTCTAGTATACAAAAAAGTCGAGATAACCGTTGTGAATCTATATTCGCAGCACTTAAGGACTGTACTCATGCTTTTGTACGTCATGACGCGTACGTAAGACCTTTGCAACCTCCATATGACGGTCCTTTTCTTGTACTAAAACGCAAAACCTAAGTATATATTTTTCTTACAGATTGGGCCAATAGAAATGGAGTATCAATTGATCGCCTGAAGCCAGCCTTCCTCCTGACCTCCACGCAAATTCAATGACTTTTCTACCGTCTCCTCCCAGCAAAATGACATATGAAAAGGAGCGGTAGGAGGGTCCAGTTCCGTAGCTAGAAAGATACTAGGAGGGGAGTGCTGTGGCGGATCTAGTTTTAGCAAATTGTTATGTTTATAAACCGTACTTTGCTTCTGTAAAAAAACACGCTTCTTAAAAATTTACTCACTATGATTTAATTTTGTTCACGTTACTACTTTTAGTTTTTTCCGTTATGTTTATAGTTTGGAAATAAATTAAAGTTGTTTTTTTCGTTAACTGCTTGGTGCCTGGTTTATTAAACCATAGAACCATTCCCTGCGGATAGGATAGAAGGCCGTCCTATCTAGCAAACATCTATTTACACTCTAAATCGAAAGCTAAATAATCGGTGATTTTTTTAAAACTGTTCTACTCTTTGTCTTTCAACTTCCAAATCAAGGGGAGAGAGTCTAATTGCCCTCGGGGCAGCTACCATGTTTACTACTAAATTTTATTACTATTTATACTATTACGGTTAATGTAGATTATTTGTTTATTTAATAAAAACATTAGAATCTTTATTATTATGTTTTATGTCGAATGCCGCTTTAATTGTTCGTAAAATTTTCCGCCCAAAAATTTTGCCGCTCTAGGATATAGCCTATTTAGAAATCGGGCCCTCATCATTCTTCATTATATAATTGGCTCTGGTGGTTCAATATTAGCCACCCTCGTTCCTACACTTTTAACAAAATGTTGCTCTTGGTTTCACCATATTAATGGTTGCTGGTAGCTGCAACGGCTGTGTGGTGATATTTTTCACAATATCTCCATAATTCAGTTCAAACAATTTTTAAGTTTTTGAAACAAAACGGAACCATATTTTTGGTGAAACCAAGCACCAATTTTTTTTTAACAGTGTCGAGCGGCGGTTGTATGGTTGTGGGAACAAGAGGATGAAGCTGTGACCTTGACCCCTCAGAGACACTAGATAAAGTATTTGTTGCATTTAATTATTCATTAAAATTATGTATTGTATCTTTAACCCTTTATGGCATGCTTTTAATGTAAGGTACTAAAGTTTTAAAATAGATTAAGGTATATATTAGTCTAGTGACCAACTAAAGGCAATTGTTGCTATTACTAAAAATTAATCACACTTTTTAATATAAATTACAGAGTAGCATATATGTTAAAATATACGCTAGTACTGAGGCCGAAAAGCTACCTGAAACTGTTTCTTACTAGTACAACGTAAAATAATATTTCATTTCATTGATAACTAGAAAAAGTTTTCTTAAACAAATATTTATAAGAAATTAATATCTTAATTCTTACCTGTTCTTCATAAAGCTTTAGTTTTCTGAAATAAATAATAAATAAATTGTAGATTTTTAATAAAGTAAAAAAAAGTTTAAATACAATTTTCAGACAACTTATTGCTATTAAATAATATATTACTGCTCCTTTACCTTATTACAGTTAAAATACGTAGTAAGTCTTAACCTAACATATTTTTAGTTACTTTGAAATGTAATAACATGTTTTTTCGTAATTTTCAAAGTAGTAAAAATTTACTTACTGTTCGGTCCACAAAGGATTTTCTCTGCAATAGAAAAGTATGCTTTAAAATGTTTACAAAACTCAATTGACAAATATCATACCATGCGATACAACTAAACATGTAAAAAAAAGATAATAAAGAAAAAAGATACGACATATAACAACTTAAAATTAATTAATTTGGCCATCGTTAAAAAAATTATAAGTAAAGTTATTTCATGAAAACTAAATGTTCATAAATAATAAATTAATTTTTTTTTTCATTTTCAAGTATTTTCTCAAAACTTGAAATTGAAATGAACCCGAAAAACAGAAAAATTCATTACTTATACTTACGTTGTGTTAACATTCTCCACGGTTTCATCCCGAGGAACTGTTTGAAAATAATAAAATTTGCTTTGACTTCCACACTTAAAAATTTATAAAAGTTAATAAATAGTAAATTTAATTATTTTGATTAATGATCAATTTTAAAGCTACATACATAATTGATTAATTTAAACATATCACGGCAAGAATATTGAAAAATACATTTATATTTATTTTCTAATATATTAAGCACTAGCTGTTATACCCGACGTTGCACGGGTAGGAGGTGAAAAAGTAATTTTATAGTCAATTTTACTATTTTTTCTTTCATTTGAGTTACATAAGATATGAAGATTACCCAGTATTTTTTTCCATTTAATTACCCATCTTGGATATAGTAATAATTAATATTAATTTCAAAAATACCTTTGATGAGAAGCTCAAATTAAAGAGAATACATATTTAAGTAAAAAAATAATCAGTAAGAATTAAAAATAAGCTACTCCAGCAAACAGCAAACGATTTGCAATTTTTTTATAAGTTTATTTGCTTTTTAATAAGCTTATGTTGCTGATACCGTTCGTTATTAAAGTACAAAATCCCGCTACTTATATTACATTAAAAAATTCAAAATTTAAAAAATGCTATAAAATTAACAGATAATGTCGTAGTAATTTTCCGAACAAAAACATTTTAGCTCATTTGGCGTGTTTGAAAAATTTGGCGAGGAAAATATATAGCTACCATTACACCCATTCAGCCCTAGCGCAAAGACCATTGCTCAACCAACCAGCTATTTAAAAAAATGCTCTTTTGCACGTTCTTTGTAATAATTTGGCGAGTTTGGCAAAGTAATTGGCGAAAGAAGGAAGACATGAAACCCTAATATGCATCTGTAGTGCAACGGTCTTCAAAAAACAACATTATTCAGTAAAAGCTTAACTATGCTTTTAAAAAATTCATAATTAAAATCATATGTACACAATAAAATAATAGAATGGAGACTGATAGGATTACTAACTTGAAAACTTATCCAACTATTTTTTCAAATTATAATTTTGGTTTACTGAAGTCAATGAACAAATATTAAATAATATAAACAATTTCAATTTCATTGTTTTTCTAAAAAGTTTCATTTAAATTTTCTGCCTGCTGGCATCACGAAAGAGAAAAAAGATCGGAATTTGATCGAAAGTGGTGTATTTTTCCCCTTTAAAAAAAACGTCGAAAAAACGATAGAAGAATGGTCCGATTCCGAAAATTTCTTAGCCCTTTGTTTGTTTTAGGAGATGAGATGGAATTTTTGTGCAAAATTTTCGTGACAATCTGTTGCGTGATTCATAAGTTTTTGCGTCCTTACAAACAGACAAACAAACAGAAGTCCGCCTTTTATGTATATAGATTAAAATTTAAATGATAAAACCCAAAATTAAATAATCTTGACATACTGAGAGCCTCGTGTATTGTCCATTGCATACCTGAAAAATATCAATGTGATAATTTATGTTTACGTTTGGAAAAATCGAATCATAATAATCATATTAAACGCCACACTACAAAGTTCAAGTAAAACCTAGAGATAGTAAAACCGTGATGCGCTATGTCACACTATCTTGAGTGAAACGAGGTCAAAATCTGTTTTCCTTTGAACCACGCTAAACATGGCGGTCAGTTCTTAGAAAATACAGTACTAAAATGAGCTTTTTTAGAAGATGTTTTACTTGGAGCTCTGGACTCTTTGAAATTGTTTGTAGACGTGGATTATACTTTTATGATTTAAGAAAATCTGGATCATTTTTTTGGGTATGTCTATCTATAATCAGTGAAATAATTTAAAGTCAGACTCAAATTTAGATACACATATTTATATCTGTTTAATTTACGATGATATAAAAATCAAATAATTCTCACAAAAAATTATCAATAAACAAACTATGCAAATTTTCTGTACATAATCTATTAATTTGACACTATACAAAAGGAAATCGAATTTACCGGCGAATTTTATGCACTGATTTTTTCTACGACAATCGCCGCCATGTTTAGGTTTGAATGCTTCGGGGGCACCAAAATTACCTTCTTGTTTTTTCATCACCCCATTACGGTTTCTTTCTCTAGATAGTGTGGGGTAAGCGGCACGGTTTTTTCTACCTCCAATAGTAATTAAAACATTACCCCATTTCTTGAGAGGGGACTAAGCCAACCCCACACCAAATCGTTGTTTTAATGTTAATGGCCGGGTTGACCAAATTTATGGGGGACGGATCCCAATCATTTGCTAATTTAGAAAAGGGGGTCAGGCCAGTGGCTTAAAATCCAAACCTCTTCTTCTAGGGGAAAGGAACCTCACCATAATAAGCTGGGGCTTACCAAAAAAAAAAAGGGAACAGGAGAAAATTTATTCAAAGAAAAATTCAATTTGGTGGTTAATAAGGGGAGATATTTTTATCGTACACAAAAATTTTATAGTTTTGGGAAATATTTAGTTGGCCCGGGCTTGTTGGCCACTTATTTTATGCTAAAAAATTTTAAACCACCTAAGTTTCAAACTTAAATTAAATTTTAACAAAATTATTTAAAAAAATTAATATAAAATACTCCAAAAAAATTATTTGGTATAAAGGGGGGGGATCCAAAAATATCTGAAGGTCAAAGGGAAAACTACAAATTAGAATAAAGTGTTACATTTCATTGGAAACATTTTTATAAATATGGATATTCAGGATGGAAATATTTTGGAAATTTAAGTTTTTTACTTAATCCGGGAATTTTTATCTTTCTTTTTTTTTTACCAATATTTTCATTTTAAGTTTAAATTTTTATATTTTTATTAAAGTAACTTTATTTCAATATCTTTGTGTTTAAAGTTTAGAACATAAATTCAACTTTGGTGTCGGCGGCCGTAATATTTAAATACTCTTCTAATGTCTATTTACCTTGTTTTGGGCCATTATGGCAAACAAAAAACTTAAAAAAACATAAATCCACTTTTTTATTCTATTTGGAAAAGTATCAAAATGGTCTTTTCCCCTACTTCGGGGGGGGACAAATCTGCGTTTTCATCTTTATTACATTTCTATTTTCAAAAGTTTTTTAGTTTAACTTATAATCCCTCAATAGGGATGGAACAGGTTAGTAAATATAGTTGTATTCAAAATTAATGGGAGAGTGGGAAGAGGTTTTTTCAAAAAGGGATTGTTTTAAAATTATATTAAGAAGTTTTTTTCTAGGTCATTCTCCTTTTATAAAACAAAAAAATTGGGAAATTTTTATAGTATCGGCTTTTTTTTTGTTCCTATTATGGCAAAAAAAATAAAAAATTTTTTAAAAATTGTGAAATTTATTTAATTTTTTATTTACAAAAAATTGCAGTTTTTATAATTTATTTCAGTATTTTTTTCCCATACTGTATTGTGAGTTATTAGGAAATACAAAATATATTTTTTTCATGGGATGAAAAATAAAAAAAAAATCCATTGCCATTGCAGGGTTTATTTTTGGGGCGATAAACTTAAAAAATTTGAGATTAAATTGTTCACTTTTTTTCATATTTTACGGGTTTTTTGGATTGTTTTGGTATTACTTACCACACCAATTTTTATATTGGAATTTTGGAAGGTTCTGGGGCTCGTTCGTTAATGTTTACTTGAGGGAAATTGTGAATCCACACAAGCCTTCGGAGTACTTTGAGGTTATTTAAGCATTATTTTTCATTCGTTTGGTTTGTTCACAAACATGAATATAAAGATCAGTCCTGCCAAACCAAGCCAAATAATCAAACATTTCGGATAATTTAATGGGATCATGCTTACATTTAAAATAACATTGTGTTCAATTTATACTGGAATTTAATGTTTTAAATTAAATATTTGTTTTAATTAATAATATTTTTTAATTAATATTTAAAATTAATATTAATTTAATTAACTAATTTTATGTTTATATAACAAATTAAATGTTTTTGGTTTTTTTCCTTAATTTCCACAATTATAAATACTTGCCGTATTTTCAAATTTGGTTTACAAAAGGGGCCATTGAAATTGGTGCCACCAACAAATATTATTCGTTCTTGATTAGTTTCACATCGTTTTTTTTGCTAACTATTTTTTTATAAAAAACATTGGTTTTTTTTTATTGAAAATATAACACAACTATTTTTAATGGGGGGGGGTGGACAATTTTCACCTTTTATTTCAAAACTTAAAAAAACTATAATTAATTTAAAAATGACACTTACCCATTAAACGCCCGTTTGATTTTAGTTTTTTTTTTCTTCTCATTTTTAAACGTGGGTAATTCCTAAATGTCATTTCGGGATTAACAACTACTACCTTTTCTTAGTTAGGCATTTGGGAAAGGGGGATTCCATTTAAGAAAAATGTAAAATAAAATTAGCTACTTTTTAAAAAATAAAATTATCGAAATAAAAAAATTTTTAAAATTAAAAGCAAAGCAAAATTGGTATATTCTAACATTTATATGAGTTGAAATTAATTGAAGTTAGAAAATTTTATTATAATGTCCAATTTTTTCAGGGGTGAAGATCTCTTTTTTATTTTAGAAAAAAAAACTCAGGAAACCGGGGATTTCGGATCAAAGTAAAAAATTGTCCAATTAATGGTTAATAATGCATCACAAATAATTTATGGTGTGGTTTCTTTTATAAAAAAAAACAATAATATTGTGGTTGTTCCGTATACGTTACTTTTTACTTGATTAGGTCAAAAAAGGGTAGTATTTTTTTATGTTTAACAAAGAAAAGTGATAAAAGAAGAAGTGTCTGGAGAAAATCCTCAAATCTAATTTTCTTGGGTATT